>VZQC01003012.1:4060410-4170286 GCA_009823505.1 Rhizomys pruinosus | reverse complement strand
AATGTACTGTCTGCATGCAAGTCTGTGCACCCGTGTCGTGCAATGCCGCGGAGGTCAGAAGAGGGTCTCGGATTCCCCTGGAGCTGGAGTTCTCCTGGAATTGGAGTTTCAGACGGCCCTCGGCCGCCATGTGGATGCTGGGGATCGAACCCGGGTCCTCTGTAAGAGCGGTCGGTGCTCTTAACCGCTAGGCCATCTCTCCAGCCCCCTATAAATCTTTTTATAGGATTCAGAGTCTATTGTACATCTAAAAAATCAGCCATACTAATCAAGCCTGATCATGTACATGTTTGTCCTTGTAAGAAGGGATGTGGCTGCGACCCTGGAGGCTGTGAATGAAATGTTTTTCACCTGGGGTTTGGTTCCAATGCTGGGTACTTAACTCCTGAGTGATTGGAATTACAAGCAGTTTCCACCACGCCTGGTGGTGGAAGGAAACTTAACCAACTCCTGATTGCAAACAGCAGAACCTCCCCTCCATCCGAATTAGCCCGTTAGCTCCTAGAGGAGAGGTGACCTGTGAGTCACCCTAGCTGTGTCTGTGTCATTACCCAAGAATGATTAAGTATAATCATACTTAAGCCAATCGAGGGTTCAGAAAATGTTTTTCCTTTTATTACTTAGTTTAGAAATAGAAACCTAGAAATAAATAAATAGGAACCTAACGTTGGGCATTTTTTTTTTATAGTGTTTAAAAATAATGCTGGAAAAATCAGGTCAGCAAGGTAAGTTCTCTACCATGATAGCATAACCTTATCCACATCCTTTACTTTAAAAAATTACCTGTAAGCTTAATGATAACTTCTCACACTTTCCTTTCCCCCCTAGCAGTTACGGGAAAATTACACGCTATGGAGAAGGGGGAAAAAAAAAGTAGCTTAAATTTTGTATATGAATAGTGAATTCTCCTGGTTCTTATTTGCATACTAAAAGAGTGCTAAATATAATGTTGGACCCAGCAAAAGGATAAAAGAAATAAAGCTAAATTTTCTACCCCTGGAATTATTCAGGCGATCTTCATAGTTTATATATTTATTATATCTTTTGTTTTTTTTTAATAGTATACTTTTGAGACAGGGCTCAAAACTCTTTGGGCACGCAACCACCAGGATTGGACTCAGCTCTAAGTCTCACCCCCTTTCATTGGTCATATTGTTTGATTCTGTTGTTATTAGTATTGAGACAGATGATCTTCCTATAGCATCCCGGCTGGCCTCGAACTATAAGACATATTATGTATGCACCATGGCTGGCTTCAAATCTCAGAGAGATCTGCCTACTCTAGTCTCTGAGTGCGGCCATAAAGGTATGTGGCACCATGCACCAGCTTTACTGTTATCAAAGATCACAACAGACTAATCTAAGATCTTGGAAAGAACAAGACAAAAAATCAATCAGTTGCAACGTGAACATTATTTTGTCACGTATTTATTATTAGATGTGTTTGAGCGACTGCCCACATGTGTATTAAATAGTACGCTGTTGTCTGCATGGATGCCCTTGGACGAGGTAGTTACGGATTGGATTGTTTAGCTTGCCCAATAGTATGTGGTGTGCTAGGAAATTGAACCGCAGGTACCCTGAGGAAGCAGCCAGAGTAGCTAGTGCTCAATTAACTGTTGAGACCATCTCTCTCGTCCTGCAACTGCGAAGTATATTAATCTGACACATCAACAGTGGTGGGCAACGAAGACCAGGTTCTTGAAAGCAAAGAAACTTCGATACTCCTGGAAGTCTGGGTATCTTCTAAGGTTTCTCAGCCTCTGCTTCCTCACCAGCAGACTGGGGGTGGGTAGGGACTCTGTGGCTGTGGCTGTAGTGACTGGCTACTGGAGCAAGAAGTGAAGCATAATGCGTAGCATGCGCAGATGCCGTTATCTCTAGGCGCCGGACTTCCCTTCATAAACAGCTGGAGAGCAGCTCCAGGGAGCGAGTGTTTCTGCCATTCATACCCACACACAGCATCTAACCTGCAAAGCTACTGAATCATCCTGAAAAAGAAATAAACAGAGAATAAAAAGAACTCATCACCCGCTAAGCCGGGCGTGTGTGCGCACCGCCTTTACTCCTATGCAACTGCAGGAGCGCCAGAGGCAGGCAAGAATCTTTGTGGAGTTCCAAGGCCAGCCTGGTCTACAGAGTGAGTTCATGGACATCGTGTGGCTACCAGGAGACCTGTCCGATAAAATGGACAAAAAAGAAAAAAGAAAAAAAAAAAAAACTTATCATGCCCTGAAAACATTTTCATGTATTATTTATTCTTTTCATCATAACACAATATTGCCCATAAATACATGACACAAATTATATTTTGAATTAATAGTGAATTTAAAAAATCAGTGATGAAAGGCTGGGCATAGGTGATGTAAAGACCTGTTAAAGTCCTAGCACTTGCGTAGGATCAGAAGGCAGTAGATTGATGCCTTGGTGAGTTAAAGACCAGCCTGATCTAACAATGAGCGAGTTAACTCCAGGCCAGCTGGGACTACAGAGGACTCTGTCCATCAAAGAACACAACCCAAGAAACAAAAAAAGCCTGGGAATGTACTCAGTGGCAGAAGTTAATATTGACTAGCATGTAAAGCTGACCTGGGTTTGATCCTCGCATACAGTGTAATACACCCACCGGCCCTCCGTGACCAGGACAGGCAACAGGGAAGGAAAGTTAGTCTGACAAATCTTATCTGGCTTAACACTAGAACTAAACAGCTAGTAAGAGTTACTTACAAAGAAGAGTCATCGTGGAGATTACAGACTCTGCGATCTCAGGGAGATGAAAAAAGAGAATCTATATTCTTATTCTGACTGGGACTGTTTTGGAGTGAGATAGGTGTCCTTAGTTATAGCATTCAAACCTTACTATTTATATAACGCAGATTTCATGACTGTGCATGCGCTTTCTACCCCACCAACCACATAAAGCACTTGAAAAGTAACCAGAAAAAGAAAATAAAAACGCACTCTTAAAAAGAACCTCCTCTAGGGGTTGAAGAGATGGCTCAGCAATAAGAGCACTGACTACTCTTGCAGAGGACACAAATGTGAGTCCCATCACCCACATGGCAGCTAACAAACCCTCTTCTGCCCTCTGCAGGCACAACATGGGCACACCTGCCTCCGTGCAGGCAATACACTCATACACATAAAATTAAAATAATAAAAATATATTTTTTTTAAAAAGAACCTCTTCTCATTTCACCAGTGTAGCCAGTGTGCCAAAACAGAAATCAGATTAAAATCTGTTTAACATTTATACATATTCACTTATACTAACTTCATTAAAATGCCTTTCAGAAAGTACTGTAGTTTTGTTAGACTAGCTGCTGAGTAGACAGGAGCAGTGTGCTTGTACACATGAGGGCCTGGTTGCTAAGCAGCGTCCATGTATACTTGCAGCTGAGCTACCGAAACAAAGCTCAACCTTCGAAGGCTCTCAGAAGGGATTCCATACTTGATCATGTATGTGTGCGTGTGTATATATACTGATGTGCAATCCATATATATATATACATGTGTGTCTGTGTAGAGGTACATTATAAAGAAGCCAAGTGGACACTGTGTAATGGTAGCAAGTATTTTATTCACAAATATACATACAAAATGCTCTTTTTTGTTTGTTTTCTTTCTGTGGTTCTGGGGTGGCAGCCAAGAGTTGCAAGTATTCCCCTGAGCCATGTCCCCAGCAGCAGAAGTGTTTTAATTCAGAAGTTTCTACTGGAAGAGAAAACAAACAAATGGAGGAAGAACGTAATGTTTTCATGTGTCGAAGAGATCATTTGCTGGCAAAAATTATTAGCTAAAAATAATTAGCTATTATTAGTAGATACTTCTCTAGAAGTCATTCTGGCAAACTCTTAAAAACATCTCTGGGATTTGTCCCAATTTCAATCCCTTCATAGGAGACATGTGGCATTTACGGAAGATGGACTGGTGCTATGAAGCTGGGGATCCTTTATGTGAAGTAAGATCCTTTCTATGCATTCTCTTAAAACTGTGTTTTATTATCTTATTGAGGGCACACGTGTTCATGGCGTACACGGAGGACAGAGGACAACTCTGCGGATTGGTTCTCTCCTGCATTTCAGGGGTTGGGTTTCAGGGCTTGAACACTTGGGTCCTTTGGTGGGCAGTAGGCTCCCTTACTGGCCGAGCCACCTCACCATCCATCTTTCTCCACATTTGCTCTTTTTTTGGGGGGGGCGGATTTTTGAGACAGGGTCTCCCTGTAGCCCCAGCTGTCCTGAAACTCACTCTGTAGACCAGGCTGGCCTTGAACTCACAAAGATCCGCCTGCCTCTGCCTCCCAAGTGCTAGGATTAAAGGCGTGCGCCACCACACCCGGCCACATTTGCTCTTAAAAACCTGTCTCAGGGCTGGAGAGATGGCCTAGCGGTTAAGAGCACCGACTACTCTTGCAGAGGACCCAGGTTCGATCCCCAGCACCCACATGGCAGCTGAAAGCCATCTGTAACTCCAATTCCAGGAGGACTCCAGTTCCAGGGGAATCCGAGACCTTCTTCTGACCTCCGCAGCATTGCATGACACGGGTGCACAAACCTACATGCAGAGAGTAAATTCATACACATACAAAAATAAATAAAATTTAAAAATAACCTGTCTCAAAAATACCCCCCACCAAAAAAATGACTAAGCTTATTTCATGCTTTATAAGAGTCCTCCTCCCATTATAGGAAGCAAATTGTTTGTCTTTTTGAGACAGGGTCTCCCTGTAGCCCCAGCTGGCCTGGAACTTGTATGTAGACCAGGCTGCCCTTGAACTCACAGAGATCCACCTGCCTCTGCCTCCTGAGTGCTGGGATTAAAGGCGTCCACCACCATGTCCAGCTATAGGAAGCAATTCTAAAGAAAGGTTTTTTTCTGTTTTAGAATACAAAAATCTATGAATGAGTCTATATTTGGGTTTTGTGGCCGGTTTTTGCTAGGGAGCAGATCTCAACTAGATGGGAGCATTTCTGACATCAGTGATCAGGCCCTCTCATGAGGGCACTCTCACTAGGAAGTAGATGACTTCATCAGAGTGGGTGACCTGAGAACTCAGGAAAGCCTTCGAAGACACTCAGAAATTTCAACCCTTGCATATTTTAATCAGAATTCTTCATGAGTGATCATACTAACCAGTCATGTGATCCAGTCATGTAAGTCTCCAACTGTTCCTATAGGAACAGTTCTGTCACAGGATTTATAGTCCAGTTAGTCTTTTTGTTGCTCTTAAATTGCATCAGAATTCCTCATCCAAACCACATGAGGCTCTGTGAAAGCTTGGATGGCCGTGGTCAGCTGCCCCTCTTCACACAGCTCTTCCTGCTCTCTGATAGGCCGTGGCTATCACTAGACATTTATGAGCAGGCAGACTAGGGCTTTCTGGTCAGTCCAGTCCATGGACAGTGCCCCTCCCCCTGAATCTTGGTGAAGGTAGACTACCTAAGGTAAGAGATAGGCCCTGAAGAATCTTCAGAACTTAAGAGTTACGATGACAAAAGCAAGTATTTATTCAAATAGCTTCTTGATGTTTTTTCCAGAGACAAGATATTGCTACATACCCTACTAGCCTCAAACTTGCCATCCTCCTGCCTCTGTCTCACATTCATTGCCCTCAGAGTTACCGTTTCTTCCCACATTTAAAGCCTCTCTTCCCACCTTTGTCTTCAGACTAAATCCGCCCCCCTCCCCCCTCAGCCTTCAAGTGCCTGTTAGCTTCTCTTTGTTGCTGCCCCTTCTCCTGTGGCTCCTGCAGCCTCCTGCTGGGAGCCTTCCACAGCTTCCCTGGCCCTGCAGGTCCCCACAGCAGCATGTCCGTCGCACACAGCAGCCACCTCCGTCTGTGGCGGCTCCTTGTTTCTGTCCCACTTCTTGCACTGGTGTCCACTCCTCGCTTCCCACTCTGATCCTTCCTATCTCTCTGCTCTTAACAAAAATAAGCTGTGTGTGCTGTCAACTTTGCCTTTGCCTTTGTTATTTTCACACGAAAATCCCTTCTCTTTTCTCCCCTAGCTAAGTCCAACCCTTCTTTTAGTCATCACTAAAATTCCCCCTTCTGCAGATCAAGCTCACATTTCTCCTGTCAGTAATCTCTTTCCTCAGATTTTTTATGGTACTTTTGGTTCGTACCCAGTTTAATACATGATGCTATTCTGATTTGATATTCTTATTTCCCATGTCTTCAGTATATGCTTTATTATGTAATTGATTAATTGAAAAGGTAATAGAAGCATAAGATTTTAAAAGATCCAATGGTCTCTTTGTTCCTTTCAGAAGTCTAAGTGACAAAAAAGAATTTCTGTATTCCCAGGATGCGACCCTGAAAGAGCTTATGATATGTTCTGGGGATGCTTTGCTTTTAATTGAAGGAAAACTTCCCCCTCTGGTAAGATTCTGCTTCTGAATAGACATTTTGTAAGTAACAGTCACTGTTTTCTGATTACTAAGATGGTACATTCTTATTGTGAGAAGTACAGTCAAAAAAAAAAAAAAACTGCCCAAGATTTACCAGTCAGACATATTTCCTTCCTAATTTTTAAAGAAAATTTAAATGATTTTTTATGTAACAAAATTAAAATAATATATTAAAATCACTACATATGAAATTAACTATATATAATCAATTAGGAAATATAATTTTATTTCCTATCTTTTTATATTTAACATTTTAATCTCATCATAAAATCCAGAAATAATCATCACATCCAAACAGTGCCCCACTCTTTAATTCACCTATCTTCTCAGTGTTGTAAATTTAGCTTTTTTGTTTTTGTCTTTACAATTAGTACTTAAATGTGAATTCTGCTAAGATAGAATGACAAAATGAAAAGGTAGGAACTTTATTTAAAGACTTTGGACTCTGTGTTGCCAAATTGTTTTCCTGACAAGTCCAGAATTGACAGTCTTCTCAGAACGAGGTCTTCATTCTACCATTTGCTTTTTATTTTTGGCCGAGTGGGGTGTGTGTGTGTGTGTGTGTGTGTGTGTGTGTGTATACGTGTGTGTGCGTGTGTTTACATGTATGACACATGCACGTGGAAGCCAGAAGTTGATGCTGAGTGTCTTGCACTTGCCTTGTGTATTAAGGCAGGGGCTCTCACTGGTCTCAGAGCTGGCCGATTCGCCTAGTCTGAGTCACCAGCTTCCCTCTGTCTGCCTCCTGAGCACTGGGACACAGGCAGGCAGCCACATCCACTATCTTCTGTGGTGCTGCGGATCCAGACTTCAGGAGGCCTCACACTTTATCTGCTGAGCCCCCAAGCAGCCTGTTTCAGTGTTTCGTTCTTTTTTTTTTTAAAAACCTGTCTCAGGGCTGGAGAGATGGTAACCTTACGGGTTAAGAGCACTCGACTTACTCTTGCAGAGGATCCCAGGTTCGACCCCAGCACCCACCATGCAGGCTGAAAGCCATCTGTAACTGCAAATTCTCAGGAGAACTCCAGATTCCAGGGGAATCCAGACCTTCTTTCGTGACCCCGCAGCATTGCTGGACATACGGTGGGTGCCAAAACCTACATGCAGAGAGTAAATTCAAATCTACATCATAAAATAAATTATAATACATTTAAAACATATAACCTGTCTCAAAAAATACCCACCACCAAAAAAAGTAAAGAGTGACTTAAGATCTCCCTATTTCTGAGCTGAAAATAGTTAAAGGAGTCCTCTCTTCTTTCCCTTTTTCTTTATATTTAGAAGCAGAAACTTTTTTGCTACTTTTTGAGGACAGGGTCTCCCTGTAGCCCCAGCTGGCCTGTGAAACTTGTATGTAGTGACCAGGCTGCCCTTGACTCACAGAGATCCACCTGCCTCGCCTCCTATGTAGCTCTGGTATGTGGATCTTAAAGGCGTCCTAACGCACACAACGATGGGTCCATCGGCTATAATGGGAAACTAAAAGCGAAGAATTTCTCCAATAGGGAAGGCTTTTGTGCTTTTTTTGTCTTTTTGAGACAGGGTCTCCCTGTTCCCTGTAGCCCCAGCTGTCCTGGAACTCTCTATATAGACCAGGCTGGCCTTGAACTCATAGACATCTGCCTGCCTCTGCCTCCCAAGTGCTGGGATTAAAGGCGTGCGCCACCACACCAGGCGTCAGTGTTTCTTTACAAACATCACATATTACTACCTCTTAAGACTATTATTTGTTAGGATTTTTAGTGCAAAAAAGGTAGAAAGATAAAAATAGTCCCAACTTCTAGTACTCAGATAAATTATACTTGCTAATTCATAAATTCAGATAGCACAGAGCTCTGTAAGATGAAAAGCAGGGGCCACGTGTGCTTCTTCCCCTCTAGAGGACATCAGAGACTTGACTTTTCTTGTAGATCCTTCGAAGGAAAATACGTAGCCAAACGTGGGGACTCAGTAAGGCTGAGATAGACGGCAGTGAGACCCTGTGTCAGAAGAAAAAATAGCCAGGTGTGGTGGCTCAGGCCTTTGATCCCAGCACTGGGGAGGCAGAAGCAGGTGGATCTCTGTAAGTTCAAGGCTAGCCTGGTCTACATAGTGAGTTTCAGGCCAACTGGGGCTACAGGAAGACCCTATCTCAAAAAAAAAGAAAGAAAGTGGAGGAGGAAGGGAGGTAAAAAGGAGAGGGGAGGGGAGGGCAAATAACACAGGCTGTTGGCACAGCCCTGATCACCTCCCGGAACTTGAAGGTAAGACTGTACTGCTGAAGACAGGATGCACTTCTGACATAGGACTTGGAGCTGGAACTGAGCTCATAGTTCTAGAGCCTCTGCACACACCCCTCCCTGGCTGGAGGGAATTCCCGTGTGGTACTGTAAACATCTGCATACACCCCTCCCTGGCTGGAGAGCTTATGGAACCTGGAGACAACCCTAAGTCTGACCCACCCAGAAGACATTCATATGCTGAGAGTTGATGAGGGCATCTACCCTTCACATGAACATTGAAATGGCCATAGTCTCATCCTTGTTCTAAACTTGATGTTTTTTCTTTGTATTCACTTACCATATCTTGAGGGTTTCTTATCTGATCATGGGATTCTATTGTATTTGGTACAATCATCTTTAAAGTTAATTTTCTTATTTATTATTTTTTTATGAAAGTTAATTTTCAATAGGTAATATAGATGATATAAAATTCCAAGTACCTAAAAAGTTGGGCCAGGAAACTCAGCATCTCTCCTTTCCCTGCCCTAACCACCTTCGCCTTCTCACGTAGGCAGCCAGTTTCCTTGTTATCCCTCCAGAGTGTTTCCTTTTTGGTACACATATTCTCAAGTATTTGTCTACACATCTGTACACAGTATACATGCACATGCTATATACCATGTTTTCTTATATAGTCCAGGCTGGCCTTGAACTCATGCTAGTCTCTGCCTCAGTTACCCAAGTGCTGAGATTGCAGACATGAGTCATCATGCCTATATTGTACCTAGTATTTTCTTTTCTTTTTTTGTCTTTGGGACAGGGTCTCCCTGTAATCCCAGCTGGCCTGGAGCTTGCTCTGTAGACCAGGTGGCCTTGAACTCACAAAGATCCTCCTGCCTCTGCCTCTGCCTCCCAAGTGCTGGGATTAAAGGCTAGCGCCACCACACCTGGCACTAAAGATGGTTCTTAGCCGCCATGTGGGTGCTGGGAATTGAACCTGGGTCCTCTGCAAGAGCAGTCAGTGCTCTTAACTGCTAAGCCATCTCTCCAACCCTGTACCTAGTATTTTCATTCATACTTTCTGTCAAGTGAGTTCTGTATCAGTACATATAAAGCTATCTCAGTTCATGATGACTAGAGTACTCCACTGTGTGGACTTCTTTGCATGTGCTTGGAATGAAGCCCAGAGCCTTGCATATGCTAGGCTGGCGCTCTTCTATGCAACTGCATCTCCAACCCCATAACTTACATAGCCAGTCTCTCTCAAAGAACACTGTGAAAGTATGTGTATGTGCTTCTTTGCATATATATGAATGCTTCTAAAAGGGAGACCCTGCTTCAAAAATACCAAAAAAAAAAAAAAATGAATGTTTCTACACAATAAATTCCTAGAACTTAAATTCTGCCATCAAAAATCATGGCCAGCCGGGCATGGTGGTGCATGCCTTTAATCCTAGCACTCGGGAGGCAGAGACAGGTGGATCTTTGTGAGTTTAAGGCCAGCCTGGTCTATAGAGTGAGTGCCAGGACAGCTGGGGCTACAGGGAGACCCCCCAAAAAAGAGGTAATTTGGAGTTGGGCCATGGTTTTTGCTGTCATATATAATTTCCAATGAATATCTCTGCAGATTATGGCTTTTCAAGTGTACACATGTCACAAGGTAAGTCTTTTTTTGGGGGGGGTTCTTTTTGAGACAGGGTCTCCCTGTAGCCCCAGCTGTCCTGGAACTCACTATGTAGACCAAGCTGGCCTTGAACTACTACAGAGATCTGGCTGCAAGGTTATTCTTAAATGTGGGATGGCGATGTGAGAACTTGGGAATTTAAGATTTTGACAGAGATGGCCAAATTACCCTCCCAAGCCTTATATTTCTGCCACAGCTGATAAGAATTCTACCTAGCCGGGTGTGGTGGTGCACGCCTTTAATCCTAGCACTTGGGAGGCAGAGGCAAGCGGATCTTTGTGAGTTCAAGGCCAGCCTGGTCTACAATGTGAGTTCCAGGACAGCTGGGGCTACAGGGAGACCCTGTGTCAAAAAGACCAAAAAAAAAAAAAAAAATAATTCAACCTTACTGCCAGGCGTGTTGGCACATGCATTTAATCCCAGCACTTGGGAGGCAGAGGCAGGCAGATCTCTGTAGTTCAAGCCAGCCTGGTAGCTGGGTCTACAGGGCGACCTTGTCTCAAAAAGACCAAAAAAAAAAAAAAAAAAAAAAAAAAAAGAATTCAAGCTTACCTTTCACCAACATATAATTTCAATTTCATTAGACTTTCTGTCATTCTGAGTAAAAAAAACAAATGCTGTTGCTTTGCTTTCTGTTTTGATTTTGAATTTTGTTGTGTCACTATGTATGCGTCCCAGTTATTTCATTATGAAAATACATCTGTGCAAGGAACATTTAGCACTAGTTTTCCCAGAGTCAGATTTTTAAATATTTTGTTTTAAAATAGTAAACAAGGGGGCTGGAGAAACGACTCAGCAGTTAAGAGCACTGGCTGCTCTTGCAGGGAACCTGGGTTCAATTCCTAGCACCCACATGGCAGCTAACAACCATCTGTAACTCCAGTTCCAGGGGAATCTAACACCCTCTTCTGACTCTGTGGGCATTGCACGACATGGGTACACTTACACATATGCAGGCAATACAGTCAGACACTTAAAAATAATTTTTAAAATTTCAAAAAATAAATAATAAACAAGTATAACAAGACAGTTAATAAATCTAGAAAAAAAAATAATAAATTCAAGAACTTTTTACTATCAGGTATTTCTGTTGATAGAAGTGAATGAAAGCTCACCTTTGTGTAACAACAATTTAAAATGCTCTGTTCTTCAGGGTTTCCTGAAGGTGCCCATCTGGTGGTACCAGCCTCCAGGACTGTCAGGACACTGGGAGAGCTGGGGCCACCCCACCTGTACCCCTTCTCAGTGTGCTAGCTGGGAAGCTGCTCCCATCCAAGGTAAGGACAGAACGGAAGTGCAGCTGCCAGCATGTCCGACAAAGGTGAAGAATAGACACACTCAGAGGACTTGGGTGTGTGCTCTGAGAGTCCCCGCAGCGCTGGTGTCAAAACTGTCAGGTTGAAAAATCAAAACTATTACCACCTTGTTTTTAAGCAATGCTTTGTAGTGCTGTGAAGACTATAGACTTGCAGATCTTTAGTATTACCAATATCTGGTACTTTTTCAAAGACCTTTTATGTGTCAGCTCTCAAGATTCTCAGAGCAACACTCGTCTGTGTGCATATAATTGTGGCCTCACCTGCTCCCACGACCACAAGGATAGTAGCCACGCCAAAGTGTAGACATGTTCTGCATGGTTCTAGGGCTTCCCGCCTCTCAGCCAAAGCCCCAGGAGCTCCTCCTCAGCTATCTCACATCTGACTTCTGAGCAGAACCACAGACAGACACAAACATGTCCACTGAGAATGCAGCACACACATCACAGTGGGCACAAGTCCCCACTAGAGTTCTGCTTCACTCTAGTGACAACGCATTTTATCTCCTAAAGATGTAAATAGTGTATTTTTGTCATTACTGCATCTTTTAATCCTTCATCTTTTTAATGCCTTGGAGTCTTATCTCCTATACTGTCTCAGAACATGGCAGAGTATTTCAGAAATGTGAAATAAGCCATTTAAATTGTTCCCAAACACACAGCTCTGTCCTTTTGAAGGTGCTCCTGGCCCCAAGCCTGCAGAAGTTTCTTTCCTCTACTTGGGAGATGTGCAGATTTCAGAAGAGGCCACGCTGCTGGAGCTGAAGTCACAGGTCAGGCTTCTCCCTGCAGCACAACTTGGTGGTGAAGTGGCTTCTTCCAGTGAGATATTAATATGTTCTTCTATTTCCTTTTCCCTCAATTACAGTCTGTTCTGCTATGGCATGTGTTGTGTGCCATGGTCAGGGGTAAGTACCGGCAGGTAGTCCATGCTCAGCAGACAGGTCTGGTGGCTGTTCTCACTCACCCAGTTCCTGCGGGCGTGCCGTGCGTGTGTTCGGATCTGTCTGTCCTCAGCAGCTCGTGGCTCACATTCATTTAGACCTTTTAGGGAAACATGATTTCTTGAGCCATCTGTAAAGCATTCCCTTCAGCTCGCCATTGTGATCCATGTGTTTAAATGTCATTAGTTACAGCTGTGTTGTATCCATTTGCCCTGAGGTCAGCAGAGCCCCCTGTGTTAGGTGGTGAACTGGAAATTGTATTGTCTTTCACATTGACATTTTCACCATCCAAATGAGAAGGCTTCTTGAAATACAGCACACAGTGTTCAGAGCAGCTTGTATGTTAGACCACACTAAACGTTGCTTCTTGTACTAAAGAGAAAGAACTTGACGTGAAGCACAGCACACAGTGTTCAGAGCAGCTTGTATGCTAGACCACACTAAACGTTGCTTCTTGTACTAGAATTATGGTTGACCTGCAATTGGCATCTGAGTTTTATGTCCTCAGCCAACGAAGTAGCCTTCCTTGAGAAAGGCTGTGCTCTATTCCCATGGAAACAAGGCCGAGGACCACCACCCTCCCTCTTGGTACTAGGTCAAAAACTAAAAGATGGCTATATTTAGTTGAAAAATTGATGCATATTGGCCACTTTCTGCGCCTTACACTACGTATAAATAGGTACTGAACTTTACCTGCCCCTCCTCTGTGGAATTAAGAGTAAGCATTTTGGGCCCACTGGCTAGAGCCAAAGTCTTTGAAATTTTCAGAACCAAAAGTCAGATTACTGCACAGAATGTGGTTTGCAGGCTTGTGTTCATGCAGCTGACAGCTGCCCTTGTTATCAGAGCAGCCTCTGTGTGTGTGAAGCATGTCCACACAGGCCTTCAAAGGGGCGTTTAAGTCCTTAGTACTGACACACACCCCATACACAAGATTCTGGAGGCTGGGCAGGATTGCTATGACTGGGCTGAATAGCAGGAACTGACCTCAAATTCTCACAATAAAAAGGAGCTTTTGAGCCAAATTTACAAGTAGAAAGCTCATCTTTCTGGTGCATTTCACTGGAAAGGAATATGAAAGGGACCAGGATTAGCATCACTTAAGACAGATATTTCTGTAATGTTTTTGGTTTTTTGAGACAGGGTCTCCTGTATCAAGGCCAGCCTGGAGCCCACTCTGTGGCCAAGGCTGATCTTGAGCTCATCTCCTTGCCTCCACCTCCCAGGTGCTGTGTTATGGGCACACCACCACGTCCAGCATTCCTGTGATTTTTAAGTAGATTTATCATTGCTGGAGGTGCTCTTTTCCTCAGCATCTTTGTGTAGTGTCTCATTCCTGTGCTTTGAGTGCTTTGTGAATCAGTGGGGAAATCCATTTCTTTTCTAGGCCATGGCTTTGCCGTCGGCCTCAGAGCTCGCTGTTCGGTCCACAGCCCTCCTTAGAGCCTGGACAGTGGAGAATAAGTGCCTGGGTAGGCTCCTGCGCACTGACCAGCGGCAGCTCAAGTAAGTGTCTCACGGATATGGAGGCCTAGCTGCCTCTCCCACTGCCCCTGCAGGGTTAGGGAGCAGGTGGACTGAGGAGGGACGATTCCACCAAAGCCCCTCTCACGTGGGAATTGGGTGAGCTTCCTTTCCCAGTTACCTCTGGGACAACCCCAGCTTACCATACTAAGTCAGAATTTTCCCCATGCTCAGGAGACTGAGTGATCATAACTTAAAAGAATTTAGAGTTAGAGGTGAGTGTCTGATGTTCAGGAAACAGGCTGCAGCCCCTCTGCTTCTGGAACTCTGAACTTAAGGGATGTGTCTGGGACATTGGATTTACTTTTAGTTTCCTTTGCCAAAGCAGTGGCAGGAAAATCCCAGGCTTGGCCAGGCAGAGGGGTATGGTAGTTTGCCCATCTTCACGGAGCTAGACCTCCATGGTAGTGAGCGGTGAGCCATGACCCAATATTCTAGCTGTTCTCCCTCTCCAACAACTTGAGTATTTGAATATAGTATTCAGAAAACACCCTTTTTCTTTTTTTTAAAGATTTAAGTTGAAAAAACACCCTTTTTCTTAAGGAAAAGGCTTAGAATTGGGGGGAGGGGCGCACAAGAAAATGAAATACCGTGTTACTCAGACCTGCTTTGTCTTATATCAGGGAATATAAACTAGGCCAAAGAGCAGAGGTCTGCCTAGAACTCCTCCAGAGAGAAGAGAACTTGAGGTAAGGAATCCTCATACACAGAAAAAGCTGTTACACATCATACAGATGAGGAATTTCTTAGTATAGGAACCTAGTTGACTGCAGTAATTTTGTATTATTTCTGTTTTTTATGTGTATGAGTGTATTGCCTGCATGCATGTAAGTACACCCATGTTCTACAGTGCCTGTAGAGGTCAGAAGAGGGTGTCAGATCCCCTGGAACTGGAGTTAAGACGGTTAGCCACCATGTGGGTGCTGGGAACCGAGCCCTGGTCCTCTGCAAGAGCATCGGGTGCTCTTAACTGTCAAGCCATCTCTCTACCCCC
Organism: Rhizomys pruinosus; assembly: GCA_009823505.1. Lineage (NCBI taxonomy): Eukaryota > Metazoa > Chordata > Mammalia > Rodentia > Spalacidae > Rhizomys > Rhizomys pruinosus. Next base: position 4,155,210 of record VZQC01003012.1, on the reverse strand, counting down.
GGTGCAGTAATTTTTTTGATGCTTATAAATAGTCTGGTAACTTGAATTATGATCCGGTGCTGCTGCACACTCCTGTAGTCTCACCACTTGGGAGGCCGAAGTAGGGGGTCACCAGGGCTGAAGGCCAGCATGGGCTATGTAACAGAACCCTGTTCCAAACAAATAAAACAAGTCGTGTTCTAGAAATCTTGGTTTCTTTTCCTGGCTTCATTCTTGTGGAGCAGCACGGAATAGGAGTTTTTCACTCACACCTAAGGGCTTATTTAAGCCCTTGATGGTTCTGAGATGCCGGAAGGTGCTCGCCGTGGCCTCCCGCGCGGCGCAGTGCTGCCGCACTCTGGTGCTGCCTTTCTTCCCAGTATTACCTGACAGAATCTGCACTTGCTTTATCTGCGGTGCCTTTCCCTGTCAGAGGGAAAGGTACAGTGGTGCACACCTCTAGTCCTAGCACTTGGGAAGCAGAGGCAGGGAGATCTCTGGAAGTTCAAGGACAGCCTGGTCTACATAATGAGTTCCAGATCACCTGGGGCTACAAGGAGACTCTCTCAAAAAGACAAAAGAAGCTGGAGAAATGGCCTAGCGGTTAAGAGCGCCGGCCGCTCTTGCAGAGGACCCGGGTTCGATCTCCAGCACCCACATGGCGGCCGAGAGCCGTCTGAGACTTCAATTCCAGGAGAACTCTAGTTCCAGGGGAGTCCGACACCCTCTTCTGACCTCCACGGCGTTGCACGTCACGGGCGCACAGACTTGCATGCAGACAGTACATTCATACACATACGGAAATAAATAAAATTAATAAAAAAAAAAAAGACAAAAGAAGATGTAAGCGCCATGAGCACAAACACTGTGCATTTGTCCATTGCTGGTCCCCAAGACCTGGGTAGTGTCTGTGACATGGTGCTTACTCAGTAAGGCAGCACCCCAAATTGTAGTGTCTGTGACATAGTGCTTACTCAGTGAGTAAGGCAGCACCCCAAATTGTAGGGTCTGTGACATAGTGCTTACTCAGTAAAGCAGCACCCCAAATTGTAGGATCTGTGACAGTGCTTAGTAAGGCAGCACCCCAAATTGTAGGGTCTGTGACATAGTGCTTACTCAGTAAAGCAGCACCCCAAATTGTAGGGTCTGTGACATAGTGCTTACTCAGTAAGGCAGCACCCCAAATTGTAGGATCTGTGACATAGTGCTTACTCAGTAAGGCAGCACCCCAAATTGTAGGATCTGTGACATAGTGCTTACTCAGTAAGGCAGCACCCCAAATTGTAGGATCTGTGACATAGTGCTTACTCAGTAAGGCAGCACCCCAAATTGTAGGGTCTGTGACATAGTGCTTACTCAGTAAGGCAGCACCCCAAATTGTAGTGTCTGTGACATAGTGTTTACTCAGTGAGTAAAGCAGCACCCCAAATTGTAGTGTCTGTGACATAGTGCTTACTCAGTGAGTAAAGCAGCACCCCAAATTGTAGTGTCTGTGACATAGTGCTTACTCAGTGAGTAAAGCAGCACCCCAAATTGTAGTGTCTGTGACATAGTGCTTACTCAGTGAGTAAAGCAGTACCCCAAATTGTCTCTACTCATGGCATCCTGTGCTTTTGCACTTCTGGAAATTGTGTGACCTTTTCATGAATATCAACAAGTGCTCATATTCCTTCTGCCCTGTGCTGAGAATATCATTGCTATCAGCAGCCTGTGTTTTTCACAGGATTATAAACTGTATTTTGTGGGTGTGAATTGTTCCTTAGTAGACTCTAGGAAAGCTCTGGTTGGTCTGAGCTCCTTCACAGGAGTGACTGGACTCACAGTAGCAGTGCCCTTGTGCTTCCATGGACCCCTTGTGCCCAGAGTACAGCCACAGCCTCTGCAGGACTCTACTGCAGACCAGATGCAGTCTCTGCTCGGCTGACAGTCCTGATCAGCACCGACACTGAGCAGCACTCGGGAGCTGGGGAGTGCTGCCGTGCTGCCGTGCTGCCGTGCTGCCATGCTGCCATCCTGCTGACCTCTCCCCTGTCTCCTCTCCTGGGCTTCACCCCGGCTCTACCTTTCTCTGCTGCAGCCCTGGGGACGTGCTGCTGAGGACACGGCTGCGGATCCCTGGCGAGAGGGCCTACTCCCTGGCCATGGACCTGCTGTGGGACACCACCCGAGGATGGACTGCCAGCTCTTTGAGGCAGAGGGTGGCCGATTTCTATTCCCTTCCTGTGGAGAAAATTGAAATTGCCAAATACTTTCCTGAAAAGTTTGAGTGGCTTCCGATATCTACCTGGGTAAGTTGGGCTTTCTCAGAGAGAGCAGAGTGGACAGTTTTCATGGTGGTTGGGAATCCAGTGAGAACTTCAAGTTGAGTTTTATTAATGTTTGATTTTCCAACAGAATAAGCAAATTGCCAAAAGGAAAAAGAAGAAAAGCCAAGATACTTTGCAAGGAAGACCGTATTACTTGAAAGATGGAGACACTATTGGTGTTAAGGTAGAGCAACAGCAAACTGACCATTTTGAAACATGAGGACCAAACATTTTATGTTTTTATCTTTTTTAAATTTTTATTTATTTTTGTACGTGTATGAGTGTACTGTCTGCATGTAGGTTAGTGCACCTGTGTCATGCAATGCCACAGAGGTCAGAAGAGGGCATCGGATTCCCCTGGAATTGGAGTCAAAGACAGTTCTCAGCTGCCATGTGGGTGCTGGGGATCGAACCCAGGTCCTCTGCAAGAGCAGTCGGCACTCTTAACTGCTAAGCCATCTCTCCAGCCCCCAAGGACCAAACATTTTAGAGTTTATAATGTAATCTCATTTATACAAACTGTTTCATGTTGTGAGAATGAATGAGAATGAATGAGGAAGAGGGAACACTAGGTGACCCATTTTTATGGGACAGTCAGCCTTGAGAGCAGCACGCCAGGCAGGCAGCCTGCCCGTGACCAGCACCCGAGCGTGGGGGCAGGAGGACTGCAAGCTTCAAGAGACCCAGGGCAGTAAGAATAGCAAGATCTTTTTTTCTTCTTTCAGGCACATGTGGGTAAAGCACATGCCCACCATGGCATGTGTGGGTGTCAGGGGACAGCTTTGTGGAGTCAGTTCTCCCCTTCCATCTTTACCTGGGTTCTGGGGATCAGACAGGTTGTCAGGCTACACAGCAAGCCCCTTTACCTGCTGAGCCGTCTTGATGGCCCTGAATAGAGAGACCTCATCTCAGAAACAGCAAAGAAAAATGAACAAAGGGGCTAGGGAAGTGACTCCATTGGTAGAGTGCTTGCCTAGCAGGCACGAAGCCCCAGTGTGCACGAAGCCCCAGTGTGCACGAAGCCCCAGCAGGCACAAAGCCCTAGCGTGCATGAAGCCCCAGCGTGCACGAAGCCCCAGCGTGCACGAAGCCCCAGCGTGCACGAAGCCCCAGCGTGCACGAAGCCCCAGCGTGCACGAAGCCCCAGCGTGCACGAAGCCCCAGCGTGCACGAAGCCCCAGCGTGCACGAAGCCCCAGCGTGCATGAAGCCCCAGTATGCATGAAGCCCTGGGTTTGATGCCCAGCACTGCCTAAAACCAGGCGAGTGACACATGAACTCTGGAAGTGGATGCATGCAGATTCAGAGTTCAAGGTCATCTTTGGCTCCACAGGTAGTTCAAGGCCAAACTGGGCTACATGAGTGTATGAAACACTTGCACACTTGTAGGAAACACTTGTATGAAGCCGCAGCAACAAAGCACCTCTCGCTCGTTCTTCTCAAAGCGGTTTATTCAGGCAGGCAGGTCTTGTCAGAACGGTTTATTCAGGCACATCTTTTTTCCTTCTCCAAGCTTCTCCCTCTAAGCCTCAGGTCTTTCCCTCTAAGCCTTCTCCCTTCTCCAAGCCTTCTCCTTCCTCAGGCAAGCAAGCTTCTCTCCTAAGACTAGAAAGCAGAGAGTCCCTCTATCTAGAAAGTCCCTCTATTTATCCACCTTCCCAGCCCAGGTTGCGTGGCCTCAGTCTATTGGTATCATCTGGCCTGATCTTGTATACAGGGTGCACCTGCACAGCTCAAACGGTGAGCGTGGCTTTACTTTGAGGTAGGAGGGAATCAGGTGTTAGTCATAAGACTCAGGTGTTAGTCATAAGATTTTGCTAAAGTCTCGGGTGCCTTCTTAGGACTGTCGCCACACCCACTCCCCACATCTCCCCCTTCTTTATTATTTTAGTATTTGTTTTTGTTTTTGTTCTTGTTTTTGTTCCCCCTCCGGGGAGCTTCACTGTCCCCCCCCCCTTCCGGGGGGCCTTATTGGGCCGGCTCTTATTGGGCCAGCTTGGCAGGTTCTGGATTCACGCCGAGCCTATGGATTGCCCCCTTTTCCGGGGAGCCTTATTGTCCCCTTTTCCGGGGAGCTTTATCAGTGCCCGGGCCGGCTCGGTGGGTTCTGGATTCACGCCGAGCCTGCGGCACCGAGGATTGTCCCCATTTCCGGGGAGCCTTATTGTCCCCTTTTCCGGGGAGCCTTATTGTCCCCATTTCCGGGGAACCTTACTCTTTTCCGGGCCCCCTTTACCCTTTTCCGGGCTTTACTGTTCCCCCTTTTCCGGGCTTTAACTGTTCCCCCTTTACCGGGCTTTAACTGTTCCCCCTTTACCGGGCTTTACTTTCCCCCTTTTCCCGCGCACGGCGGTGCCCCAGTCCCCAGTTCAGCCTCTGCCACGAGAAAGCCCGAACCACCGCTTCGGCGGGGCTGCTCCGCCTCCTCGCCTGCAGGCTGCTGGCCGCCGACATCATCTCCTGCGCGCCCCGTGCTTCCTTCGCATCTCCTGCGCGCCCTGCGCTTCCTTCGCCAAGTTTCAGTTGAACGGCTGGTTTTTGCTCTGGGTCTGTCCGATCGGTGCCCGGGCCATCTTGGCGGGTTCTGGATTCACGCCGAGCCCGCGGCACCGAGGCCCCTTTAAGAAATTTTCAGTTATTCAAAGTCTGTGGAAGTAAGTAGGCTGCTTTGTTGAAGTTTCTGCAGCTTTGTTGAAGTCTCTGCAGCTCTCTCAGCTTTGTTGAAGTTTCTGCATTCTCAGTCTGAAATGTTTGCATAATCAAGTCTCACTCAAATGTACAGGTACCTTACGCTGCGGTTGTTATCCAGCTTGAGCCTTTTCTGCGAGATGTTCTTCTGCACTCGCTCAAGGTCCCTCGCGGCTGTCTTCATTGATGCTGAAGCCATTCATTGCCGCCTCGTCTGGCCCGCGGCCCCAGCACACTCAGAGCCCGAGGCCGCGCATAAGACTTGGCTAAAGTTCCTGGGGCTCTGGGCTGAGCGTGGCCGTCGCTCCGCCTCCCCGTACGGGCCACCACTTGTATGAAACACTTGCACACTTGTAGGAAACACTTGTATGAAGCTGCAGCAACAAAGCACCTCTCGCTTGTTCTTCTCAAAGCGGTTTATTCAGGCAGGCAGGTCTTGTCAGAACGGTTTATTCAGGCACATCTTTTTTCCTTCTCCAAGCTTCTCCCTCTAAGCCTCAGGTCTTTCCCTCTAAGCCTTCTCCCTTCTCCAAGCCTTCTCCTTCCTCAGGCAAGCAAGCTTCTCTCCTAAGACTAGAAAGGAGAGAGTCCCTCTATCTAGAAAGTCCCTCTATTTATCCACCTTCCCAGCCCAGGTTGCGTGGCCTCAGTCTATTGGTATCATCTGGCCTGATCTTGTATACAGGGTGCACCTGCACAGCTCAAACGGTGAGCGTGGCTTTACTTTGAGGTAGGAGGGAATCAGGTGTTAATCATAAGACTCAGGTGTTAGTCATAAGATTTTGCTAAAGTCTCGGGTGCCTTCTTAGGACTGTCGCCACACCCGCTCCCCACACATGAGACCTCCCCCACCTCAAAAAGAAAAAAAAAAAAAAAGACACTGCAAAAAATGTATTTAGTATACATTTTATATATATATAAACAAACCTGGCCAAGTACATTTTAAAAATATACTACATGTCAACAAAGTAGTTTTAGTCAAAGAATGACAGGCTGTCATTGCCAAGAACATGTTTGTACTATCGTAGCCTCTGACCTTCCCTGAGACAGTGGGTCCCTTTATCCCTGTGTCGTCTCACTTTGCAGCATTTCACTATTTTTGTGTATCTGCGCATTAAGATGGGGTCCTGCATGCACATGTGTACAGGCCAGAGCTCAGTCCTGAATGTTCCTTACAAGCCACCCAGCCTATTTTTTGAGATAGTCTCTCACCGGCTTGGAGATCACTGATTAGGCTAGGCTGGCTGGCCTGCCACCACCTCCCCAGTACTGTGACCACAAGAGCATGCTGCTGTGCCCAGCCTCATGCATGCTTCTAGGGATCCAGTTCAGGTCCTCCTGCTTGCATAGCAAGTGCTGAACCAACTCAGCCAGCGCCCGGCTCACTGTTTCAGTTAGTGTGTCATGTACAACCTACAGGAAATCATACTTGGTTACTGTGTCAGTTCATTTCAACAGAGGTTATAAATATTTGTTGCAGTATTTCTCTACCAAGGTGGTGTGCCAGGCAGTAGCCAGCCCTTCCTTGGTGCTTGGGTTAACATCCAAGTCACTGGAAGTTAGGGCGGTGGTGCGTTTCTAGAGGCTCAGCTCCCGAATGCATACTTCAGAACATGGTCAGTAACCTGGGATTCCTTAAAAGAGCTGACCAACTCAGAATTGCCCTTTCCCCCAACTCCTGCCACAAACCCTGCCCCTCTGGATATGAGGGGGAAAGGCCAGAATCCATGGCAGGAAATACATACCTGCACGTTGGGAAGGAAGGAAAGTTCAGGCATGTGGTAGGATGTAGTAAGCACCGTGGGTTTGGAAAGCCCTGCAGTAAAGCTTGCCTGAGGAAGTTCCAGGGAGTCCACAGAAGTGCCAGGCCTCTCCGAAGCCCACATCTTCACCATGAGTGAAAAGAACATGACGGAAGCTCTAGAGAGGTGTGCTGCCACCATGGGAACGTCCATGCTGTCCGCATGCATGGCTTCTGGGCCGCGCGTGTCCCCTCTTAGGTTACACCCTGCCAAGGCCTGTGTCTGCCTCAATCCCAGTAGTCAAATTTGCTTTTGAAAGCAAGGGTCAAATGGTTGAAAATTTTTTCATTTTTAAATTTGAGTGTGTTTGTGTTACATGTATGTTGTGTATGTGTGCACACAAGTGTAGTTGTGCATGGGTGTACATGCATAGAAGCTGAAGAAGGCCCCAGGTGTCCCCTGTTGCCTACCTATTCCTGAGACAAGCCTCACTGAACCTGGAACCAGGCTGGTGACTGGCAAGGCCCAAGCCCTCCTGACTGCCCCACACAGGGTGAAGTCAGAGCAGGAGCAGGCAGGCCTAGCTTTCTTCCAACACATTTGCTGTGGATCAGAATCCAGGCTCTCATGCTTGAGCAGCTTCAAGCTGCTGAGCCATCTCTCCACCCCAGGGCTGGAGGTGTAGTTCCCTGGCCATCTCTTCTGATTCCAGCCCCCACATTTGTGCTTATCAGGAACTAGAACAGGGCCAAGGCTGATGACCCGAGTTTGATCTCCAGACCCTCCATAGAGGGAGAAGGGAAGAACCAACAGAGTGTTCCTGGTCTTCATGCGTGTCAAAGTAAAATGCTGACTGGAAAAAAACTAGAATAGTTTTCACCGGGTGTGGTGGCGCACGCCTTTAATCCTAGCACTGGGAGGCAGAGGCAGGCGGATCTTTGTGAGTTCAAGGCCAGCCTGGTCTACAGAGTTCCAGGACAGCTGGGGCTACAGGGAGACCCTGTCTTGAAAAGACAAAAAAAAAAAATACGTATCATTTTTATTTGATGCATCTGAGGGTGTTACCTATATGAGTGTGATTGCACTGTGTTGTGCAATGAGTATTACCTATACGAGTGTGATTGCACTGTGCTGTGCAATGAGTGTATTACCTATACGAGTGTGACTGCACTGTGCTGTGCAATGAGTGTATTACCTATACGAATGTGATTGCACTGTACTGTGCAATGAGTGTGTTACCTATATGAGTGTGATTGCACTGTGCTGTGCAATGAGTGTATTACCTATACGAGTGTGATTGCACTGTACTGTGCAATGAGTGTATTACCTATATGAGTGTGATTGCACTGTGCTGTGCAATGAGTGTATTACCTATACAGTGCGATTGCACTGTGCTGTGCAATGAGTGTATTATCTATACGGTGTGATTGCACTGTACTGTGCAATGAGTGTATTATCTATATGAATGTGATTGCACTGTGCTGTGCAATGAGTGTATTACCTATACGAGTGTGATTGCACTGTGCTGTGCAATGAGTGTATTACCTATACGAGTGTGATTGCACTGTGCTGTGCAATGCCCCCAGAGGTCACAAGAGGGAGCTGGATCCCCTGTAACAGTCCCCTAGAACTGGAATTACAGATGGTTGTTAGCTGCCATGCTGGTGCTGGACCAAGGAGCAACTGGTGCCCTTAACTACTGAGCCCTTTTTTCAGCCTTTTGCTTTGCTTTGAGACAGGGTCTTTCTGTGTGGCTCAGGCTGGGCTTCAACTCATGATGGTCCTCCGGCCTCCACTTTTTGAGTGCTGGGATTACAGTTGTGTGCCATTGTGCTGGCTTTTAGTGGAGGGTCTTTTTTTGGGGGGGGGGATTGATAGGGCCTTACTCAGTAGCCCAGGCTGGCCTAGAACCCATTAGGTAGCTCTGGCTGGCCTTGAGTTGGAGGGACCCTCCTGCTTTGTTCTCAGAGGTGCTGGAATTACAGGCCTGTGCCACCACACCCAGGTTTCTAAGCGGAATTCTTAGAAATGTTCTTATGGATGGTTAGGAGACTTCTGCAATGTGTAAAACATTCCAAAGGAAATGTCTGCCCATCTGAATTTTCATCACTTCTATAACTTCTAATTTTTAGTATAGAGATTTGATTCAGCTCTTTGTACAGTTTAGTAAGATTTGAAATAACATTGATTTCTTTAGACCTAGGGTTCTACCCTCCTCCTCCCCGCCCCAATTTGGTCATGTCTGTGTTTGAGGTCTCTGATAAAAATGGACTCTAGAGGGGCTGAAGAGATGGCTCAGCGGTTAAGAGCACTGACTGCTCTTGCAGAGGACTCGGGTTCTATTCCTAGCACCCACATGGCAGCTAAGATCCGTCTTTAACTCCAGTTCCAGGGGAATCCAACACCCTCTTCTGACTTCTGCAGCATTACAAGACATGGGTGTATCTACTTACATGCAGACAGTACACTCATACACATAAAATAATAAATTAAAAAAAGACTCAATGATAAAAAATAAAAAAATAATATTTTATAAAAAAAAATGGCTGGGCGTTGTGGTGCATGCCTTTAATCCTAGCACTTGGGAGGCAAAGGCAGGTGGATCTCTGTGAGTTAAAGGCCAGCCTGGTCTATAGAGTGAGTTCCAGGAAGCTTGGGCTACAGGGAGACTGTCATCAAAAAGAAAAAAAAAAAAAAAAAAAAAAAAAAAAAAGGAATAATTCTTAAATCACCTAAGTTAATTAGTGTGTGTGTCTTTGTCAATTTAATTTTTATGAAATACTTATTTTAAATGTAGGTCAACCCAATGTCTGAAAACATTGCTTATTCATTATTTTGAAATATAGAACCTCCTAGTTGATGATGATGATGACTTCAGCACAATCCGAGATGACACTGGAAAAGAAAACCAGAAACAGCTGGCTGTGGGGAAAAAGAAAAGGTAATTCTCAGGCCTGGCCTTGCGCACAGCTGGCCAGTCCACTCAGCGCCTGCAGCTCCTCACTTTCCTCAGCTGCTTCCCCACGGTGCTTCTCACGGAGCGTGTACAGAGCAGCAGCAGTGGTTCCTATGAGGAGACTCCCTGCCTCCAGCCAGGTCCTCTGCGCCTCCTCAGAGCGCGCCATCCCTGCTCACATCTGCCTCAAGACTCCACCATCTGAAGCCCTGAGCACTCCCCAGCCCCAGCCCGCCCCGCTGCTCGCACAGGGTGCTGCCTTCCATCCCAGCCAGCCTTGCTGCCGCTCCTCTGTGGCCTGCACTGCTCCATCCTGCAGTGCCTCCTCCCTCTGGTGCCCGCTCTATACTGCCTCCGGAGTCCCTCCCTCGTCTGCCCTCACCTGCCAGTGTCCTGCAGGCCCTTTCCTCACTTCATGCTCTTCTAGACTTCGCCATGAGGGGAGCCCCACCTCCACACTTAGGGGTGAGCCATCGGTCTCTGCTGAGCTCTGTCCCCAGCTCTAGGCCAAGCACACCTACCAGGATCTGCTGGGACACCCCAAGTTCCAGAAGTTGAGTTCACTGTCTCTGCCCTGGCCGTGCCATTCCTTCCCAAGGTGGCTTCCAGTGCCCGCGCCCTGTCTGGCTAGTGCCGGTGCTCTCCTGAAGCATCCTGTCCACCAGCACCCCATCTCAAGTACCTTCTGAAGGCGTCTAACATACAGCACACAATCACTAACATGCTGCAGAAACCATCTTTTCAGACATCACCTGGATCTTGTCAGGCCCCTAGCTGTCACCAAGGCTGTCACTGTATCACCTAGCAGCCTTCGAATCTTCATTCCCAAGTGCCCTGAGCTGGAACACTGAATTCATTGCTGTCACCGTGTCCTGGGCTCAGCCTGGCACATCCAATGTGTTGTCAGGCAGCCCCACAGCAGACTCACTCCTGGCTCTTTCGCATTCACTTCCATTTTATTTTATGGTGACTGAATCTTTACCACATACTTCCAGATTCAAAACCCACCCAAGGGCTGAGTGTGAGCTCTCTGCGCCCTGCTCTCCAGTCACAGCTCAGGAGGAACCTGTGGGCAGTGCTGTCGCCATGCACCCTTTCTGGGCATGCTTGTCCTCCTTTGCTGGCAGCACTGAGCAGATGGGCTCACTGCCCTGTCACACATGCTGGAGTGTGGCACCCATTCTGCTGCCTCCACGTATGAGTGGACCTAATTTACAAAAGGATGACCCCCACTCATGACTCAAGGTAACTATAACCTGATGCTGGTATATATGTAGGGCATGTTCCCACTAATGGGATGGCTAGGTCATAAGCTATAGCTACTGGTAACTTGAGAAACATACCAAGCCAAGAAACTAATAAACTGTAGGTAAAAGGTATGAACAGTTCATGGAACTGTGTAGGTAGTGTGCCAGCATGCACTAACCAGCAAAGATCAGTTCAAATCACTACACACCTGCCGCCACTACTGAAATGACACCAGCCTGGCAAGAATGCAGACTGCATGGGGCCACTCCCCCTCCCCTGACTGAGCATGCCGGATAGGTATGCAAATGTAACTTGGGTGTGTTAATGTGCTATGAGGCAATTGTGGAAAAGACCCAGTCTTTGAAAGATACCTGGCCAGGGTGTGTGGAACACAAATTGTCCTCATAAGGCAGCATGAGGGTCAGCTGGGGCCTCTACAGGCAGTCGGCAGTCTACAGACATCTACAGGCAGTCTACAGACATCTATAGGCAGTCTATGGACATCTAGGCAGTCTACAGACATCTACAGGCACTCTACGGACATCTCTAGGCAGTCTATGGACGTCTACAGGCAGCCTACGGACGTCTACAGGCAGCCTACAAAACTCTATAGGCAGTCTACAAAACTCTATAGGCAGTCTACAAACATCTATAGGCAGTCTACAAACGTCTATAGGCAGTCTACAAAACTCTATAGGCAGTCTACAAACATCTGTCCAAATTGCAGATCCTTTCTACCTTGAACCCGTGTCTGGAATTTACTTGGGAGCCACTTTAAGCCCTTCAACTTGTGTCCCCTGTGACTGCATGTCAGTAATGGCCTCTGTCTCCCACAGCCGAGAAGTCCTACATGCACAGAGAAGTGACACGTTCTCCAGCATAGGGACACCCGCTCAGCCCCGGGGACCAGAAGCTTCTCTCTCCATCCACGTTGCGAGCTTCAGATAACCCCAGCAGCAGCCCACACCCCCACCTCCCACCCCAGCACCAAAGGTCTGTGCTCCAGACACAGCCATCCTGACAGTTCTATGACAGTGGCCTGTGTGTTTGTGGTAGAGGAGCTGGTAGCCTGGAATCTCAAGTCCTCAGCTTTGTTACAGGCAAAGAGATGACACTTCTCAGGCCAGGAAAGTGCACCTGTTCACCAGCTCTGCAACACATACCAGCCCTTTGGGGCTAGCTCAGACCCAGGTACTGTGCAGATGCCAAGCAGGCTGGCCCTACTATGCCCAGAAAGCTTATTCCTTAGACACAATGCCAAGTTGCTCCAGTTGGACAGATGTGCTAGCTACGGCACCACCTGCTCACCTGCTCAGTCTGACTATTGCAGTGACCTGTTAGGTCTTCTGCCTTGCCACAGGTTCTGGCACCTCATCTCGTGCTGCAGGGCAGCTGCACTCATTGCAGCTGTAAGGAAAGGTCATCTGTGTCCCCACCTTCATTCCCCACCACTCCAATTCTCACAAACAAGCAGCTCCTTCCCTGGGGCCAAGTTAGAAGTGGGACTCAGCACCGCAGCTCTGCAAAGTCCCTGGCTGCTGGGGAGGAGGAGCTAAGGCTCATCTGCCTTCAGTGTGAAGCCTCTTTGGGGCCTGCAGGGAGGCAGAGACGGTACAGAAACCTGGCACAGGTCCAGGCTCTCAGCTGTCCTGGGCAAGTCGGCCTTTTTCTTTCAGCTCAACACAGGTAACTATCCAACTTAAAGGATTTAGTATTTTTGCACTACAACTACAATGCACTACTAAAGCAGCATCTGTTACCAAGCTGGCTGGCTGGTGGCACTGGAGTGACTTATTCCAAGGCAGTGTTCCTAAGATACAGTTCATTCGAGCCTTGACTGTCATCAGGGTCTCGGTCTCTCCTATTAAATGCATCTTCATGTAACACAAGTGAGGGTCACAGTGAGCCAGAGACAGCAGCAGCCTGGCTCTCCTGGCCCTGCGGGCTCAGGCTTCTCTCGTCCTGCTGTCACTGTACTTCTCGCCTCCTCCTGTCACTATACTGTCTTCTCTGTAGAGCTGACACTCAACAGCTGACCTTCCCCTTCCTGTCTTCTCAACACCGTGGACAACCCTTCATCTCTGCGTTTATCAGAGACTGTGTTAGATGGCCAGTTCTGTCAAAGCACTTGCATTGTTAGACACTGGACTTAGACTGGTGAGCTGCTGTCTGGTCTGAGAGCTTCCCATGTGACCTTTAGGCCACATCTTTCTAGATGCGCCCTGAGGAGTTCCAGGAGAATCAAACTGTAAGCATTAACTGCAGACGAGTCCTGCGTTCGCGGTGGCTGAGCTGGCTACCATCTGTTGTACTGTAACTGACACACTTCTTGGCCTGCCCCATCCCATCTTCAGAGATGAAGTACTCACGTGATGGCTGGGACACTTTGCTTGCAGAAGCCAGAGGCTTCCCTGAACCTCTGAGTCCTGGAGGAACCAGAGGATGTGTCCGAAGTGCTCGGGCAGCCCCAGCCTCCTAACTGGCCTATTTGGCTTGTTTTTGTTTTGTTCTTAATTGGGAGATAGAGTGGGGAGAAAGCACCAAGAGTTTATTAAAGAAAAAAATATTTTTAAAGCTGTAGCCCTGTCTCTGTCTGGGGATGACTTCTTCATGTTTTGCTTGCCTGAGAAGAGCTTTTGTGGCTTTTTCTCTTGAGCATACTTAAGACGCTAAACAAACACGGCTTATATTTAGAAATACTGCTTTGGAAATAAACACGTTTGGGTTTAAAATAAGCCTAGAGTCTTGAGAGAACTGTACTGAAAGGAACTGGCGGTTGTTACTGGTTCTCCTAGGGAGCAGGACCTGGCCAGGGCCGTGAGCTGCAGAACAGTCTTAACTCTGGCAAAACCAAGGAAGCAGCAAGAATTTCCTGATGATCCAAAATGGTGTCTTCACAGATGTTAGTTTCCATTTAGATCAGGCCTGACTATGGGACTCTACCAGAGGGAAGCCCCTGACAACTCGGCAGCACACCATCAGCTCCTGGTTCTTTCTGATTACGCACCTGCCATTGGTGAGCTGTAACAGAGCACCTCAACGAGGAAAGAATAGTTGTTCCGCTTTCCAGCTACCAGCAATTCAGCCTAGTCTCAGAGCAGCTGAGAATTCTGGATTCATCTTAGCAGCCAATATTTTGTCAGAGCACCAGAACGATGGCAGGGACAGTGACTGGGGAAGTTCAAAAACAGGCTTGTTTTTATTTATACAGAGAAGAACTTATTTACAACTCTGATACAGACTTATGTACACAACGTACAAGAGGCATCTGCTTCCAGGTGGTCACTGTATAAATTAAGATTATAAATATGAGGGTTAGCCCACCTGCAGGCACAAAACCTTTCCTCCAGTTCCTCAGGGATCCTCTCCCTCTGCAGACAGGACCATGGGGCCAGGACTCTGAAGAGCTGCTGCAGGGGACTTGGGGTGGTGGTGACAGCCAGGGCACGCCTGTAGAGTGCAGGCTTGTGGCAGGTCCCCTGCACGCAGATCATGTAAGCAGACAATGCTGACCTCCAATACCCCACCCAAGCTGGACACTCTGAGGATGTGGCTGCCCTGTGGGTTCCGAGTGTGGTTTCAGCTTCTCTGGGGACTTGTTTGGACTGGGCCCGCAGGCACAGGCACATGCATACTGCCGCCTCAGTTTGCCTTTCCCTTTAGGAACCTAGTGACCAGATGATCTCTTTCACCTTCCTCCATCTAAACTATTCAGTGAAGAACCCCAGGTAGAAAGGTGACATCCATCTCCACTATGTTGTTTCACTGAAGCAGCCAGACCACAGACAAGAGTCTTCCAGCCCATCTCTGACCACCAATCCATCTCACAGACACACAGCTGCTTTGGTGGAACCCTAGGCATGGCAGAGTGCAGCCAGACTGCACTGTAGGCTCTCCCACTCCAGTGGAACCAACCAGAGACAACATGCTCTCTACAGGCTGGGGCTCTCAGAGCTGCCTGTCGGGGGGGGGGGGGGTGACCAAAGAATCTGCAGAGCAAGCAGCAGGCCACTGTAACTATAACCTTCCCAGCTAGAGCTGCTATAGATGCCACCCAGAGTCCACACCCAGAGCTAGCCCCACAGGTACAGATGGGGTAGCACTGGAAAAGCATTTAACATGGGTCTTCTTAGAAGAGGGCCATAGCCCAGCAGCACTGCTGCTGCCACAGCTGACTTTCCAGTTGGCATTACAAGTCCCAGGGAACAACCGCTTGTAAGTAAAGGGTAAAGTCAGTGGCAGTGAGGACCCAGGGGTGCCCATCTGTGGACTACGACAGGATGTAGCCTGGGCCTGAAGGGGCTTCCACCACCCACAGTGCTGTCTGCTGTTTCAGAGCCAGTCCTGCCCAGGGGCTGGAGTCTGTGGCAAGGGCACAACAGGAACAAAGTGAGCCACGGGCCCAGTACTCAGAGACACCTCCAGAGACACCAGGCCTGATAGCTACCTCACGGGCCCAGACTCCCGACCACCCAGGAAGGACCCCAGCTGACCTGCCACCCAGGGACATGCTCCTAGGAATCCAGCCATTCTCCCACAGAAGACGACATTTCCAAGTGCCCAAGAAGTGTTATCTGCATGGAACTACTGAACTAGCATAAACCCGTATCTTGTATGCCTTGGGCATCTAAGGAGCTGTCCTTGTGTTCACAGTGGCTGGCTGACCTGGCCTAGGCAGGAGGGCTTTCCTTTCTTTCTCTTCCTAACACATTACAACAAGCAGCCTACAAACATGCCTGTGCCATTTTCAAATGAAGATAATGCATGACTTGTTTTTTTGTTTAAAAAAAAAAAAGGTCCTGAATAAAAAGGATGATAGCAGTGGGTGGCCTTCGAGGGGCTGCTGTGAGGACACATAGAGGGGCTGTCAGGCACAGAGAACATTCTGATGTGGACCACTGTGAGCTGGTCCCAACCCTGCTTCTGAGAGCCAGCAGGGGCAGAGATGGTACTGCCCAGTGTGACCGATGAAGGACACATGGTGGAGAACGGCCCTCAGGCCAGGCCAAGCATGGGGCCCAGGTAGGAAGGTTCTGAGAGAAGCATCAGGTGCCAGCAGGGAAGGTCACCACATTGCCCTACGGTCCACAGAGCAGGGCAGTGAGAACCCAAAGAGGGCCTCGGAGCTGGCCCCAAACGAATCCAGCTGGGAAAGGTGTCGTCTCAAAGGTAGCTGTGTTGGTAGCTGAAGACAAAGCTGTTACCAACGGCGTCAGGCTCCTGTCACTACAGAGAGAATAGCACCATGAGGAAGGCGAGGCTGAGGGTGAGGGCGGCAGTGTCTTCCCTGCCTCAGTCTCGGGAACGGAGGACACACGCCGAAAAGGCGGAGGCTAGACCTCTGCGGCAGGGGAACTCCGGCTCAGCTCCTTGATCCCACACAAGATCCTCTTCATATGGCCCACCTTGGTCACGCCGAGGTCCTGCAACAAACAAGACAGGTCATGGAGGCCTCGAAGAGAACCGGGCCGGAGCAGCCACGAGGCTTGTCTCTGCTTTCTGAACACAAATGAGGGGAGATGACAAGAAACAGTAAAACACGGCGGAAACGCCACAAACGACAACCACACAGACACCTGTGTTCTACAAAGACTACTGTCGTGAAGGACAGTCCAGCAAGACAGACAGAGGCTGAGCACAAGGTGACGTAGGTGGCCTTGGGAGAACCACCTGTCAAGGAAGCCCCGGTGGCCTTTTGCCCTCTTGGCACAACCGGTAACAGTGCCCAGAAGACACCGCTGCAAGGCCAGCAGGCCAGGGCTCGGCTGCCAGGAGAGGGTGGTGTGTGCAGACCCAACCGCACGTGCACAGGCCGCATCGCTGACCTCCCTTCTACATACAAGGTGAACGGCAGAGCTGCCCAGGAGCAGCGTGGTTGCGGGAGACTGGGCTTCGGGAAGAGTGTGCAAAGCCACTGGGAGCCAGAGCTGTATCAGCTGAACTGGTGACAGCAGGCCACAGCCGCGTTTCCAACATTTAGACAGTGCCTTTATATTTTTTACTTTTTTTTTGTCTTTTCGAGACAGGGTCTCCCTATAGCCCCAGCTGTCCTGGAACTCGCTTTGTAGACCAGGCTGGCCTTGAACTCACAAAGATCCACCTGCCTTTGCCTCCTGAGTGCTGGGATTAAAGGCGTGCGCCACCATGCCAGGCCAGGCAGTGCCTTCTTACTGTGGCTAAGAAAACCTAGGCTTCCCCCTCATGTCTATGCCTGGCCTTGTTTAGCTCTGTCAGGGCAGCCACCATTGACAAAGGCAAGGGCCACAGTCGCGCTGAATGCACACAAAGGTCTAAGAATGATGGCAAGACTGATGCTAGGACACGGTCAGGTCAGGGAACAGGAAGATCTGGGAGGAGCGTGTGAAAGGCCAGGTGTGGGTTTGGGAAGACGGCTGTGAAGTACCTTGAGGTCCCTCCGCTCCAGGTGCAGGAGCTCAGAGCCCCTGATGTCGTGCCGCATGAAGATGTCCTTATACTCACAGAGACTGAGGTGCTCCAACCAGGCAGCAACCTCCTCTGTCCCCCAGAGGTGAACTGTCGGAGACGGGAAAAGCATGAGTGCAGTGAGTGCCCAGAGCCCAGCACCAGGCAGGCAGCAGCCAACACCAACACACCCAGCAGTGGTACCCGATGTCCCAGCAGACAGTGCCCCAAACACCCAGCACTTGAGAAGCCCTAGCAGCGGCCAGCACCCACCACCCAGCCACAGGCAGTATGTGCCAGCAGTGCAGAGACGTGAGAGCCACCTGCCGAGGGCGCGAGCTGCAGCAGAGCTGCCATCTGTTCCTGCCAGGGGGTCCACCAGCCTCTGGACACCTCTGTGTCCCAAATGAATTAAACAGCACCAAACACAAGGGATGAGCATCTTCTGCAAAGCTGGCCTTTCCGCCAGCTTCGGAAGGAGCCCGTGGCTGGACCCGCAGGAAGGGAGCCACACACACACAGGCCATGGAGTCAGAGCTGCCATCATCAACACAAACCCAATTTCTACACAAACATGCAAAGAAAAAAAATCAAACCGCTGCCCTGAGTGGTGGCATTTGCCATGCCAAGTCAAGAACTGGCACCCAGAGGGTTAGACATGGCCACGGTGCTCAGGGCCAACCACTAAGATGGATTTTTAAGCCCCAATTTACTGACCCAAAGGAAAAATGTCCTTTAGCGCCATTTCCTATTGATTTCTTCACCCACAATCACTGGTGCCTGGAGTTCCAGGCTTAGAGACCTTGATCAGCGAGTCAATTGAACAGGAGTCAGCAGCCTGCTGGGGGGCAGGCACAGAGAACCCCAGTACAGTCTGAGTCCAGAGTTTTGTGTCTCCAAGTTTGTCTTGTCACCTCTGCAGTCCTCCTCCCCCACCTCAAAGCCCCCAAGTCAAGGCAGACAGGTCGGCTCAGGTGCCCATTACCCTAGTCTCCACCGGAAGGCGCACTCAAGTGGGGGATGACATCAGTTAGTACCCAAACAGAGAGAGGGGAAGCAAGCAAGGTATGGTCTTGTAGCTACAAGACAGAGTAGCACAGCCCATGTGACTGGATGACAGCGCAGGGACCAAGGGGAAGAGCCACATGGCGGAGGGGGGAGCAGACAGAAGAGCCAGCAGGACAGCTGGCATTGAAACAGCCAGAAACACGCAGGACAGGGCAGGTACCCGGGGCTCCCAGGCTACTGTGAGCTTCTTTGTTCTTATTGTTCTTCTCCTTTTTAAACTTGGTCACAAGGCGGAATTTACCACTGCGGCTGCGTTTAGAAAGATCCAGCATCACATTCTGTTGGAAAGAAGAAGAAACACTGAGCACTGCTCTCTGGTTGTTCTCGGATGTATGGGTAGTCCTAATGACTTTACACGTAGCCTACAAGCGATTTCTCTGTGTGCATGCTTAAGGCGTATTACTATGTATTCAGGCTGGCCTCCAACTCACAATCCTGTTATCTTGGTGCCCCAAGTGCTAGGACTGCAAATGCATGCCACCACACCTGACTATAGCATCATTTTTGTGTTCTTCTTTTTTCACTTAACAAGTACATTTCTCATGTGATTAAAGTTTGTTCATATTTAAATGTCATATGTACCACTGCATGAAGATTATTAAATGGGTCCATTAGGCAATCTCTTTCTAATAGCATTTTGTCCTATCCTTGAGCTATCCCCCATGGTGGGCAGAAGAAGGAGGTGAGCACTGGAGATCCCCCATGGTGGGCCGTGCACTGGAGCAATGAAGGCGCACACTCCTTGCTCTTCACAGCAGCGGCCTCATGTGGAGGTTAAAATAGATCGTTTTCATGGGCCGACACAAGCACTCAGCAGGCAGTCAATTGCTGCTAGGCCTGACAACATGAGTTTGATTCCACATGTTCTTACCCACATGGTAGAAGAAGAGTTGTCCCCTGACCTCCACATGAGCAGTGGCATGCACACATTCACATACACAGACACAAATAAACAAAGGTTTAAAAAACATTTTGTGATATGCTATTATAATTAAAAATGTATTTTGTGATATGCTATTTATTATAATTAAAACATATTTTGTGATATGCTATTTATTATAATAACCTGATTTCCATCCCTGGGACCCGCATGGTCCTCTGTCCTCCACATGCACACCA
The DNA here is from genome assembly GCA_009823505.1 of Rhizomys pruinosus. Classification (NCBI taxonomy): domain Eukaryota; kingdom Metazoa; phylum Chordata; class Mammalia; order Rodentia; family Spalacidae; genus Rhizomys; species Rhizomys pruinosus. Next base: position 4,135,682 of record VZQC01003012.1, on the reverse strand, counting down.
AGACACCACTCTCCTCCCCCAGGCAAACAAATAAATGGGTTTTTTAAAGGAATCGTTTTTGGGGATCATTATGGGGCCAGCAAGATGGTAGGTAAAGGGAGGCTTGCCACCAAGCCTGGCAACCTGAGCTCATAATGGAGACCTGCACCATGGCGCACATGCGAAACACACACAGATACATAAATATAACAAAAAACTAGCCGGGCATGGCAGTACATGCCTTTCATCCCAGCACTCAGGAGGAGAGGCAGGCTCATCTCCATGAGATTAAAGCCAACCTGATCTATACAGCAAGTTCCAAGCCAGCCAGTACAGCATAGTGACAGCCTGTCTCAAAAAACAAATAAAAAAAAATTTATTGCCAGGCATGGTGGCGCACGCCTTTAATCCTAGCACTTGGGAGGCAGAGGCAGGGGGATCTTTGTAAGTTCAAGGCCAGCCTGGTCTACAGAGAGTTCCAGGACAGCTGGGGCTACAGGAAGACCCTGTCTTGAAAGGACAAAACAAAAAAAAAAAGTTAAACTAAAAAAGGATTATTATTTAATGATTAATCAATCCCTCAAGTAACTAACAAAGCCACAAAGGAAACCTTAAAAAAAAAATCTCTAATCTGTTAATTGAGTTAAATACTACTTGAGAGGGAAAGAAAACTTTTTTATGGGATTTGCTGGAAAGCAACACAAGCACAAACAAGGTGTGCCCAGAAAGACCACCCACCTCGCGGTCATTGAGCAAGGCCCGGGAAGTGCCAGAGAACGCCTAATGCCGAGACCACAGTCTCAGAACACAGTGAAAACAAGTTCATTCATTATTGCAAACATGATTGGATTTTTATACACTGAAAAATAAAAAGCCACACTTTTCAAGAACTCATTTAGATCCTCACTTGGCACCGTCTTATGGCTGCAGCTATCCAGAGGTCATGGCTCCACAGACCACCATTATCGGATTGTTTTCCAGCAGAAAGTGGTCTACTTTTTATTTTCTAAATTTTGCGATTCTATTTTTTTTTTAATTATCTTTATTTTTTTTTATTTCTGTATGTGTATGAATGTACTGTCTGCATGCAAGTTTGTGCACCCGTGTCGTGCAATGCCACGGAGGTCAGAAGAGGGTGTCGGATTCCCCTGGAACTGGAGTTCTCCTGAAATTGGAGTTTCAGACGGTTCTCGGCCGCCATGTGGGTGCTGGGGATCGAACCCGGGTCCTCTGTAAGAGCGGTCGGCGCTCTTAACTGCTAGGCCATCTCTCCAGCCCCACGTTTCTATTTTTAATTAATATAGATGGTCTTTACATGGTGTTGACTCAACTTACAGTTTTCCAACTTTTTTTTTTCTTTTTTTTTTATTTCTGTATGTGTATGAATGTACTGTCTGCATGCAAGTGTGTGCACCCGTGTCGTGCAATGCCGCAGAGGTCAGAAGAGGGTCCTGGATTCCCTTGGAACTGGAACTCTCCTGGAATTGGAGTTTCAGACAGTTCTCGGCCGCCATGTGGGTGCTGGGGATCGAACCCGGGTCCTCTGCAAGAACGGTTGGCGCTCTTAACCGCTAGGCCATCTCTCCAGCCCAGTTTTCCAACTTATAATGGTACAAATACAGCCATCAACAACCACTCTGCTTTTACTTTCAGGAGAGTAAGCACGCACTACTGCATTGTAAATAAACTTTTTTGTTTGGGGGGGGTCCTTTTTGAGACAGGGTCTCCCTGTAGCCCCAGCTAGCCTGGAATTCACTATGTAGATCAGGCTGGCCTTGAACTCACAGAGATCCATCTGCCTCTGCCTCTCTGCCTCTCTCTCTCTCTGCCTCTCGAGTGCTGGGATTAAAGTCATGCACCACCACGCCTAGCCTAGATCAGTAATTTAAAAAAATGTTTTATTATTTAAATTTTTTATGTGTATGAGTATATTGCATGCATACCTATAAGTGCACCCATGTGGTTCAATGCCCTCAGAAGTCAGACAAGGGTGCCAAATTCCCCTGGAACTGGAGGTATGGATAGTTAACCCTCAGATGAGTTCTGGGAATCAAACCTAGGACCTCTGCAAGAGCAGCCAGTGTTCTTAACTGCTGAGCTCAGTAATTTTAAATGAAGTTTTTAATCACATTTACAATTATCAAAACAACTGCATTCTGCCTCCCTTCTCTAGATTTTGTGTGTGTGTGTGTGTGTGTGTGTGTGTGTGTGTGTGTGCATGCCACACATGCACAGGCATTTGTGCAGGCCAGAGTTGACATCCAAACCCCTGGAGCTGGAGCTCCGAGCAGTTGTGAGCGGCCCAACATGGGAACTGCACTTGGGTCCTCTGAAGAGGAGTACGCATTTAACCAGTGACTCATCGCTTCATCCCAAACATCTTCATTCTCAAGCTTTACACACTGCTGCCAAAGTTTCCAACACGCTACACTGGGCAGAGGTGCCATGTTTTGTGTCTGTTATTATCTCTCTCCTGTTACAGGAGGCCAAGGTAACCTTTTCACCTGGTCCCTTCTGTTTCATCTCTAAGACACAAGCAGCCCAGAGGCAGCCTAAGGCTCATCCTTGTGAGATGCTGCCCTCTTCTGACTGTTGCCTCTTCTCTGTCCCAGGCACAGTAGGCCTTGGGGCCCTATCTTTCCAAACAACTATATATGCACCAAGCTGGAGTCTCTAAGGACCTATAGATAAAAACTAAGTAGGAAGTGGATCAGAGCTACCTCAATTCCAAAGCTACAAGACCAGAATGCACACAGGGACTAATGGCATGAGCCACCATGTGCCACAAAACCCGGGGCCTACATACCTCTTCGTCACCAGGCTCCATGGGCTGGCAGAGCCAGGGAGTGTCTGTCAGCTTCCTGAGCTGCTGGTCCATGTCAGCTAGGGCAGTACCAAGCCTCTCCTTCTGAGGGGGATCCAACTGCTATTCCAGAGGAAGAAAGAGAGGTGGAGCTGCTGAGCACAGCCAGGCTGTGGCCAGCCAAGCCAAGTCGGTGAGGGTTGCCCCAGGCTAACCTCCTCAGAGTTGCTATAAAAACTTAGCAGGGGGGGCTGGAGGGATGGCCTAGCGGTTAAGAGCGCCGACCACTCTTACAGAGGACCTGGGTTCGATCCCCAGCACCCACATGGCGGCTGAGAACCGTCTGAAGCTCCAATTCCAGGAGAACTCCAGTTCCAGGGGAATCCGAGACCCTCTTCTGAACTCCGCGGCGTTGCACGACACGGGTGCACAGACTTGCATGCAGACAGTACATTCATACACATACAGAAATAAATAAAATTAATAAAAAATAACACAAACAAAAAAAAAAAAAAAAAAAAAAAAAAACTATAAAAAAAAAAAAAACTTAGCAGGGTAGTTGTGGTGGTGCACGCCTTTAATCCTAGCACTTGGGAGGCAGAGACAGGCTGATCTCTGTGAGTTCAAGGCCAGCCTGGTCTACATATCAAGTCCAGGCCAGCTGAGGCTACAAAGGGACCTAATTCAAAAGGACACCCCCACCCAAAAAAAGAAAGAAAAAATTAGCAGGAATAGTTACAGGTAAGGCCTAAGCTCAGAAGCTCCGCTCTTCTTTGGGGCACAGGGGAGGACTGATGGACCTCTGCCCTGGCACAGGGCAGCCACATGCAGCAGCTCTGGCTTCTGGCCTGCTGCAGTCCCCTCGGGCCCCTCTGTCACCAAGGGGCAGGCCATGCACCTGTGCCAAGCACAGGAATGTTGGAGGCCGCACAGGCAGCAGCTGCAGCACTCAGGACATCACATTTGGAGTGGAGAACAGAGTGTGAACTGGACCAGAGGTCTCCACCAAAGCCCTCCATGTCCTCCTCCTATAGCGGGGCTACTGGCCAGCCATCCAAAGCCCTCCATGTCCTCCTTCTATAGCGGGGCTACTGGCCAGCCATCCAAAGCCCTCCATGTCCTCCTCCTATAGCGGGGCTACTGGCCAGCCATCCAAATCTCTCCATGTCCTCCTTCTATAGCGGGGCTACTGGCCAGCCATCCAAAGCCCTCCATGTCCTCCTCCTATAGCGGGGCTACTGGCCAGCCATCCAAAGCCCTCCATGTCCTCATTCTATAGCGGGGCTACTGGCCAGCCATCCAAAGCCCTCCATGTCCTCCTCCTATGACGGGGCTACTGGCCAGCCAACCAAAGCCTCCATGTCCTCTCTATAGCGGGGCTAATGCAGCCATCCAAAGCACTCCATGTCCTCATTCTATAGCGGGCTACTGGCCAGCTCCCAAAGCCCTCCATGTCCTCCTCCTATAGCGGGGCTACTGGCCAGCCATCCAAAGCCCTCCATGTCCTCCTCCTATAGCGGGGCTACTGGCCAGCCATCCAAAGCCCTCCATGTCCTCATTCTATAGCGGGGCTACTGGCCAGCCATCCAAAGCCCTCCATGTCCTCCTCCTATAGCGGGGCTACTGGCCAGCCATCCAAAGCCCTCCATGTCCTCCTTTATTTTTTAATTTTTATTTATTTTGTATGTGTATGAATGTACTGTCTGCATGCAAGTCTGTGCACCCATGTCATGCAATGCTGTGGAGGTCAGAAGAGGGTGTCGGATTCCCCTGGAACTGGAGTTCTCCTAGAATTGGAGTTACAGACGGTTCTCAGCCGCCATGTGGGTGCTGGGGATCGAACCTGGGTCCTCTGCAAGAACAGTCAGCACTCCCAACTGCTAGGCCATCTCTCCAGCCCCTGTGTCCTCCTTCTATAGCAGGGCTACTGGCCAGCCATCTGAGCCCCTCCCTGCTCACGCTTCTAGAGCTCAGCCCCTGCCCAATGACACAGCAGGTGATTTCACATGCTGAATGGGGACAGGTGACAGCACAGCACACCTGAAGATGTGACTGGCTCCTGGCCACAGGAGGATTCTACATCTTCTACTTTAGAAACCTGTCTTCACCACCACCAGAGCACTATTAAAGCCATCTAACATCAAGAACACCTTGGCTGGCTGAGATGCTGCTCTAGAGGATATGACCACAGCACCACAGTCGGACCACATGGCCTCGGAGGCCCCCTTCCCTCAGGCAAAGGACCCTGGTCTAAAAACTGCCCTCTATGTCCAGTGCCCTGTGGACAAGGGTCACATGCAACCCTCCTGCCCCACATCAGCTCACCAGGGCCATCTTCCCAGCCAGCAGCAGCTCTGTCTCACTGCGCAGTGCTCTGATATTATTCACCATTTCCAGGACAAAGCTGCAGTTCAGCCCCTGAGAGGAACCAAATGTACATCCATGTGGAAGGCCAAGGGCTGCAAAGAGCCAAGGAGGAGCCAGACCCCCAAAGACCACGCACCTCTGCGGGCCTGAGCTTGCCGTACACGCGTTCCATGGCTTTGGAGCTGGCATTGACAGCATGTGCCAGTTCTTGCTCCATGTCTCGGTGGGACTGAGCTATTTCCCGAATGCTGGAAAAGGAAACAGGCATGTGTCAGGCCAGTGGAGGGGACTTGCACATTGCTCATGAGCACACACGGAAGAGGAGCTGGTCTGGCAGCCAGCGGAGGTAGCAGCTCAGACGAGATGACCTCAGTCACAGCACTGGCATCGCAGACTTACAAGGGAAATCTGACATTAAATTCTAGCTTTTCTTTCTTTTTTTTTCTTTTTGAGACAGGATCTCCCTTTAGTCCCAGCTGGCCTGGAGCTCGCTCTGTAGACCAGGTTGGCCTTGAACTCAAAGAGATCCGCCTGCCTCTGACTCCCTGCTCTAGCTTTTCTTTAAAAACATACATACATATAAATTATTGTCAGGCATGGTGGCGCACGCCTTTAATCCCAGTACTCAGGAGGCAGAGGCAGGCAGATCTCTGGGAGTTCAAGGCCAGCCTGGTCTACATAGCAAGTTCCAGGCCAGCTGGGGCTACAGGGAAACCTTGTCTATATTATTTTTATTTTATGTCTATGGGTATACTGCCTTCATGTATGTAAATACATTCCTGTAGTACAGTGCCCATGGAGGTCCAAAGAGGGTGTCGGATCCCCCTGGAACTGGAGTTACAGACTGTTAGCTGCCATATGGGTGCTGGGAATCAAATCCCAGGTCCCCTGCAAGAGCAGCCAGTGTTCTTAACTTCTGACCCATCTATCCAGCCCCAAATCCTAGCTTTTCTAAGGAGGAAAATGCATAAAATGAAGCTTATGTCTTATTGAAAGGAAAACAGCCAAGCAGCCCTGCATGTAGGCCTGCCAACAAGAGACCCAGGAACACAGCCCTACACCAAACTAAGCCTCCTTGTAAGCTGGACCTGGACCTGCCTCTCTGATAGAGGAGTCTAGTATGATGGTCAGCTCTGAGCCAGACCAGCCTGTGCAAGACAGGAGGCAAGCAGTTCGGAGAAGCTGAGTATGGTAAGCTGGCTGGGGCAGAGCATGCAGGGAGAGAACCGAGGAGCAACTTGCCCAGACTGTGAGAAGCATGGCACTGCCAACAGCTCTCGAAAGGCTGACCTGGCTGGCATATTCCAGGCTTCCTAAGCCAACAGGTGTTGGGTGATGGCCCATGGCCACTGCGCAGCAAGGAATTAGGTAGATTTATGCAGGTCATCTAGCCTTGTTACTGACCTGGGGTACAAAGGGGGCACAATGGGCTCTGCAGCAGCAGCTTCTTGCCAAGGAAAGAAGGCAGCACAGGGGGTAGGGCGTGCAGCCAGCGTGGCCTAGAAATACCCAAGGGACCAAGAGAACAGACCTGCTGCAGCCTGGAGCCCGATACCAAGTGAGGAGGACCTGCCTAGGAGAACACACGGAGCAGAAGGGAGAGCCGGAGAGAAGCAAGCAGTGGACAGCTGAGAGCACCGGGCAGCCTCGAAGGAGAGCTGAGGCAGAGCTAAACTGCTAAAAGGACCAGAGCATCTGGATGGAGCCCTGGGTGGGCAGGCAGAAACAAGCAGTGGTGGGCACTGTGCCCAAGAGCAAAGGCAGCTGCAGGAGCCACTCGGCAAGGACGCTGAGACAAGACAAGTCCCTGAGTCCATGCTGAGCTCCTTAATAAAGAGCAGGGTACATACCTGCTCTCCAGGGTAAAGTGAAGGTGGCAGTCAGAGGCCATACTGAGAAGCTCAGCACAGGATTTAAAGTCTGAATGGCTCTGAAAAATTCCTGTGAATCTTAGGTTTCCACTGTGCAAACCTGAGCCACATCTGAAAGGTGGCTAAGCAAAAAACAACCAAGCCAAGGGCAAGCAGTCGGGCTACAGAACCCAAGTCCCCAAGGCCCCTGTGGAACAGAGCAGGCACAGCCCACCTGTGGATGAGGCCCCCTGCTGCCTGCCCAAACTGGTCCATCTGGGTAGCTTCCTCCTCAGACAGGATCTCGGGGTGCAGGGAGAAGGACGGTGGGCGGGACAGCTCACACTTCTGCTTGTCCTCCCAGGACTTCAGAGTATTCTCAAAGGCCTAGGATGTGAGAAAACGGAGTCAGGTATTCTGTGCCCTGCAGAGGGAAGCACATATCTACCCCACAGTACACACTCCAGAGTTCAACAAGGTAACAGCTAGGGAAGGAAAAGATGGGTGGGGTTATTAAGGTACTACCTTACTATCTTAATTTTTGTGTCTTCTTTTTCTTTAATTTTTCATTCACTGATTTTTTATTTTTATGTGTATGAGTGCTTTGCCTTCACGTCATGGAACGCATAGGATTCCCTGGAACTGGAGTTATATAGACAGTTGTTGGCCGCCATGTGGGTGCTGGGAACTGAACCTCGATCCTCTGGAAGAGCAGCCAGTGCTCTTAACCACTGAGCCATCTCTCCGGCCCCCTCTATGTCTTCTTTTGAGACAGGCTTTGCTATGTAACTTTGGCTGGCCTCCTGCCTCTGCTTGGGATCACAGGTGTGCCCTAGTACACCCAACTAATCTTTGTGTCTTAAAGAGAAATCCTAGAACAAACCCCAAATCCTCTTTGACCAATTCTATGAGAGGCACAGGTAAGACCAGGTAAGCTACTGGTGGCCCTGGCCCCCAGGTCCCCAGGCAGGCATCCTTACCCTATCTCTGGTTAGCGTCTGTGCCCGGTTCTTGTGGACAATCCGAATGTACCCTGGTGGCTGGATCCAGGCCTCTCCGTCCACCTGCACAGGTACGCCCTCGTCCCCCAGGATGGAGATCTTCACTGTGCGACACTGAGCAAATGTCACGACTGTTACTCTGTGCCAAGCCACAACCTCAAAGGGCTTTAAAGCACCATCAGGCCTTAACGACTTCACATCCCTGCCACACCCGTGGCCATCTACTTGGCTGTCCGGGTCAGAGGACCTCCCTTCCTGTCCTTAGCTTTGCTGCCCCACCTGCATCTACCATCTGCTCCGCAGACATCTGGGATAGGTCAGGGCAAGAGACCTTGGTGTGCAGACAAGGACGTCAGAGCCTAGAAGGGATCAACAGACCCCTGCCAGCTGTAAACGTCCCCCAGACCAGGCAACGTCTGCTGAAGGGGATGAGGCCCTGCTCTTCTCACAAAAATTTGCCAAAAAAATAAATAAAATAAAATAAAATAAAACTTTAAGCAGCTGTTGGGGACATACAGAACATAGAAAGAAAACAAAACATACAAAGAACTCCTACCCAGGTGAGGTTCTATCAGCACTGCTCCACGAGCAAGCCCATCAGTGCTCTGGGAAGTCCAGAAGCCCTGCCTGCCTGCCTTGGCTCCTCCTTGACCTCAGAATAGTGCGCTGGGCTCTGGTGGGCTCACTGATCCCACTGCCAGCCACTGTGGTAGCTCCATCCCTACCGGCCATGACAGGGCCCAGCTAGGTCTACTCCGTCCACCTCATCAAGACACAAAGCACTCGGGCAGGAGAGGGGAGCAGAGTGGGACAGAGGCTGCCTTGAGGTCCTGAGAAGGCGCCTCCCTCCTTGACCTCATCCCTGGGAGCAAATCCAGGAGAGCCGGAGGCCATGGCTAGTACCTGGGCGATTCGGTGATGCTGCAGCTTAATGACACGGGACACAGCCATCTGCATGCTGCCAAACACAGCGACCACCTCCAGAATCTTATCATCGAATGATGGAGCTGCAAAAGTCTGAAAGGGCCTGGATGAGAACTGTGTCCCCCACTTCCCAAAGCAGGCCTCCCCTCCCTCTGCTTCCCGCTGCAGTGGGCTCTGATGAGGCAGCAGCCCCATAACCACAGACGGTACTGTGCACTGAGAGGGGGTTGTCTGTTACCTAGAAACTCCTACACTTGCTCTTAAAGCCATGAGACCTCAGGCAAATGCCTGCCTCTTTCTTCAGGCAGGGTAACACTGGTTGCTCCACAAAGAGCTGGAGTGCAGCTCAATGAGCCAGCAGGCTAGAACAGTGGCCCCACGCACTGTCTGCAGTAGGTGTGGCTTAGAACAGTGGCCCCACGCACTGTCTGCAGTAAGTGCTGGCTGTTTTTCCTCTGTATGTCTTAAGACATCATGGCCCTGGTTAAAACCTATCAATAATTTCCCACAGTTCTTAGCATGAATTGCAGACTCCTGTCCTTGGCTTCCACAGCCTCCTGCAATCCAGACCCTGCAGACCACTCACCTCTTCTCCATGTACCTGTTTCCCACTGTAATCAACAAACCTTTCTCCACGCCCTCCACGCACCTGCTCCAGCTTGCTCAGCTTCCACGTCCTATTTCCTCTGCTGAAAGTGTACTCCCTACCCTGTGCCCACCAACTTGGACAATCCCCAAGTTCAAGTCTCAACTGCCCCTCACTTGATCAGGTTCCATGCCTGCCTTCTAGACAATAACGCCAGTCAGTAAGGGAACCTTTCTATCTGGTCCTCAACCATGCTGAATCCCGGAACCAGACAGATATTCTACCTAGTCACCCCCACTGCTTGCCCTGAGCCCAGCCCGCCTGTCTCACACCCCATACATACATCATCTTCCTTGGTGCCACCCCAGAAGTTGGTCCCTCCGGCATAGCTGGGAATGTTGAGGACAGCAATTCCCTGAAGACTGGGGAGGGGAATCGGGCGCCCATCACACTGAGCAGGAGAAACGCAGAGAAAAAGCAACGCTCAGCATGCACCAGACCTTCCCCGGCACCAACCAGATGGTAAGTGGGAGGGAAGGGAGAGGGGAGATCCTGAGGAAGCCCACTTGCAACCGAGAGCCAAAGCTAGGAGGTCGCTGCCAGGCCAGGAGTCACACACTCACCTCCAACAGGACCTTCTGCTCCAGGTTCCTGTAGGTTCTGTGTAATAGCTCTTTGGTGCCGAGGACACCGTACCACATCATGTTCTTCGTCCGGCTCCTAGAAAAAGTACACCCTTGGTTTCCTTCACAGCAACCTGAGTTACTGCTGGAAAGCTTGGGGTCCTTGTCACAAATCACACCTAGCAACTCTGCAGCAGGACGCCTGAAGACAAGACACAATCTCCATTTCTCAGACACCAACAAGAACAATTTACCAATGTGAAGTGGCTAATGCCTGACACCTGGCCAAGAAAGCAATCACCCTCTACAGGGAGACCCTGTCTCAAAAAGGCCAAAAAAAAAAAAAAAAAGAAAGCAATCACCCTGAAAAGCAAGCAGGTGAGCACCCCAAATTATTTGTCATGACTTTCTTCTGGCTATAAAATGCTTATCGGGGACAGGAAGATAGAGTAATGCTGCGCAAGTGTGAGGACTGGACCTAACCTCGTGATGCTGGGTGGTGCACCTCTAGAATCCCAGCACACCTACAACACGACAGGAGGAAGAGACAGGAGAATCTGTGGAAGCCCATAGGCCAGCTAGCCTGGGGTACAGCTAGCCTGGGGTATGGCTAGCCTGGGGTACAGAGTGCTGAACAGCAGGAAATTCTCTATCAAAACAAGGTAGAAAGCAAGATTGTCTTTTAACCTCTACGCATGCACAGTGGGCTGTGCCCACCCACATCTTCACACACAGGAACACTCACATGTACAAATAAATAAAATCATGCTTACCATAGAAAATTTGGGCAAAACAGAAAAGCATAAAGGAGAAAATAATCCCAAATCCCCATCCGGGTAACAGGTGTGCGGGGCTGACAGCATGCTGCCGAGCACTGGAGCAGCAATGCTGCCGAGCACTGGAGCAGCAATGCTGCCGAGCACTGGAGCAGCAACTCTGCGCACAGTCATGCCACCTGTCACCACAGACTGAATCTCAGTGAGAGACAGTTCAGTCCACTCAGCCACTGTCACTGCATTCCTATTATCCACTGCCCAGGCTGGCCTCCAGAGGTGAAACCCTCCCCCTTCCCAGCTGGCCTCCTGAGCGCCAGCCTGCTCCCTGCAGCTCTGCTGACAAGGTGGTGGTCAGGCTGCAGCTGTCCTGACAAGGTGGTGGTCAGGCTGCTGCTCTGCTGACAAGGTGGTGGTCAGGCTGCAGCTGTCCTAGAATTCACTATGTAGACCTGGCTGGCTTTGAACTCACAGAGATCCACCTGCCTCTGCCTCCCGAGCGCTGGGATTAAAGGTGTGCACCACCACACCCCGCCCTCTGTACATTCTTACCTGCTGAGGCGAGGAGAGGCGCTGAGACATGAAGGTACGAGCCTAAGCCTGCACTTACCGACATTTCTCTGGGTGCTCATCACGCTTGTTGTTGAAGTCCAGGGATATCTTTGCATCCAGGCCAATGCCAAAGTAGTTGTTCATGACACACTTTTCCGTGTAGTATTCTCTGCGAAGGAGCCTACAGTCAGCAAAGCAGCCCTGCCCAGCTGTTTGCTCCATACGCTGACCTCCTGGCCTTTCTCCCTTAAAGCAAAACTGGTACTTACTGGTTCTCTTTTGGGTTTTTTTCCCAGGTTTACAACATTTGAACCCAGGGCCTGATTCAGGGTTGGTTCTGTTTCATTGTAAGAGCTCTACTGAGATATACATCATGTGGTTAAAGTACAGGATTCAATGGTTTTTAGTATACTCAGCATCCTGTCATCTCTGATAAGCTTCAGAATGCCCATCCCTCATTGGCTCCCACCTCCTCATCCTTCCAGCCTCTGGAAACCACTAACCCACTTTCTGTCTCTGGCTGTGGCTCTGGGACCTGTCCAGTAAAAGAACTTGGGCAGTAGTGTGGCCGCACATGTGGCCGCCTTTCCTTGTCCAGAATTTACTTGTTTGCAAAACAAATTTTCATTCTATGTATGCACCACATTTTTGTCTATTGTTAACTGATAAGATACTCAAATTTCTCTGTGTTTTGGTGACAGCTTGTGAGCATTACAGTCCAGTGTTACTGTGGCCATGTGTTTCCCATCCTTGGGTTTGTACCACTGGGACACATAGCAACTCTGCTTTGCCTTCTGAGAACCACCAGCCTGGGCTGGAGAGCTGGCTCAACAGTTAAGAGCACCGGCTATTCTTGCAGAGGACCCAGGTTCCAGTTCTCAATGACCACACGATGGCTCACAACCATCCCTAACTCCAGTTCCAGGGGATCTGACGTCCTCTTCTGACCTCCACGGGTACTATACAATATAGGTGTGCTTACTTACATGCAGGCAAAACACTCATGCATATATATATACTATTTATAATATCTATATATATATATATATAATTTTGGTATTATTACCTTTGTGTGTGTGCATGTCATGCACGCTGAGGAAACCATCTGTAGGCTCAGCCCCAAGCACAAGACCAGGCCTAGGAACAGAGATTGTATATACCACTAGGCCTGTCAGTGCCTCTGGAGATTAATGTGCCACCTTCCAAAACCAGGGCCTCTCTCTTACAACTACCCCACCACCATCCCCATCAGGCCTGACATTGATGGCAGCTGGTACATGTACCCAGCTGCCACCAGCCCAAAGCTGCCCAGTGTGCCGTCAGCCAGCAGAAAAACAAGTCTGGAACACTGGCTTCTTTGGTTTGGGTAATGCCACCTGAAATGGACTGCACATACACGAGGGCACCATTATACTACTATGCAAATGTCTTCATGGCTGTGGAAAGAAAGGGGAGGAAGAAGGCCATGTTTCCACAGGAAACACAGCAACAACTCAATCTTTGCCCTTAAAAGTCTCACATCTATGGGCTGGAGAGATAGCCTAGCGGTTAAGAGCACCGACTGCTCTTGCAGAGGACCCGGGTTCGATCCCCCAGGCACCCACATGGCGGCCTAAGAACCGTCTGTAACTCCAATTCCGGAGAACTCAGTTCCAGGAGAACAAGTTCCAGGGGAATCCGAAGACCTCTTCTGACCTCCGCGGCATTGCACGACTAGGGTGGCCAAAAACCTACAGGCAGACAGAAACATTCCTACACATATCAATAAAATAATAAAAAAAAAATAAAAAAAAAGTCTACATTCTGAAGCTGTCTCCCAGGGAAGCCTAACGCCCAGGGAATATCATGAAGGATCTTTCAGCCCAGGAATGCAGAAACCTGCATCATTGAAGAGATGGAAGACCCCATGGGAAAAGAGAGGCCAAGAGGGAGCAGGAATGGAACGAATGAAGAAGTGTCAGTGCAGTCAGTGCAGTTAGCAGAGCACAACACCTGGAGGGGACAAGAAAGAACAGCCACCCAGTCAGCTGCTAGCAGAAGCCGGAGGCCTGCCAAAAGCCTCAAGAAGGTGGGATTGGAGAGAAGGCCCAGCAGTGAGGAGCCCTGGCTGCTCCTGCAGAGGACCCAGGTTCGGTTCCCAGCAACCACAAAGCAGCTGACAACTGTCCATAACTCCAGTTCCAGGGAATCCGACACCCTCTTCTGACCTCCATGGGCACTGCACAACATGAATGTATTTACATACGTGTGGGTGATATACTCATACACATAAAATAAAAATAATAAAAAAATAGTTGGGTTTGAGCACACGCCTTTGATCCTAGCACTGGGAGGCAGAAGAGCAGGCAGATCTTTGTGAGTTCAAGGCCGCCCGGTCTACAGAGCTGAGCTTCCAGGATTGGTGGGGCTACAGGGAGGGACCCTGTTTTTTCAAAAAGACCAAAAATAAATAAAATAAATAACATAAAATAAAATAAATAAAACAAAATCTATTTTTTTTTTTATTTTTTTAAACAGGGGATTGGAGCGCGAAACACAGTCCCCACTGACCACAATTATGCATTCGAGTTTCCCGCATTTTTGGGAAATCGCAGGGGTAGCAGCACAGCCCGGAGTGCAATATATGAGCCCTCACCCTGGGAATACCACCTTCGTGATCATGGTCATCTCCCCTCGCCAGGTAATTATCAATAATCTTTTAGCCTCAAAGGTGTAAGGATACTGGAACAACAGGACCAGACTGGGCTCTGCCCTGCTATCCTGCAGCAGGCCTATGTGGAAGGATCTAAGTCACACTCCCAAATCTGAAGGTTTTCCACATCTAAGAACACCAGCTGGAAAAGAACCTCTAGTCAGCTATCCATTGAGCTCTCTGGGTAATTCAAAATCAGACTTGTGTACCTCAGCACCCTTCTAACAAAATGCCCTCTGGTCGTCTCATACTCACAGGTGTTCTGGTTCAGCATTAAAAGGATCAGCATTAATTAGCAAGCGGCTGATGACCGAGCCTCCAGGCAAGGAACCGGACATCCCTGCCCGAACACCTGCAAGGAAGGAAAAAGAGGGCACTAGCCAGAAGCGCCACACGGAGAGGTCAGGTCTCGAAAGAGGGCACTAGCCAGAAGCGCCACACGGAGAGGTCAGGTCTCGAAAGAGGGCACTAGCCAGAAGCGCCACACGGAGAGGTCAGGTCTCGAAAGAGGGCACTAGCCAGAAGCGCCACACGGAGCAGGTCAGGTCTCTAAAGGGAGCACTAGCCAGGTCTCTAACGCTGGTGATGGATACATACTCTACGGGTCAACATTATCAATAAGTGTTCAAATTTGACAATGTTTCAAAAATCACCACCATCATCCTATCTTTATGGAACAAAACCACGCATACTAGACAACAGAAATCAACACCCATGAGATAACTTAGAACTGTCTTCCAGAACTACCTGGGCATTATGTGGGCATTACATGCCTTTTATTTAAAAGGTAACTTTTCCAAGCTTGGGATACCTCCCTGCAAGTTATTGGTCAAGGAGGCTGAAGAAGCTCCCAAAACAACACACCCCACCATAACCGCAGGGCAAGATCCTGCTGCTGAAGACAACACGTTTTGACTGCAGGACAGAGAGGCATCAATCTGGAGAAACGTCCTTCCTGCTGGCTAGCTTTCACAGAACTGGAAGGTGCTATATAGACCACGAGGAAGAGAAAAGCTATCAAAGGACTCACCTCGCAGCAGATCCCACACGCTACAGTACCAGCCTGCCAGGCAAGGCGTGCCCAGTGCTGTAACAGTGGCAGGACAGTCAGGAGGTAACCAACTACTTCTGATCAGATTTGAGGCCTATTCCACAAGAGGGAATTTATGCCTGATACTGTCAATCTGGTCAAATTTCATGACTCAGAAGATGATAGGACTTAAGGAGGAATCTGCTGTTGTTGTGCTAAGCAATCGTGTTGTCCAACTGCTTTTTTCTTTTTATTCAGGGGAGCACTGCTTTCTTAATATTTATGCTTGTACTCACAGATTTATGTGGCTCTCAAACTTGGTCAGGGAAGCTTCTTTTTGCAGTGGGTAAGGGTTAATACAAAGACTCATAACTGCTCAGAGTGCTGAAAATGAGTGGCTAAGCACTCAGCCATAAATGGGACATCTAGATCATGCCACTCCCACCCCCACCCCCACCTTCAGGAAACACCATGGGAGAGAGGGCTAGAAGAATAGAGAGGATGGGAGGGGTGCTGGGAAACGCTGTCTTCTGGACATGATGTGGCCATTGCCCTCATGAACTCAAAGCAGAACTACTTGACACCAAATCAAGCCAGTCAAAATCCAAGTACAAACTGGGGAGTGGCTCCCAGAGCCCCATCCCTAGTTGAGGGGCCACAGGCAGTGAAAGCTTTTGGAGGGCAGAGTCCTGTTTCTTAGGCAGTATAACCACTGACAGCTACTACACTGCAGAGCACAGCCCCTCATCATGTGGTCTCAGTGAGTTTAAATCTGGGGGGATTCCAGGAGAGAACGGGGTAGGGGTCTGACCCTATGGAGGGGAACATAGGGGGGATTCCAGGAGAGAACGGGGCGGGGGTCTGACCCTATGGAGGGGAACATGGGGGGATTCCAGGAGAGAACGGGGCGGGGGTCTGACCCTATGAAGGGGAACATGGGGGGATTCCAGGAGAGAACGGGGCAGGGGTCTGACCCTATGGAGGGGAACATGGGGGGATTCCAGGAGAGAACGGGGCAGGGGTCTGACCCTATAGAGGGGAACATGGGGGGATTCCAGGAGAGAAGGGGGGGGTCTGACCCTATGGAGGGGAACATGGGGGGATTCCAGGAGAGAACGGGGTGGGGGTCTGACCCTATGGAGGGGAACATGGGGGGATTCCAGGAGAGAACGGGGCGGGGGTCTGACCCTATGAAGGGGAACATGGGGGGATTCCAGGAGAGAACAGGGGCGGGGGTCTGACCCTATGGAGGGGAACATGGGGGGATTCCAGGAGAGAACGGGGCAGGGGTCTGACCCTATGGAGGGGAACATGGGGGGATTCCAGGAGAGAACGGGGCAGGGGTCTGACCCTATGGAGGGGAACATGGGGGGATTCCAGGAGAGAACGGGGCGGGGGTCTGACCCTATGGAGGGGAACATGGGGGGATTCCAGGAGAGAACGGGGCGGGGGTCTGACCCTATGGAGGGGAACATGGGGGGATTCCAGGAGAGAACGGGGCGGGGGTCTGACCCTAGGGAGGGGAACATGGGGGGATTCCAGGAGAGAACGGGGCAGGGGTCTGACCCTATGGAGGGGAACATGCAGGGGATTCCAGGAGAGAACGGGGCGGGGGTCTGACCCTATGGAGGGGAACATGTGGGGGATTCCAGGAGAGAACAGGGCGGGGGTCTGACCCTATGGAGGGGAACATGGGGGGATTCCAGGAGAGAACTGGGGTGGGGGTCTGACCCTATGGAGGGGAACATGGGGGGGATTCCAGGAGAGAACAGGGCGGGGGTCTGACCCTATGGAGGGGAACATGGGGGATTCCAGGAGAGAACGGGGCGGGGGTCTGACCCTATGGAGGGGAACATGGGGGGATTCCAGGAGAGAACGGGGCAGGGGTCTGACCCTATGGAGGGGAACATGCAGGGGATTCCAGGAGAGAACGGGGTGGGGGTCTGACCCTATGGAGGGGAACATGTGGGGGATTCCAGGAGAGAACAGGGCGGGGGTCTGACCCTATGGAGGGGAACATGCAGGGGATTCCAGGAGAGAACGGGGTGGGGGTCTGACCCTATGGAGGGGAACATGCGGGGGATTCCAGGAGAGAACAGGGCGGGGGTCTGACCCTATGGAGGGGAACATGGGGGGATTCCAGGAGAGAACGGGGCGGGGGTCTGACCCTATGGCGATCACAGATATGATCAAAATACATTGTATACATGTACACAACTGTCAATAAATACAAATTAATAAATATTAATGAAAAATAAAAGGGCACTTTTCATATAGTCACATAAACTACAGAATTCTATTTCCATGAGCCTAGATGCTCTCCAAGGGCAGCAAGACTGTTACTCACTCCAACAGGTGGAAGACCCAGCTGTGGTCATCAAGCGCCCATAGCCTCTCCCAGTGACCCCACCCTGACACCAGTCCCTGGGTGGAAGGGGTCTCGCTCACTTGGATACAGGATCTTGGTGTTCAGAGCAGGCAGACCATCCCGGCTTCCTGTTTGGGGAGGGAGGGAGGCAGAGCTGCCGAGAGGCAGACCTTTGTTCATCAGCTTTTCACAGGGGCCTCTAGATGCTGTAAAACAGGACAACATACTTGAGATTGTCCAAAGTAGAACATGGCTGAAATTGTGGGGGTCACAGCAAAACAAATAGGTGCAAAAGCAGTGGGGACGGAGGAGAGTCATAGCAGTCAACAGCAGTATTTGAGTGGAGACAAAGTGAGGGCGTGCGTACACACACAACACACACGCACGCGCGTACACACACACAAAGGGTTAGATTCATCTTGAGGGTACACAGATCTGGATAGCAGTGCAAGGCTACAGGAGAATGACTCCTAATCACAGTCTGGGCAGAAGGTACAAAGTTCTGAGTGCTAATTATCATTCCTGGTGTCTACTCTGCACCAGGACATAGGAAAGACTGATGGGAGGACCACCCTCCTCATGAAAAGCTTGTGCTGGGGCCTAGTCCAACAAGAGCCAAGGTCTCATTTTTGTCATAAACAGACTCATGGGACACAGTGAGGCTCTGAGAACAGGCACCAGAAGCCCCTCAGCAAGGGACGCCCTCCCCTATGCAGGCCCCACAGTGCACACGCCTCTAGTGCACATATCTCAGGTGCACACCTAGATGGTACATGTGGTAGGCCATGGCTGGGATTCTGAGTCCTATCAGTTATGAGGAAAAGCACTCTAAGTTCCCTTGACAGGCTCACCAAGCATCGCCCAATCCAAAGCCCATCCATACCTTTGCGGTGGCTCCTCCCCTTGGCAACCACACAGCTCTCACTGTGGGCAGGCGGTGGGCACACCCTATTATCAGTCTTCAGTTCCTTCTCCTCAGATTCAGAGAGGCCCAGGACAAAGCCCTGCTGCTCCTGAGTCTGGGCATTCTGCTCATCCACAGCTGGAGAAGAGAGAGCATTCCTGATGAGCCTGTTCCCGGGGCTACTGAGCTATCAGCACTCTTCTCAGTGGTAGTCTGACACAAGGTTCACACTCAAAGTCCCCACCACACCACACCTCACTCCAGTGCCCTAGCTCAGTGTGATGGCTCCTGGGCATTCCAGCTACCAGGCTGGGGAGAAGGACTCTGAAGCAGCGGGACATTGAAAGGAGGAGAGAGTAACACAGAAAACCCAGCAAGAGTAGGTGGCACGGACACATCAGTGTCCAGTAGGGCATGACACAGGGTCTAAGGTGAGAAGAGGACCTGCTCAGGATGATAACAGGAAGGTTGGTAGGGAGGAAGGGGAGGGGGGCAGTGTGAGAGAGAAGAGCTCACTATGGAGTGCTGGGGGACTGGTGGGAGGATGTTGTTCTGTGTGAGGGTGAAGGTGACAAAGTCCATGGGCCACAATAATTGTTTCAGGGTGCTCACAGCATGGTCCATCGCCACCTTCAGGAACTGTGGACACCCAGTGCTGCCTGGGAACTGAGAGGCCAGGTACCTTTCTCTGTGTGTTCTATGATCTGGCGAATCGCTTTCTTCAGGCTGTTCGCTCTCAGCATGAGTTGCTCCCGAGGCCGGAAGATCTGTGGCCGGGAGGGGCATGCCGAGCCCATCAGGCGGTCCCCACCAGAGCTGCAGATGTTGCCTGACCCATCCCCATCCTCACTCTCCTCAGCAATGGTGGGAGGTGGGTTGGGCAGAGAGGATGAAGCCTGAGACTCATCATCCAAGGTCTTGAGGAGAGAGTCCAGCTTCTCTTTCAAGACAGAGCACTGGATGGGAGGTGAGATGAACATCATGGAGAGCAAGCTCTTCTCTCTCACCAGATGCCCCATCTGCCCCAGCCCCAGGAACCGACCTTCTTGGCCATGATCTCCGACTCCTGTGAGCTCTCAGTCGTCTTCTCATAGGCCTTGCCCACTCGAGCCACAAAGTCTTTCACTGTCTCACAGAGCACTCTGTGGGGAAGAGAAGCTGTGCTAGGACCCCAAGTGGCACACCTGGCTGCCATCCCAGGTCCCCAAGGTCCTGGTACTCACTTGGCAGATGAGATCACCACTGAATGCTGGTCCGAGGTCAGGATTTTAGAAAGATGGGCTGCAACCGAATCTTCATAGAAGAGAATTTGCTGCACCTACAATCACCCCAAAACAGGAGGGGAACTATTAGTGTCAACAACCAACAGCAAGCACCACCAGTGCCCAGACTCAGGGATTTTTTTGGGTCCTTCCCAGTCCATCTCTGACGGAACAGAGTATGTCCCCAAACACCATTAGAGCTGGCTAGGGCTGTGGAACAAGGTCAAAAGCTTCACCAAGTGGTGACAGACTGAACCAATGGATCTGAACAAAACAACCAAAGACAGCTCCTGCCGCTCCAGTCTGCACGGTGAAACCAGGTCCTGTCTCTTGTCACGTTGGTTGGTCCTCAGTATCGTGTCTATGGGTGGGCAGATCCTTAGTTCCCTTCTGGTCAGAGCAGAAGCTACTTTTTCTAACTGGTCAGGAATTCTACATCAGCAGGGCGTGGTGGTGCACGCCTTTAATCCTACCACTTGGGAGGCAGAGGCAGGCAGATCTCTGTGAGTTCAAGGCCAGGCTGGTCTACAGAGTGAGCTCCAGGCCAGCTGGGACTAAAAGGAGACCCTGTCTCAAAAATACCAAAAAAAAAAAAAAAAAAGGAATTCTACATCAATAAGGTGTCAATCATCCTTGCTCACTGCTGCCACCAACAGGAGAGCTCAGCTGCTCTCGGCTCCAACGAGCTTTACCACAGGTCAGAGAAAGCATCGGTGTGCAAGGCTCAGAGATTTTACTGGGGAAACCTTAGGTTCTGCACACACATTCTTCCTTTCAGAAGAAAAGCACAGACTAGGGAGCCATGGAAATTAGGGCTGGGCATGGTGACCTGCAGCCCTGCTTGCTACCCTTGACCCTCTTGCTTGACAAACCACATCACACTCAGGTAGTACCCAGTCACCGAGTAGGACCAGCATAGCATGTGTCCAGCACTGCAGTTCAGGTCATAAACAAAGATAAAGCCTCTGCCCTAGGAAAAGGCAGAGCTGAGTCTCAGCAGCAATAACCACTTCACAACACAACTGATGACTGGAAGGGCAGCATGGGGAAGCAGGCAGGCAGGAGGCCAGCAGAGGGCAGCAGGTGCTGAGCTACTGCTGTCAGAACACACAGGAAAGCACAGTCATAGGTGGCGGGGGCATTGCTGGAGCGACAACTCAGTGGTTAAGGGTGCTGGCTGCTCTTACAGAGGACCTGGGCTCTGTTCCAAGGGGTCCAATGACCTCTTCTGGCCTCAGCATGCACTGCACACACAGGTGTACTTATATACATGTAAGCAAGACGCTCATACACATAAAAGAAATATATACAATTTTTTGCAAAACAAAGCCATGGGGAAAGGTCATTATAAAGCCCCTCAATCCTGGTGACAACTGCAGGGAAACCCCGCCCCCAAAGTCATGAAAACCTAGGCTTGAGCCTGCATGGCCTGGAGCTCAGCCTGAGGTTCACCCTACACACCTGTAGGGCACACAGAGAGCAGGGAGGCAGGGCAGACCACTGAGTAGACAGATCACACATGTGGGACTTAAGGAGCAAGGAGTAAGCTGAGGTACAGTCCAGTGGCAGAGCGCACGGTTCCGAGTTCAGTGCCCAGCACCACAGAAGGGAAGGCGCAGAGCAAGCAGGTGGTACCTCAGAGTCCTCACTGAAGTCCTCAGTGACCGTGGAGGAGGAGGCCTGCCGAGGGAGCTTGGTCTCGTACGCCATGACACTCCACCTGCACAGGCACAAGGTCAGCTCACCTCAGAGGTCCAGGGACTGTCATCCCCAGAACCAACCCCTCACTGCTCCATCTTCGTGCCTTGATCATAGTGCCCTTCTGACTTCTGTTTCTGGCTTTTTGAAATAGAGCAAGGTGTATCCCAGACCAACCTTGAATCACTGCAGCTGAGTTGGACTGGCCTCATCCTCCCACCTGCACCTCCAAGTGCTGGGATCACCGGTGTGCAACGCCGTGTGCAACACCGTGTGCAGCATGGCTTCGTGTTTGAGCCCCCAGCCTTAAGTGCATCTGTAACTTGGCTCTCTACCTATCCAAGAATAACGTCTCTTCTCCACAACTCGCACTGTACCATAGCTCTGTTGAAAGAGGGCCATGTTTCCCACCTGCCACCAAGCATGGTTTCTGGGAGAAATATATTTATCTTTTTCTAAGAGTCTCATACTGTTCAACTAGAGGCCAGAGTGCCCAGAGGGAATCAAGTGTGTCACAGCAGCAGACACAAGGATCTCCTCACTCAAAGGTAACCTGGTAACTGGTTCCTGGATCCTGAGCACCAAGGAGCACTTTCAATGGCACAGACTGGAAGTGTGAAGTCATGAGGATACTGCCACCTAGCTCAGAACTAGGAGCACCCATTCAAGAAGACCACGCCTCTCCCTTCTAGAGAATACCTACACAAACTCATTCTGGGAACAGAAAAAGGAAAACAGAATTGCCCAAGTATGTGATGAGGAAGACTTCACAGATGGTCCCTTCTCTGCAACCCTGAAGGACTCAGGTGTGACCCCAGGAGACGATCTAGCAGGTCTAAGGCACATTTCTTAATATGGTTCATTTGTTTTTATCTTTTTCATAATCTGTTCAAAACCCTCAAAAAATGAAATAAATGCTTAAGCCTAACTTTTATAAGTCCTGTCAGAAGGTCTGTAGTCCTGGTCTTCACAAGCCCTAGGCTAAAAACCCTGGTCACAGTACCCTGTTTCATGGCCAGCCTGCACTCACCATGCTGAATGCCCACTCACCTGTCCAGCATCTTAGTGCTGGCCCTCTCCAGCTTTGCCAAGATCTGTGGGAGCTGGGTGTCGTCGTCACAGGCAGAGCCCCAGCCAAGCACACGGGCCAGGTCGTTCCCTGTCCCCAGGGGCAGCACCCCCAGCTGGCACTGATGGAACAATGGGAAAGACATGCTCTCAGACACCCAAGAGTAAGAATCATCTCCCATCCGAGATCCGCCCTGTGACTTTCACTGAAGACTGTGGAGGGGTCAGTGCAGGAGGGGTCTGATCTTAGGTATGCGGCCTGTGCCCTTTCCCTCAGCAGGGCCCATCATGGTACAGATGGTCCGTGGGGTCGGCAGCAGATAGCACAGTCACCCACCAGCTCTTCCTTTCATTCACGTATCTTGACAATCAACCCTCAAAGACCTCCGGTTTCCACAAGCCCTTCCTTCCCAGTGGCACTGCAGGACCCACACGTGAAGGTCAGTGTGTAACTTCCCTTGTGTCTCTCCATCCACTAAGCATTTTACTCACTGACACCAAATTCACCTTCTAAAAGCTGTCAATAGAATCATCCTACATTTCTAAAATCCCCACTGACTTCTGGATCCTATACAAAACCATGACAGGTCAACCACAGTGTGAGCATACCAGACCCCGACTATTCCCAGCTACTGTGTCCCCCAAAGCCTTACCCTGCCACCTAGCACGCCGCTGAGAGCCCCCATCAAAGCCCCATCATTGCTTACGGAGCACCCTAAATACTGGTGGCCCCAGAGCTTTCCTGCTGTCCACTCTGATGCAAGTCTCAAAGCCTGAAGGGCAGCTTGGGGAGGACTCCACAGATCCTAAAGTTAGGGCCACACCCCACTCTCCCTACATGAGGCTCCACACAGTCCCGCTCACCTAACACAGTATCTATGCTGAAGGGACATAGCCCACAGGGCCAGCCTTTAGGAACAATGGCCTGACAGAAGGCCCTGCCTTACCAAGACCTTATTCTGCCAGCACAGAAAGCAACAGTCAGTGAAAGGACAATGGACAGAGGAGCCAGGGCTGAAGGGCACAAGAAGGGCTGAGGCCTCACCAAGGCCCCCTTGGAAAGCAGAGGTAGTGCTCGTGCCGATGCAGCACACCCAAAGGGAAGGCAGACCTGACTTGAAGGGGGCGTCTTGAGCTCTGACCAGAGGGCAGTAGCAAGGGCAGGAAGAGCAAAGGGAAACGGCGAAGTCTGCCACCAGTGGGACTTTGCCTATCACACGGGCCACAACTGCTCAGGGAAGAATCGCTCTCGGCAACCCAGAGATGGCCCAGATTCGAGAGGATACAGCAGGACTGGGGCAGCTGGGAAGAACTATAACCAGCAGCTAGTTAGGGGTAGAAAGGGAGGAAGATAAAAACATCAGGAATAACTGTCAGGCTTCTGCTTGGGCCCTGGATGTCTCTGGACTCTAAGAAAAGACATGTGGGCGGGATAGGGGCAGAGCAGCAGCTTGGGTTAGAAACCAGCAGCACTGAGACTCTAAGAACTGCATGCTGTCCCCAGAGTAGACAGTAGCAAACCCCGCAAGTCAGCGCTGTCTCCTAACGAAGAGTTTGGAGGATGAGGAGAGGACCCATGAGGCCCTCACCACACAACATGTACTAGAAACCAGGAGAAACACAACCAGGTACCGGACCAGGAAGGCCAAGGGGGGCAGGAGAGACTGGACAGAGCGCTGAAGACCACAGAGAAACCAGAGGAGACAAGTGTCCACAAAATGTGACTGAGTACCTGAAAGGAAGCCATGTTTCACAGTCTTCATAGCTAACAATGAATTTGCCACAGATGCCCAAAATCAACAAAACTAATTGGACTACCGTAATCCGACCACTGGAAGGCGCTGCTTCTCCATCAAGAGTAACTGGAGGCTGCAGGTGGATCCCAAGACTAGCACAACTCCGACAAGACACAGTTACCGTGCGGTAAGTACAAATGAGTGAGTGGGGCTAGGCAGGACGCAAAAATTGCTAAAAAATCCATTCAAGTCACAGAGATCCATTCAACAGTACAGAAGGTAAAACACAGTCAGGCGTGGAGGTGTATTCCTTTAACGCCAGCACTCAGGAGACAGAGGCAGGCAGATCTCTGTGAGTTCAAGGCCAGCCTGCTCTACATAGCGAGTCTACAGGGAGACCCTGTCTTGAAAAGACCAAAAAAGGGGGCTGGAGAGATGGCCTAGCAGTTAAGAGCACGACCGCTCTTACAGAGGATCCGGGTTCGATCCCCAGCACCCACATGGCGGCCGAGAACCGTCTGAAACTCCAATTCCAGGAGAACTCCAGTTCCAGGGGAATCTGACACCCTCTTCTGACCTCCGCGGCATTGCACAACACGGGTGCACAAACTTGCATGCAGACAGTACATTCATACACATACAGAAATAAATAAAATTAAAATAAAAAAATATATATTAAAAAAAAAGACCAAAAAAGAAAAGAAAAAGGCACACAGACTGATGGTTTTTATAATCTTGGCATAGGAGCAGGTGTCTAAAGGTTATGCTGATCACAAGCTGGCCAACTAGGAGAAAAAAAAATCTTTAATGACAGATAAGGTATGGCTAAAATGATCCCTAGATGAGGCAAAACTATAAACCTGTGGTTCATTTAAAGTATCGATCAAATGAGGCAGTGTTTGACTTCATCTGTTCTTAAATAAGAATGAGACTTTTCTATTTATATACATTGGGCAAAACCAAAAATGAGACACTTGGGAAAGAAGGCTTCATGTCACAGGGAACGTGAACTGGAATGTCTTGATGGTAGGCAGCCATCAACACCAATGTTAAACACAGCTCCTTTAAAGAGAAGCTACTGTGTGCAGATACAGCGTGTGCAGATGTGGCCGCGCTGTCCCAGCCCTCCAGCTCCTGCACTGGGGGAGGACTACTAACCCTGGGCGTCCAGCTGCTTCCTTCAGAAAACTATCACACAGAGCTGACTGCAACACCACAGTAACAGACTAGCAGGCAAACACAAGGTGTGCATGTATCACATTTTGCTCGTTATGACAAGTAGTGAAGACGTGGCTACAACAATGTGCACACTGGCCGATTACCAAGGGAGGGAGACTGGAAGTGAACACGCAATGAGAACAGTAAACAACCAATCTATTTGTGTTCTAGTGTAAGAACACTGGGAAATTGTTCAGTGAATTGTAGCTCTAATCTGAGAAGCTGAAATACACGTCTTTCTTCTACTGAAGCTAGAGGCATCCAGCAGTTAGTTCTACCACCTCCCAGGAAGAACCAGCCTTAGGGACTATAGCTCTAACACTCGCTCCCACCTAGGACCAGATGCCATGCTTTTTGCAGTTCCCCTGATCTGAGTTTCACGCTCATCCGTCACAGAGCCTCCACCTCCATGCCTTCCACAGGCTCCTGCAGGCTACAGATCCCTCCCCCATGCACTGCCCCCTTTGCACAGCTTCTAGAACCTATGTATAATTGACACACAAAGTCCAGGCTTCCTGGTTGCTTTCTAAGCTCAGCTGCCTGCCTAGGGCTGGGGTTCCTTTTACCCAGGTACCTGTTTATGAAGATTGAGGGTGTCAATTTCAGAGAGGACCCAGCCAACACTGCCATCCCCGCCACAAACCAGAATCCGGAAGGTGTCAAACTTCTGGAATAACCGTAAGCTGCAAAGAAGAAGCCAAGAAAATGAGTATGCTCTACAAGACCAACAGACTTAGGGGTCCCAGACTGAGGGGAGGGCCTGTTCCAGGTGGCTAATCCTATCCCCCAGGCCAAGCCCAGTGTACATGCACTCTACCAGGGGACACTAGCTGTCTGTCCAGCCCCTCTACTCAGGGCCCACTTTTGTCTACGTAAGTGGTGGCAGTGCCAGACCCTAGCAGCTCCTCCAACCAGAGCCACGGTCTAGGCAGGTAGGAGACAACACTCCACTCCACAGAGGATCAACACCTGGTCTCACTCAACACCAGATCCTATCAGGACTCAAGGGCACAAACTTCCACAGCCCAGCCGAAATAGTGGACCCAAGGGTCTCCACCATGCCCCCCACCCCCCCGCCTCCCCATTCACACACTGACTGCTCCTCCCAACCATGCCTTGGCAGCCTGGCCCTGATCCAGCTACACCCCCAGGCTCTACGCTTGTCCCTTCCACACTCGCCCTTCAGTCCACACAGACCTCCCGGCCATGTGATCTCTCTCTCTCTCTCTCTCTCTCTCTCTCTCTCTGGTCTTTTTTACAGAGATCCCTCTGCCCCTCTGCCTCCTGAGTGCTGGGATTAAAGGCCTGTGCAAACACTCCCAGCACCTTTTCTCCTCTTTAGTCTCCCTCCTTCCCTGCTGGTCACCTGCGCCTCCCAACACGCAGGTGCCTCTGCTCACACCTTCCTCGCCCTGCAGATCTCATCCTTACTTTGGCCTCCAGGACCGTGCAGGTGCTGGTGGCTGACTGCACACAGCAGATGCTCCTGAAGCTCCACGCTCCCACCTCCAATGCCTCCAGCCAGACATGTCGGTCCCCCGCATGTTCCCAGCCCTGCTTGCAGAGGCCCTCTTGCCCCCCCCCCCACTAGCTCAGCTGGACTGGTCCTCCACCAGTGCTGCAAAAGCCTCCAACAAAATCTTTCTCAAACTCAAGTTTTGTCTAGTGTCTCACTAATTTAAAGGCTGCCTATCCCTGTTTTCAGGAAAAGGTCAAATGTCTTGGCAAACACCTGCAGCCCTTCTGACAAGCATCTGCCCTCATTCTGCCCTGGCGCCTGCAGCTCCTTGAGGTCTGACCCAGTCTCCACCATGCAGCAGAAGACAAAGGCAGAGTGCACAGTGGGCACACTGGTTCTCTCATCAGACACTGCCACAACAGCTTGACTCAGGCACCCTCATCTGGGATCCCAAAGAATAGTGCTCACAGCACTGAGGTGTCGCAGCACTGAGGTTGACACCCACCTATCTTCATATGCTGCCTTCCCACCTGAAGCCTGGCAGACCCCACTCTAGCAGAGCTGGCAGTAGAGGAACTGCTCAGAAGACAGCCTAGGATGAGCAACATGCCACTGCCACAGATCTGAACCCAAGTCTGAGTGACAAGGTTGCATTGACTTTCAAGTGGTGAGAGGAATGTCTCCATGTGTCGTTCCAACACTGACCTGTGAGGACCTCTGCTCTCTGGAAAAGCAATGGTAAGCCAAGGGCAGAACTCAAGTAAAGTCCTATCACAGACTGGATGAAGTCAGGCTCTGGAAAGAGGAAGGAACTAAACCAGTTCCCATGCCACTGCAACTGGGCCTCTTTTGTCACCTCACTTTGCACCCAACTCCAGCTGCAAATGGTGCTCTGCATGCATGCCAAAATTCAGTTCTCCTGTGCAGCCTGCCCACACCCTGGTGAAGCAGTCACCAGCATCCCTGCCGGCACACTTGCCACCTGAGCCTGCTCAGTTTAGGGCAGGCGCTGAGTGTGACACTTGCACTCTCCACACTGTTGAACTGAAGCCACCTCTTCAACCTCACAAGGAACAGGATCTAGCATCGGTCAGAAATCAAGTGTCTGCTGTACTGCAGGCTGGGCAGATTCCAAAGGAATCCCCAGGAGTGGTGGCCAGCATGGACACAGAGAGGCAGCCCAGGCTCACCAGCATCTGGCTCCCAAAGCAAAGAACCCCTTCCTGTGCTCCTCCCAGAACACACACCAGACAGTAGGGGCTGCAAGCACCTTTCACTACAATCTCCATCAACGCTACATCCTGTCCAGGTCTTAATTTATAAGAACAAACGTTCCCTGCAAATCTGTGGAAAGTACAAAACCAAAACAATACACTGTCTCCCCAGCCAGTGAACGAAAAAGCCCAGGCCCTGGGCCCCTCACAACTTGCTGCACTGCACAGAAATGCCCCTGATGCTCCTGGGATGGAAGAGCCCCCTTGGCTTGCTGCACAAAAGCTCTATATGGTGAAGAAAGCAGGGCAGGCCAGTGGCACTAACGGCACTAACGTGGAAACGCCCGTGGGCAGGAGCCCACACTTGTGGAGAGCATGGTGCACACGGAGGCTGGAGCAGCAGCACGTGGTGTTCCTGTGCATGCTGCTCCTGCAATGGAAGCTGCAAAGACGTAAACCTCTACCAACCTCTTAGAACAGGTCCCTCCTACGTAGATTTGGGGGAGGGGCAGTTCAAGAAAGTCAATCTTTCCTATCTAGAAATGTCTATGTCTGATCCTTGTAAGCAAGCACACCTCATCTATAAGACATCACAGATCCCAAGAACAGAACATTTCACATGCTCCCTACCCAAGGTGAGGTCCTCCATTCATGAGGTCAAAAACCTGGGCAGGGTTCAGGAGCTGCTTGAATCTTCTGAGGAACTTTACCCCTTGATTGTCCCCACTTTTGGAGTTGACGAACACCAGCAGTGGACTTGTGCAAGATGGGGGACAGGTGGCTTTCCAGAACCCTGCAGGTTGGAGCGGAAGAGGATGGCAGAACCATTACAAAATGCACTAAGGTTCCAGGGGTGCTGTGGACTAAGTAAGAGCAGTAGACAGCACAGAGACACAGAAGAACTTACACACACACTCCAGTGATTCAGTGACACAGAACTCTTACACAACACCATCCCCGATGTGAGCCCGCCTAGCCTCACCTCACACTTAAAAGGATTCTAGATTTTACCTCACTGTGCTGTCTTCTCCTGTGGCTGCCAACCTGGCAGAGCTCTTTCCAACAATGTACCCCAGAGACCCCTCACCATTACTTGCCAGCATGCTTCACAAGCACACCTCAGATTAGGTCTCGCTCAACAGCCAAGTTCATCCATCAGCCTTTACAGGAAAGTGCTGTCTGGACAAGTCATGAGTCCAACAGCAACTACCAGGATGACAACTATGTCCACCCCCAAACTGTGCCTGGCTTCTTGCTGACCATGTCTCAAACATGCTAAGACAGTCATTTCCAGGGCTGACAGGAGAGGAGCATGGAGAAATAGCAGGTGGACACAGGTAGGGACAGCAAGCAGAGCACCAACCATCAGAATCGATGCTGTTGAGTGCTGTGGGAGGGATGACAGACACCTTGCACAGGCCAAGTGGGCACTTCATCACCAAGGACTCTTTACACGATGTGTGAACCTAAAAAAAAAGAATCCACATTTCACCAGAGGTCACCAGCCTCCTCACATACACCCCAGATACTTCTTGACCCAGATGTTGGTAAGCTGTCCCCAGGAAAGGCAGATGCTCTCAGAGCAGGCTAGCCTGTGCCCTGAACACCCTATTTCTTGGCCTTACACTGTAAGAGGCAAGAATCAGAAGCACCCAGTGAGACCCAGTCATGAAATCCAACTACAGTCCCCCCATGGCTACCCTTAACTTTCAGGTGAGATGAGAAACTCCTGGACAGCCCTGCCTTCACATGCAAGCCTGTGCCTATGCTTCCTCCTGACAATGGGCTCCAACCAGGCACTAGCCACAGGAAACTACAGCAGCCTAACTGTGCTGACTCAGCTCTGAAAAACCTGGAGATTCCCTCGTCTTTCCTTGGAAATGTGCCCCCACCCCTAAAACAATAATTGAACACAGGACTTGCTCGAGAGGCCACAGCCATGATCACTGTAACTATCATCCTGTCCTAGACAAACCTCTCTCCAAAGACCCTCAACAGTCTTCCTATCTCACATAGAAAAAGTCAGTGAACCTGCTCCAAATGACCCTTTCACAACCTGCTGAGGTGCTATATGGGGCAGCTGTGACAGTATGCAGCTACAAAAATGTCAACAATGAGAATGACCAGGTACAAGTTGAGCAGTCAAATCACTGGACAGTCTAACTACAGGCCCTTAGAGCTGAGGAGCATCTGGAGTAAGCTTACAAGGACTTAGAAGAGGGAAGAACAAGGCCCCAGGCCCCAGGCCCCAGGCCCCAGGCGTGTCTCCACACACCCAAGGGAGGGCAGATGTTAGCTGCCTTGGTCTCACTCACCATGGCCTTGCACCAGAGGCAGCGCCAGTCCTGCAGGCGCAGCACACTGCCACAGGTCTTGTCGCATACAATGCACTTGGCACTCACAGGCAGGTTTCCTTCCAGCCATTGGTGGGGCATAGCAATCTGCAGACCAAGCAAGGACATGCTAGAGACAGCCCAGAGTTCCACCCCAGGACCAACCTAGCACCCTGGCAGAAGTGCTCCTTTGGCACTAGGCCTACACATCACCCCCTCCCTACACAAGCTTTCCCCCAGTGGCCAGAGTGGAGAAAGGATCTGATAGGGCCAATAAGGGGCCACCCATACCATACCACCAACTGGGAGGATACACACGCACCCAGACTCACGGAGATTAGGGCAGAGCTAGGAGCACAGTGACCACAGTTCCCAGATACAACTGGTAGGGACACATGACCCCAGTGTGACCATCGAAAATGAGATGCAAGAAAGGAGGGGGTACTGTTTGGGTTACATGGCAGGCAAAATCTCCCTGAACATACCCCATCCTCATCCTCAATGATGTCCTTCCCGATGGAGGCCAGTGTGGTCCATTTGCAGTTATTGATTGCACGCACAGCACATCGCTTGTGAGCCTTAAACTTACACACTGTGAGAGAAGGAACACACAACCCTACAAGCTTCAACCTTGGAAGGCACCTCCCCTGTGGGGCAGAAAGCTGTTTAGGAAGGTTGGAGAGGGCACAAGAAGCTCTTCTGGGTGGTCACCACTGGATGTCTTGAACAGCAGAGAGTGGGCAAAAACAATGAGGAGGGGTAGGAATGAGCAGAGGAGGTTTTAGGAGCCACCGCTGGCCGCCATAGCTCCTTGGCTCTGTCACTACATGGGATAATGACAAGCAGCCAGAGAGACACTATGGACACTGAAACCAAAAGTTCACAAAACTTCCACATGCTACAGAATATGCTTAGATTGTTTTTCAACTATTTACAATAAACATAAAACCATAGTCACATTTGTAAGCTATACAAAATAAATAGCAAGTAGTATCTGAGCACAAGCCACAGCTTGCAGTCCCTGATTGATCCCTGCCCTGCCACCAGCCTGGGCTCCTACACAATCCCACTCCTGACCTTATACTCTGTGAGGCATTTTCTTCCCTGTAGCCATGACACACAACCCAGAAAGGACCTTGACGTTATGTCTCCTGACTACCATTTCCCTTTCTTTCCCTTTGCTGAATGAAGCACTGTGACAAATGACACACAAGGACTCCTCTGTAGGAAACCAAGACTGGAGATGGGGAACCCCATCACCTCAACAACCTCAAGCGTAGTGATATTTATTGTGACTGTGCTTGCATTTCTCATAGTTTATTAAGTAAAACCTCAGGTCACCTTTCACAACACAGTAACGGATGCAGCTTTCGTACCTTCACAGGATAGCCCATGGGATGTGACCCCGGACAGAGCCTCACGACACACGTTGCAATAGGTTGGTCGTGCATGAGAGCAGGCATACCAGTTGTGCATCCCTGAGAAATGGTCCATGCTGTACTGAGTGGGCTGGAAGAATAATAAAAAGGCAAAGATCAGATATCCCTTTGAAATTCTCTTATGTACTTATTTTTTATTTTGTGTATATGAGTGTACTGCCTGCATGTATGTTAAGTGCACACATGTCATGCAATGCCTGAGGATGGTTGGAAGAGAGCACTGGATCCCCTGGAACTGGAATTACAGATGGTTGTTTGCCACCATGTAGGTACCAGGATTAGAATCTGGGTCCACTGCAAGAGCAGCCAGTGCTCTTAATCACGGAACCATCTCTCAAGTCCCATGCCCCCCACCCCACACACCTTTGAAATTCTTAAATGTAGCAGCTTCAACAATTACACAAAGTATCCAGAGAGGAAGAAGCAGGGCCATAAACCAACAGCTCTGCCGAAACGAGAAGCAATGGGCCTCGGTTTTGTGAAATGCAGAGAGATCAAAAATTGAAAAACTCTAGTCCACACATGAAACACTCAGAGCAGGACATCGGGATGAGGGTAACAGACGCAGCAGCAGGCATCGAGAGGAGGACTTCTGCTGTCACCTCAAAATGCTCCCTGTTCTGGACAGTCTTGAGTGCTGCAATCCAATCCTCCATTTCTTTTCTGTTATCGGCACACAGGATGAGCTTCCTGCAGGGAGTGATGACCTGCAGGGAGGACAAGTTCAGTGAGCAAGGGCAAGGCCGGCAGCTACACAAAGTGCATGTGCACGTGTGTGTAGGCGTGAGTGCGTGTGTGCATGTAGATGAGGGGGAAATGACTATTTTGTTCTAGTACTCACACTGAACAGAACATAAAAGCAGTTATCCTGGGTGACTATAAATCAAGAACAATCTCAAACCAAACACAAATCACATTTCATTATATATTCATCAGCTATCAACGTAAGTGAATACTTTTTTTTTATGTGTATGAATGTACTGTCTGCATGTAGGTCTGTGCACCCGTGTCATGCAATGCCATGGAGGTCAGAAGAGGGCATCGGATTCCCCTGGAACTGGAGTTCTCCTGGAATTGGAGTTACAGACGGTTCTCAGCCACCATGTGTATGCTGGGGATTGAACCCGGGTCCTCTGCAAGAGCAGTCGGCACTCTTAACTACTAGGCCATCTCTCCAGCCCTTATTTATTATTTTTTATGTGTACGAGTATACTATATACATGTGGGTTGGTGCACCCGTGTCATGCAATGACAGAGGTCAGAAGAGGGCGTCAGATTCCCTGGAACTGGAGTTAAAGACGGTTCTTAGCTGCCATGTGGGTACTGAGAACCAAACCCGGGTCCTCTGCAAGAGCAGTCAGCAAACTTAACCGCTGAGCCATCTCTCCAGCCCCATAAGTGAATACTTCTACTTGCTGGTTAATCCTAAGAAGTAAGTCCTAAGAAACTCAAAACAGAAGCAAACACCGGAAAACAGATCAATCACTCCAGAGAGCTTCAAACCATGCTCAGCACCTGAACGGCAGAGAAGTCGGAGCCATACTTGAACCTGAGCATGTGTGTACAAGACAACAGTGTGACAAGCAGTCTCTACAGTCACGGAAGTGAGGCTAGAAACCTGGTGCTAGTCCACTGTGGAAACAAAGCTAGAGAGGTTCTATATACCAAGAGGAAAACCTTTCTGAAGAAAGGCTATAAACTTGGATTTCACAGACAAAATAGAAAATGGATAATCCAGGAACACTTCAGGAATCCAGAGCTGCTATGCTGAGTCACAAGTCACCAAGAATGGAAAAGCTATCAGCTAGACTGGAGGGCTCTAAAAGATGCATCTAGACTTGGCAAAGATGGGGGAGAAAAGGGTTCTCAAGTATTAATGGGAGGTAAACAGATACGAACTATTTTAGAGAAAAAAATTGACAAGGTTTATCAAAATTTTCACCAGGCATGGTGGCACACACCTTTAATCCCAACACTCAGGAGGCAGAGGCAGGCAGATCTCTATGAGTTCAAGGCCAGCCTGGTCTACATAGTGAATTCCAGATCAGCTGAGGCTAAAGGGGAGACTCTCTCTTAAAAAAAAAAAAAAAAAAAAAAAAAAAAGACCTTAACTTCTTAATCTTGGTTTATAACTGGTTTATGTTGGTGACATAAAGACCCCAGTTCAATCTTCTAGACCCATATGGTAGAAGGAAAGGACTGACTCCCACAAGTTTTCCTTTGACCTCCACACGTGTGCCAATGTGTACACACAGACCTAAATAAATACATGTAATATAATGGCATAAATATTGAGCGGTTCTCCAAAGTCAAATCTATAAAATGACATCTGGGCAGAAGTATGGTTTTCACATCTTTCCCTCTACTGTGGTTCCCATAAGTAGCTTAAAGGGAGTGTGAGGCTGGAGAGCTGGCGCAGCTGTTAAAGGCTCAGGCTGACAACTAAAAAAAGGGGTGGGTATCCTTCCATTTATAAGCTACATGCAAACGTGTATATTCAATCCTCTCTTAACAGTAGCACGTCACAGAAACGTCTCCCCTCCTCTGCTTTTTCTGCATCCTAGCCAACATCCCTCGCCCCCCCAAAAAAATACAGGCCCTGTTTCTTCCTTACAGCAGCACAGCATTTCATGGTCCAGACCCAGACACAAGCTGTTCAACCAGTGCTAGTTACAATGGGAATTTGCTATTTCATATAGTGCCATAATGAGTTATCTTTTACTATTTTTACAATGTATCTCTGGGACAAATTCCTAGAAGTGGAATTTCCCTGAGAGAAAGTACATGCATATGCAATTTTGCTAGCTGTTGCCAAAATCCCCTTCTGCAGGCACTGGACCGTTTTACATTCCCACCAACAGGTTTAGGGAAATGCCTGTTTCTGCAGGGATTCACAATCAAATGCTTTTAGCTTTTGAATTTCTGCCTATCTTATCTCTTTAACTTACATTAAGAAAGCCCACTTCAGGAACATACCATTAAGTGGCTAAATGATCAATCTGGGGCTCAGAACACATGGAAACAGTGCTCTCTCCAGAGATTAAGGCTCATCCCAGAAACGATAAACACAACCAAGTCTCCACTGACAGCTTTGTTCCCTTAGGGGTCCTAGAAAAGAGGACTCTGGGGCTGGGAGGGACAAGCAAGCTGGGTAGGGACATCAGCAAAACCAAGAGCATGCTGAACGAAGGCAGAGGAAGCAGGGAGGCAGGTGAGACATGGTGGGGGCTGCGGGGAGTCTGCTCTAGAGCGGAGTTTCTGAGGACAAAAAGAGCAAGGTTACCACCCAAAGGGTGACAGACAGACAGACGGACAGATGGATGGATGGACAGATGGACAGACACCCAGAAGTGGAGTTTACTGGGGCCTCTGCTGAGGTCAGGGAAGCTGTAGGAGTGGAAGTCCTGATCAATGCTCACTATCTCTCTGCAAAGTCTAGCAAACTCTTTCTTAATGATTCACTCTAGAACAGTCTTAATGTGTGGACATTTTCAACAGCATAATAAAATGGAAGTAAAAGAAAGAACATATACTTGGTACTGCACAAGTCAGAGACACACCACAGCAGAACACTCACAGAGGGGAACAGTAAGGTGATGTCATCTTCTCCATCAGCTCTGTATCTACTACTGCCACAGTAACAACTGCCACGTGAGCCCAGAGCTCAGGATGTGCTCAGAGAATGATCTCAGCCCCCACTCCTTTCCTCCTCCTCATGATGAAAGCATGGAATAGCCTTGCATGTGTTAGGCAACCTGGACAGTGGATTAGAGATAAGAATGCTTTCTTTAAAGCCAGTGGCAGAGATCTCCCGAGACCAGCTGAGGCAAGCGCAGGTAGGTAGGCAGCAGCTGGGTGCTTCCGCAAGGCTGATTGCTGATTCATTGAATATAGTTAATCTGTTAATCCAGTTGTCTTTGGCTTAATTGGCTTTTGTGGCTGTGGGGGCGGAGTTACCCTCCCAGCTGGTATAAAAGGTAGTGGTGTGGGGGCTGGAGAGACGGCCTAGCGGTTAAGAGTGCCGACCGCTCTTACAGAGGACCCGGGTTCGATCCTCAGCACCCACACGGCGGCTGAGAGCCGTCTGAAACTCCAATTCCAGGAGAACTCCAGTTCCAGGGGAATCCGAGACCCTCTTCTGACCTCCGCGGCGTTGCACGACACGGGTGCACAAACTTGCATGCAGACAGTACATTCATACACATACAGAAATAAATAAAATTAATAAAGAAAAAAAAAAAAAAAAAAGGTAGAGTTGTGTGAGTCTGAGATCTGGACCCGAGACGAGCTGAGGCAACCCCCCGCGCAGGCTGACAGGCGGCCCCCCCCCCCAACTGGGATTCACAAGGCATCTGACCGAGCAGCCAGAAGCAACCTTAACACAGTGAAGGGTCATTTGAGGACTTACATTGAATACAGGTAAGGAGAAGCTCATATGTCAGGAAAACAAAGAAGAGACAACACGGGAAAGGAACAGGATAATCCCACATCAAACTCTACCAACCCTATGGAAGATTCCTACAGTGGGATCTTCCTGGGGATGGCCCAGGACACAGATATCAGAAACACAATTGGGAACATATTTAAAGAACTACAAGATTATAAAGAGCAAATCAAAGAACTAAGAAAAGAGAATGAAGAACTCAAGAAGGACCTAGAGAGAGAGAATGACAAACTCCAGAAGGAACTGGAAACACTGAAAAGATCCCATGCTGAAAAAGATAAGGAAACCAACCAGCGAAGCAAAGAGCTACAGGAAGAGTTTGAGAAGCTCCAAAATGAAGTAGAAATACTAAAGAAATCAGAAGAGGAAATGAAAAAGGAAATCAAACACTCATCCAATCAAGAGGAAAGGAATGGAAAAAGCCTCAGAAGCAGAATGGAAGAAGCAGAACAAAGAATATCAGACCAGGAAGATAACACAGAACAACGAAAAACCTCAGGAAAGATTATGAAAAATTTAAAAATACACAAAAGTGGAACAACCAGAAACTGTGGGACACTATGAAAAGATCAAACCTAAGACTATACTTCCAGGGATCATTTCTATAGTATGTTACTAGAGAAGTTTCTCTGACTGTGTAGAGTACCAGACACCACGAGGAGGAGACGTAGCGTTCTCTCCTGAGCGTGAAGCCGGCTCTAGGTGTTGCTTTACTGCAACTGCCTCTTGCCACTGATGATCGTTCTCTCTTTTGGGAGAGTAGAAGGAGAGAATGCAGTCTGAGTGGGAAAAAAAAAGAAAGAAAGAAAAGATCAAACCTCTGCATCATAGTAGAGGAAGGAGAAGAACCCCAAGAGAATGGTATTGATCAGATCTTCAACAGAATAGATGAAAACTTCCCCGAACTAAAAAAAGGACAAATACAAGAAGCACATAGAACTCCAAACAGACAGATTAGAAAAGAAATTCTCCACGGCACATCATAGTTAAAATGCTAGACACCCAAAACAAAGACAAAATCCTTAAAGCCACAAGAGAAAAATAACAAGTGACCTATAAGGGGAAACCTATCAGAATTACAACTGACTTCTCAACACAAACTTTGAAAGCAAGAAGAACCTGGAGCAAAGCATTCCCAGTGTTAAAGGACAATAGATGCCAACCCAGGTTACTATACCCAGCAAAAATGTCGATTATAGTTGAAGGAGAGAGAAAAACCTTCCACGACATAAACAAGTTGAAAGAATACACGTCTGGAAAACCAACCCTTCAGAGAATACTTGAAGCAATTCAAAGAACAGAAGAAAGGAGCAACCATCCCCAGGCACCTA
This sequence comes from Rhizomys pruinosus, assembly GCA_009823505.1. Taxonomy (NCBI): domain Eukaryota; kingdom Metazoa; phylum Chordata; class Mammalia; order Rodentia; family Spalacidae; genus Rhizomys; species Rhizomys pruinosus. The sequence goes on along the minus strand of VZQC01003012.1, from coordinate 4,098,028 downwards.
GAAAGAGAAATCAATAAAAGCATAACTGCAGAAGTAGAAACCTAAACCCAAACCACAAATGGATAATAAGGCAAAAGGAAGAAACAGAAACCTATCAGTCATAACCTTAAATATTAATGGACTGAATTCCCCAATCAAAAGACAAAGAGTGGGAGATTGAATTAGGAAACAGAATCCTGGGCTGGAGAGATGGCCAAGTGGTTAAGAACGCCAACTGCTCTTGCAGAGGACCCAGGTTCAACCCCCAGCACCCACATGGCGGCTGAGAACCATCTTTAACTCCAGTTCCAGGGAAATCCGATGCCCTCTTCTGACCCCGAGGCACTGCACAACACAGGTGCACAGACCTGCATGCAGACAGTACATTCATACACATAAAAAAATAAATATAATTTAAAAAGAAAAAAAAAAAAAGGAAACAGAATCCATCGATATGCTGTCGACAAGAAAGACATCTTACCTTCAAGGACAGGCACCACCTTAAAGTGAAAGGATGGAAAAAAATATTCCAAGCAAATGGTACCAAAAAGAAAGCAGGTGTTGCTATTTTAATATCTGTCTGTTCTGTAGTGAAGAAGTCTAAGACAGATGCTGAAGTGAATACCACTTACCTAGCCAGTTAGTGGCTAAACATGGGTAGACTTTGTTTCTCTTCTGGAAAGGAGGGTAACCAAGTCCTTGAAAGGGCACTGCAGGGACTAGATGGGATTTAATGTGTCTGAGACCAGTATCAAATTTATCCTCCTGGAACCCTAGCTGTGTAACACAGCAGGTACTTCTCCACTCTGGGTATCCATTTCCTCATATGAAAACTAGGGCTACTGATGGCAACACTGCATCCTAGTACCATTAGGATGTACGACAGCAAGACCCTGTACGCTGGGACAGCACTTTGCACCTGTGCCTCCAAAGTTACTGCCAGCACTAGTGTCCTCTACCTTCAGTACTGTCCATGCGATAGGACCAAGAGACAGTTATGTGGACACTGCAGTCCTTGAGACAGTTCTAGCATAAACTCAACTGAATAATGAGAACCATCAGAGCACAGTGCCTCTCCAATCAGGTCCTGCCACTTTCCATATTTCTGAGTCAGCCTTGTCTGTGCCCATCTGTCCTGCTCTCTTGTGACTTATGCTCCCAAGGGCCACGCTTGGCCGTGCTCCATGGTCTCATCTCTCTGGAGAGGTCCTCCAGGCCAGCCACACCACTAGCCAACAGGCACAGCACAGTCAACAAACAAGGCTCTATGTGGGTGAGAGCCCTGACTTTTCCTCCTAATCAGCTCCCCTCATGACAGCTGGGAATGTGGTCTCTTTGGGAGTCTGTTTCTGAGAGAAATTCCTGTTGGATGCCTTGGCTGAGAACTGCATAGACAAGGAGGTCACAGGGGAGCAGGGGCTACATAAGCCCCACTGCACCTTCCTGGATGCCATCCTACCCATCAGAGGGCTAGCAGAAAGCAAGATGCAGGGGAGATCCTCTGAGGAGTGACAACATGATGTCACCATGTCTGCAGCAAGCACTGTGACAAGTGGCAAGTGAGGAACAAAAACTACAACTACTCAAAACCTAGCCTTGAGATAGAAGAGGGAAGGGCCAGAGCCGCTCCTGCTGCTGAGCCGATTTGTGGGTAAGAAATGTCTCCACGACTGAATCAACTTAAAAAATAAAAGCTAAGCAAATGCAGAAGTGAAGTGAACACAGCAGGACCAACCAATGATGACACCACATGCCAGGGACCAAGATGGAGCACACGAGCTTAGTACAAAGGGACTGCCACATCATAGAAGACAGCAGCTTAAAAACCCGAACACTAGAGAACAGCATTCATCCCCAGAGCCTGGAGGTGAAGAGAGGAAAGGCAGAGAAGCAAGCAGGGCTGCATTTCCACATTGTCCACAGGCAGGACACAGGGGCATGGTGGCATGAATTCCTGCGGGCATTCTCCTGAGAGTAAGAGAGCTTTAAAATGGTATGAGAAAGCCGGGAGTGGTGGCGCACGCCTTTAATCCTAGCACTTGGGAGGCAGAGGCAGGCAGATCGTTGTGAGTTCAAGGCCAGCCTGGTCTACAGAGTGAGTTCCAGGACAGCTGGGGCTACAGGGAGACCCTGTCTCGAAAAAGACAAACAAAAAAAAAAAAAAAAAAATGGTATGAGAAGAAGCAACCAAAGTGAAAGGAAAAGGGACAGGAGAGTCACGCTGTTACTGCACAAGTGGCCAAGAAAGGACCTGACAGGTACCTGGCTTCATTAGTCATTAGGGCAGGAAAACAACTACAACCACTGCAATAACAGGCCTCTAACAGCTTAACTGAAATGACAGTGCCCAGTATGGAGAACACAGCACTTTGCTGCCAACACTTTGGAAGACAGCTAATTTTACATATTTCTGTGACTTAGCCCCTGCACCCATGCCCCAACAGTAACACACGTGCACACACACACACACACACACACACACACACACATACATATTCACGTACATACATACACACCCTACCTCACCAAGACCACAGGGACAGCCTCAGCCTCACTGCTCTCAGCAGTTCCATTTGACACAGAGCAATCTCCAGCACAGGAGGAAGAGCTAAACAGATGTGGAGCTCGTGTGTTAGGACCACGGAGCCTAAAGACAAAACACCTGCTGCTGCAGCAGCACCAAAGACCTTCAGTGCTGGAAGAAGCCAGACACAGAGCATGTGCTGCCTACCTCTAAGTGCATCAGATGAACTTAAGAAAAGCCTACACTGGGGGATGGAGAGATGGCCTAGCAGTTAAGAGCACCGATTGCTCTTGCAGAGGACCCGGGTTCGATCCCCAGCACCCACATGGTGGCTGAGAACCGTCTAACTCCAGTTCCAGGGGAATCTGACACCCTCTTCTGACCTCCACGGCATTGCACGACACAGGTGCACAAACCTGCATGCAGACAGTACATTCATACACATACGAAAATAAATAAATAAAAATATTAAAAAAAAAAAAAAAGCCTACACTAATCCACAGTGTTGGGTGTTAGCTGCTTTGGGTGAAAGGGGCATCCAATAGGGCTTCCAGAGGCTGCTATGTCTGTTCCCTAATCTGGTCAGCCACCACATACATACATACATGTAAAAATTTAGATAGATAGATGATAGATAGATTGATAGATAGATAGATAGATAGATAGATAGATAGATGAAAGAAAGAAAGAAAGAAAGAAAGAAAGAAAGAAAGAAAGAAAGAAGAAAAAAGGAAGGAATGGAGAAAGAGAGAGAGAGAGAGATGCATGTTGTAAGAGATAGCAGAAGACGGGCATCTAGGAATGAATATGAACGACCAGTAGGGCCTCATTAACTCAGGATTAAAAACAAATTTTAAACCTATAAATAATATTCAGCATTATTTCTAAGAGAAATTAAAATTACAGACTTATTTTTTAATTTACATTTATCTATTTATTGTGCGTGGGTATGTGCAAACCACAGTGTGTATGTGGAGGTCACAGGACAACCAAGGGATTTGGTTCTCCTTTCCCCCATGTGGATACTGGGGACTGAACTCAGGTTGTGAGGCTCGGCAGCAGGAGGAAGGAGCCCTACCCACTGAGCCACCTTGCTACCCTAGAGGCATTTTATAACCTGCCAGAGTCAGACATCCCAAAGTCTGACAGTGTGTTGCAGTGATTCTCACATGCTAAAAGTTAACACAACCTTTATGAAGAACATATGGTAAAAATCTATCAAACTTTAAAATACAGACTTCTGTCTCAGCAGTGCTTCTACAAACCTATCTTTCACTTGCAAGAGAAACCACATGCTGTACATATAAGGTATTCAATGCAATCTCATGAAGACAGAAGACTGGAATCATTTACTGGTCAATACAAGGCTGGCAGGAGACTGACTATGGTAATCACGATGATTCATGTAATAGAGCGACAGATTGCCATTTCAGAAGACCAATCTGTGTGGCATAGCCCCTGAGACGTATCTAAAAGCAAATGACAAGCCCGGCGTGGTGGCGCACGCCTTTAATCCTAGCACTTGGGAGGCAGAGACAGGCGGATCTTTGTGAGTTCAAGGCCAGCCTGGTCTACAGAGTGAGTTCCAGGACAGCTAGGGCTACAGGGAGACCCTGTCTCAAAAAACAAACAAACAAACAAATAAATAAATAAATAAATAAATAAATAAATAAATAAATAAATAAATAAAAGCAAATGACAGGAATGATATGGGTGAAGAGTGAAGCTGGGAAACACTTTCTATCTTTTTCTTACTTACATACCATTTGTTATCTATTCAAGACATCTATTAAAGAAACAGCCTTAAGTTTATAATATACACTAGTGCTCCAGAAAATGGGCTTCAAAGGTTCCAGTTGATAGGAGCTTTTGCTTCTATCTTTTCAGATAAGTACATGATCTCCCAAGACAAAATAAGAAACACCTGGGCACCTCCACTCCTAACCCCAACTCGAACACAAGCCTGAAATCTTCCTCTCCAGGACACAAAGGACGTCCTGGGCACCACTCCTTTCAGCAGGCCCCACCCAGTTGCTTCTCCACATGCACAAGACACTCAAGCTAGTCAGAACACCTGCCACAGCCCTGGGAAGAATTGGCCAAGGAGATAATGAAACCACAGGGAGAGCGATCTTCGGGAAATCACAATGAAAAGGATATCTGCTAGCAGGGCTGGAGACATGGCTCAGTGGCAGAGCACCTATCTAGCATGCACCAGACCCTAGGCTCAATCCCCAACACTGTGAGGGGGGGAAAAAAAGAGGAGGTTCTGAAACAGAACCAAGCAGGCTCTGGCTGATTCCAACTGTGGCTGATGGGCAGTGTCAGTGTCAGATGACTACACTGGCTGACAAATGGACACCTGGTACAGTGATTTTACTTACAGGTATTTGCCCAAAGCATTTTCTACACCCTAATGAAGTACCTGTCAGGAGAGGAAACCAAATGTAGCCAGCTGGGGCTGCTCAAAGTTTGAAAGCAGAGGGGCAGGGCATCAAGCAAGCTGTATCCATTCTGAGCCTTTGTCTGGACAGAAGGGGAACGTAATCCCCAGGCAGGGCAGCAGGCTGTGAGCACTCACCTCAAGCTCTTCTGGGTTCACTGGGGATGGAAGGGTGGCACATCTCATTCCCTTCTGTCAGGGTGAGTGGCCTGGGGATCAATGCCCACACCTCATTAAGTTATCGACTGGCTGCCCCTCCCACCCTGACCACATTTCCCAAGAGTTCAAAATAGAAGGTGAAGAAGTAAGACCTGGAGGGTAATGGCAGAGACAGCTCACTGACCTACCATCAGGCTGAATAACCCACCAATAAGACTTCAGGAAACAGACTTCCCAGCAATAAGATGAGGTTCTGCACCCAGGATGTCCAAAGGCCAAGCCGAGTGGAGCAGGGCAAAGTACAGAATAGGCGGGACAGAGCATGCAGCCTGGATGCCGAGCCACTTGCTCTTCAGATTTCATGGGTGCAAATCCAGCTAACTAGAAATCTATCTCTACCCTACTCCCCTAACAGAGGACAACTGCACACTAGAAACTCATGATACCTAGCACAGGCTGGTGGCCTCAGCCCGCCATGACCACCATGGTGGGCTCTCCTCAATTTCTCAACAATGTCTGTATACCCTAGAATAAGAGCTAAAGTCAGGGCCCAACACCATCATGGTTATGGGAGAAAGTCCCACCAAAGTCTCTTTCCACTCAAGGGCCCAGGAAAGAAGCAGCTGACAAGACAAATCTACACAGAGAAGCCAAGAGCCTCTCTACTCTAGCCAACACCCAGGGCAATCAAGCATGGGCCTGCTGCCCAGCTAGCAGATGGTATCCAGAGAAGGCCAAGGAGGATGCAAGACTACCATCCCTGCATCCAGAAATAACACCCCACACATGCACAGCAGCAAAGAAAATGCCAATGGCAAATAAGCACATGTCAATTATTCAGCATCATTAGTCAGGGAAGATGCACATGGAGGTTAAGCATCACATACCTAAGAAGTCAGCTTTTAAAAACAAAACAAAATGGCAAGGGGGCTGGGGAGATGGCTCAGTCAGTAGCACCTCAGCATAATGGCACACTTACAACCCCAGAGCTGGGAAGGCAGAAAGAGGCAGATCTTGGTCATTCAGCCAGCCTAACCCCATACACACAATACTGCCAAGGACTGGAAAGAAGGTAGAGAAATTGGATCCCATTCCTGGTTACGATACAACATGGCATGACCACTCTGAAGAAGTCTAGTAGATCCTTTAAAACCAGCGGGTGATATGCCTCAGTGGCTAAAGGCATTGCTGCCAAGCCTTGCAGCCTAAGTTCAATCCTTGGGACTCACCTGGTAGAATGAGAACAGACTCTGACCTCCGTATCTTCGCTCTGGCACCTGCCATCCCTACCCCAATAAATAAATAAATAAATAAATAAATAAATAAATAAATAAATGTAATAAAATGGGGTTTTTAAAGATATTTAGGGCTGGAGAGATGGCCTAGCGGTTAAGAGCACAGACTGCTCTTACAGAGGACCCAGGTTCGATCCCCAGCACCCACATGGCGGCCGAGAGCCGTCTGAAACTCCAATTCCAGGAGAACTCCAGCTCCAGGGGAATCTGACACCCTCTTCTGACCTCCGCGGCATTGCACGACACGGGTGCACAGACTTGCATGCAGGCAGTACATTCATACACATACAGAAATAAATAAAATTAATAAAAAAAATAAATAAATAAATAAAGATATTTAATTATCTTTTTATATTTATATTTATTATTATTATTTTTTTTTTTTGTCTTTTTCGAGACCGGTTCTCCCTGTAGCCCCAGCTGTCTGGAACTCACTCTTGTTAGACCCGGCTGGCCTTGAACTCCCAAAGATCCGCCTGCCTCTTGCCTCCCAATTGCTCGGCTCTTCTTAAAGGCATGCGCCACACGCATAGGCTAATTTTTTTTTTTTTCACATTAAATTTATTTTTTATTTTAACAAATCTAGACACGTACAGCTGTGGCCCCAGGGAAGACCCTTGTCTCGAAAAGACCAAAAAAGAAAACAAAAAAAACAAAAAAACAAATCTTGACGCGTGTTCCCGCCCCATTCCCCCACCCCGCCAGAGCTCATGCCATTCTGCCAAACTGCTTTTCATCTCTTTCTCGGTCTTTCTCAATATTCTCCAATGAAAGAAGTTGACTGTTTTGAGCGAAGTTCATTTCAGTCAGTTCTTGATGCAGTCCTTTCTTGTGTTGTTGTTGTTGTTGTTGTTGTGTCCAATATGCATTATGCCCCATTGCTTTGGCAAACAAGCTCAGGGAGGCCCTTACACAGAAATATTTACAACTGAGTAATTGGCATTAGCATCTACATTTGAGGGACACCATTCGTCGTTGTTTTTCTGGGGCGCTGTTTTACTTCACTCCGCATGATGTTCTCTAGCTCAGCCATTTTTCCTGCAAAGCTCATGATGTTTTTGTCTTTCTTTACGCTGCATAGAACTCCATTGTGTAGATGTACCAATTTCTTATCCAACTATCAGTGAGGGGCATTTGTGTTAGTCCAGTTCCTTGCTATTGTGAGAGAGCTGCAATAAACATGGCCGTGCATGATCTCTGTGGGGGGTGCGTCTTGAGGGTACCTGCCCAGGATTGGTATGGCTGGGTCGGGTGCCAAGTCATTCAACGTCTTCCAAGGGTTCTCCACACTGCTTTCCATATTGGGCTGCACGCGTTACCTTCCCACCAGCAGTTTGGATGAGTGTTCCCCTTCCCACAACCTCTCCAGCATTTGGTATCCTTTGTTTTCTTGATCCTAGCCAGTCTTATTGGCGTAGGATGCTACTTAAAGTGGTTTTCATTGGCATTTCCTTACTGATTAGTGGATGATGAACACTTTAAGGTGTTTCTCATCCATCTCTAATTCCTCACTTGTGACGTCTCTCTGTCAGTTCTTTGCTCCATCTATGAGGTGGGTCATTTGTTTTCTTTGTTTTTTGAGTAGTTTTTATATTCTGAAATCCAATGCTTTGTTCAGATGTATCTTGCAGTGAAGGTTTCCTCCCACTCTGTGGATTTCTCTTCACTTCCTTGATTGGTTCTTTTGATGATACAGAAGCTTTTGAGTTTAATGAGGTTCCCATTTGTAATTGTCGGACCTTAATTCTTGTGAAGATGCTGTCTGATTTAGATGTCTTCTCCATGCCTCTGTCTTTTGGTCTGCTCTTCTATCGCCTTAAGAGTTGGGGTTTCATGTTGAGGTCTTGATCATCTGGAGTGGACTTTTGTATCAGGGCGAGAGGTAGGGGTTTAATTCATTCTTCTTACAAGTGGTGATCCAGTTTCGCCAACCCACTTGCTGACGATGCTGTCTTTTCTCCATTCTGGCTTCTTGGCCCCCTTTTCAAATATAAGATGGCTGAAATTGTATGTGCTCAGATTTGGACTTCACTTTTGTTCCATTGGTCAACAGGTCTGTTTTGTGCCAGTACCAGGCTTGTTTTATGACTATAGCCCTGTAGTATAGTTTTGAAGTCTGGTATAGAGATCCCCCTTATGTAGTTCTTTTGCCTTCAGGGTTGTTTTGGGTATTCGGCGGGTCTTTTGTTTCCCCAAATGAAATTTAAGAGAACTTTTGTTCCCAAGCTTTGAAGAAAAGAAACTCTTGGGGATTTTGATGTAATTGCGTAAATTAAATCTATACAGGAGGTTTGGTAAAATGGACATTTTTACAATGTTAATTTCCCAATCCATTGAGCATGGGAGGTTTTTCATCTTCTTGATGTCTTCTTCAATTTCTTTCTTTAAAGGTTTAGAAATTTTTGTTGTAGAGATCTTTGGTGTCTTGATTAGGTTTCTTTCCTAGTTATTTTATTTTTTTTGAGGCTATTGTGAGTGGGACGGTCTCTTTTGAATTCTTTCTCCAGTTGCTTGTTGTGGTTGTTAAAGAAAGGCCATTGATTTTTGTTTTTTAGGTTAATTTTGTTCCTGCCCACTTTGCTGAAGCTTGTTAATTGTTTCTAGGAGTTTTCTGGTTGGAGTTTTTAGCATCCCTTAAGTAAACAATCATATCATTCAGCAAATAGGGCTAGCTTAACTTCTTTTCCAATTAGTACCTCCTTTAATAGCCTTTCTTGCTTTATTGCTCTAGCAAGTGTTTCAAGCACTCTCTGTAAGAGGAGTGGTGACCGGGGGCAGACTTGCCGCGTTTTCCTACCTTAAAGGGAATGTTTCTGTCGTTTCCCCATTTAGGATGATATTGGCTGTGGGTTGTCTGTATATGGCTTTGATTACATTGAGGAATGATCCCTCATCCATGTTCCTTCCTAGGACTTTAACGCAGGAAAGATGATGGATTTTGTCGAAGGCTGTTTCAGCATCAATTGAGAGATGGGTGGGTGGTGTCTTGATCCAGTGATGTGTGGGGGATGGAGTGTATTGATGCGTATACTGAACCATGCCCTCATGATCCGTGGTAATGAATCCACTGTGGGCATGATGGATGATCTATCCATTGAGTGGGTCTGTCTGCGATTTGTTGTCAGTAATACATGGTTGTGAGGTCGCTGTTTTTTGAAATGTTTTACAGAATTCTTGCATGAAACCGTCTGGGCTGGGCTTTGTTTAGTTTGGGAGGCTCTACTTACACTCCTCTATTGCTCATGATTTTATGGTCTGTTCCAAGCTGGCTGTTCTCTCTTGCTGAGCTTGTGTGAGTCCCAGGATTTCAATATATTCAGCCAGTTCTTTCTAGGTTTTCAAACTGTGGTAGAGTATAGGTTCGTTGTAATATTCCCATATATTTTCTGGATCTTTCCTTGTCGTTGTGTGTGTTGTCCTTTTTCTATCAGGATTGTATTGAATTTGGATTGTTCCTTCTTCTTTTGTTAATGGGCTAGAGGTCTCAGTTTGTTTATTCTTTCAGATAACCAACTTTTGGCTCATTGATTTTTTTGTATTGTTTTCTTTGTTTCTACTTCACTGATTTTGCTCTGATTTTTGTTATTTCTTCCTGTTGCGTTTAGGGTTCATCTGTTGTTGCCTCTCTAGTGCTTTTAGCTGTAGTGTTAGATCATTCACTTGTGCTCTTTCTGTTTTTCTAATGTAGGCACCCAGGGCTATAAACTTCCCTCTTAGGACTGCTTTTTTTTTTGGGGGGGGGTCTCCCTATAGTCCCAGCTGTCCTGGAACTCACTCTGTAGACCAGGCTGGCCTTGAACTCACAGAGATCCACCTGTCTCTGCCTCCCAAGTGCTAGCATTAAAGGCGCTTTTAAGGTATCCCATAGGTTTTGTTGTGTTGTATTGTCATTGTCATTCAGTTCCAGGAATGCTTTTATTTCTTTCTTTATCTCTTCCTTGACCCATTCATTATTCAAGAGTGTGTTGTTTAGTCTCCATGTGTTCTTGTAGGCAGGAGGACTTGTTCCTGGTGTTGATGTTGAGCTTTATTGCACTGTGGTCTGATAGAATGCATGAATGTATTTCAAATCTTTTGTATTTGTAGAGGTTTCTTTTGTGTCCCAGTATGTGGTCGATTTTGGAGATGTTCCGTGGGGGTGCTGAGTATAATGTGTATTCTCTGGTATTAGGATGGAATATTTGGTAGAGGTCTATGAGGTCCATTTGGTATATCATATCGTTTGGTTCAGATGTCTCTCTGTTTATTCTTTGCCCTGTTGACCTGTCCAATGGACTCAGTGTGGTATTGAAATCTCCTACTATGAGGTGTACTGGGGTTAGTCTGTGACTTTGCGTACTGGGAATTGTCTTTATAAAGTTTGGTGCACCAGAAATTTGGGCATATATATTCATTAATTGTGAAATCTTCTTGCCGTGAATTGTTCCTTTGATAAAAAAATGGCCTTCTTTGTCTCTTCTGATTTCTTTTACTTTTGAAGTCTATTTTGTCTGATATTAAATCAGCAACACCTGCTTTCTTTTTTGTGTACCATTTGCTTGGAATATTTTTTCCATCCTTCACTTTGAAGGTGGTCCTGTCCTTGAAGGTAAGAAATGTGTTTCTTGTAGACAGCACATTGATGGATTCTGTTTCCTAATCCAATCTCTCAGTCTATGTCTTTGATTGGGGAATTTAGTCCATTAATATGTTAAGGTTATGACTGATAGGTTTGTGTGTTGCTTCTTTTGCCTTTATCCATTTGCAGTTTGGGTTTAGGTTTCTACTTCTGCAGTTATGCTTTTATTGATTTCTCTTCTAGGTGCCTGGGGTTGGTTGCTCCCTTTCTTCTGTTCTTTGAATTGTGCTTCAAGTATTCTCTGAAGGGTTGGTTTCCAGACATGTATTTTTTCAGTTGTTTGTGTCATGGAAAGTTTTTTCTCTCTCCTTCAACTATAATTGACATTTTTGCTGGGTATAGTAATCTGGGTTGGCATCTATTGTCCCTTAACACTGGGAATGCTTTGCTCCAGGTTCTTCTTGCTTTCTTAGTTTGCGTTGAGAAGTCAGTGTAATTCTGATAGGTTTTCCCCTTATAGGTCACTTGTTGCTTTTCTCTTGTGGCTTTAAGGATTTTGTCTTTGTTTTGGTGTCTCAGCATTTTAACTATGATGTGGCGTGGAGAGATTTCTTTTCTATCTTGTCTGTTTGGAGTTCTATGTGCTTCTTGTATTATGTATGGTCTGTCTTTTTAGTTTGGGAGTTTCATCTATTATTCTTTTGAAGATCTGATAATACCATTCTCTTGGGATCTTCTCCTTCCTCTATTCCTATGATGCAGAGTTTGATCTTTTCATAGTGTCTCACAGCTCTTGGTTGTTCCACTTTGTATATTTTTAAATTTTTCATAATCTTTAATCGAGGTTTTTAGTTGTTCTGTGTCTATCTTCCAGGTCTGATATTCTTTATTTCTGCTTCCTCCACTGCTCTTGAGGCTTTTCCATTCCTTTCCTCTTGAATGGTGAGTGCTTGATTTCCTTTTTCATTTCCTCTTATGATTTCTTTAGTATTTCTACTCTTTTTGGAGCTTCTCAATCTCTTCCTGTAGCTCTTTGCTTGGGTTGGTTTTCCTATTTCTTTTTCAGCATGGAATCTTTTCAGTGTTCTCCAGTTCCTTCTGGAGCTTTTCTTTTTTTTTTTTTTTAATTTTATTTATTTCTGTATGTGTATGAATGTACTGCCTGCATGCAAGTTTGTGCACCCATGTCGTGCAATGCCACGGAGGTCAGAAGAGGGTCTTGGATTCCCCTGGAGCTGGAATTCTCCTGGAATTGGAGTTTCAGACGGTTCTCGGCCGCCATGTGGGTGCTGGGGATCGAACCCGGGTCCTCTGTAAGAGCAGTCGGTGCTCTTAACCGCTAGGCCATCTCTCCAGCCCCCCTTCTGGAGCTTTTCATTTTCTCTCTAAGTCCTTCTCGAGTTCTTCATTCTCTTTTCTTAGTTCTTTGATTTGTTCTTTATAACCTTGTAGTTCTTTAAATATGTTCCCAATTGTGTTTCTGATATCTGTGTCCTGGGGCATCCCCAGAGGGATCCCACTGCAGGGGTCTTCCATAGGGTTGGTAGAGCTTGGCACGGGATTATCCTGCCCCTTTCCAGTGTTGTCTCTTCTTCGTGATCCTGGCATATGGGCTTCTCCTTGCCTGTATTCCAATGTGAGTCCTAAATGCCTCTTCAATGTGTTGAAGGCTTGCTTTGCTTGCCTCCTTCAGATGCCTTCGTAATATCAGTTGTGGGGTGGGGGGCGCCTCGCTCTTCAGCCCGGCGCCTGTACCTTCTGCTGGCCTCAGGAGATCTCAGATCTCAAGAGTCACACTACCCTACCTTTAATACCGGCTGGGAGGATAACTCTGCCCTCACAGCCACAAAAGCCAATCAAGCCAAAGACAGCTGGATTAAGGGATCAACAATCAGCCTTGCTGAGGCACCCAGTTCCTACCTGTCTCCTGCTCTTTCTCCCGCTGGCCTCAGGAGATCTCAGATCTCAAGAGTCACACTGCCCCACCTTTAATACCGGCTGGGAGGATAACTCCGCCCCCACAGCCACAAAAGCCAATCAAGCCAAAGACAGCTGGATTAAAGGATCAACAATCAGCCTTGCTGAGGCACCCAGTCCCTACCTGCTTTCTGCTCTTCCTTCCACTGGCCTCAGGAGATCTCAATTAATTTTTTTTAAGACAGGGTTTCCCTTTAGTCCCAGGTGGCCTGGAGTTCGCTATGTAGACCAGGCTGGCCCTGAACTCACAGATATCCACCTGCCTCTGCCTCCCAAGTGCTAGGATTAAAGGCGTGCGCCACCACACCCGGCTTCGAGATGTTCTTAGCCGCCATGTGGGTGCTGGGATTCGAACCCAGGTTCTCTGCAAGAGCAGTGTTCTCAACCACTGAGCCATCTCTCCAGCCCCCATAAAATGGGTTTTTTACTAAACATGCAACTGCCATATGACCCAGCAATCATTCCAACATTTACTACAGAAGAATAAACACCCAACCATCCATGATGTTTATAATCATTGAAAACAACTCAGCAGCTCTCCTCTCGTGGGTGAACTATAAGCACTGTGGCACAGCCATTCCATGGAATATACTCAGCAATAAAAAGAACAACACTGATCCACACAACTTGGGTCAACTTCCAGGGAATTATGCTGAGTGGAAAAAGCCAATTCCAAAGGTTATATGCTATATGGTTCTATTAATACAAGACTTTCAAAATAGTGAAGGAGAGGCATGGCAAGCAGACTGGTGCTTGAGCAGAAAGCAAGGGAAGCAGCAGAGAACCCAAGGGAGACAGCGGTCCACTGGGTCTGGGCAGGTACAGCTGGCATCCAGGCACGATGCTGCACTACAACGTACAAGAGCTCTCCACTGAGGAAAGCCGCTAAAGGTACAAAGGAGCTCAAAATGAAAGCTAATTAAAAGAAATAATAATCTGGTTTCTTAACAGCATTAAGTCTGATCTGGGAATAGCAAGTAGTGATCTTATAGCAGGCCATGTTTCTTAGAGCCCAGGGCATGTGAGGTCTGGTGGCAGATGCCTTTAACCCCAGCACTCGGGGAGGCAGAGGCAGGCGAATCTCTGTGAGTTCAAGGCCAGATGGGACTTAAGGGAGACCCTGTCTCAAAAAGACCAAAAAAAAAAAAGTATACCCTTAGCTTGCTAAGGGTTTGCCTTTGTAAGTATTACCAACTCAAGAGAATCTCAGTATACCAAGGAAACTGTCCTGAACACAGCGTGGGCACACATCCCCAAGGAAACGTGGCCCCAGCACTCTGTGCACCAGGGTTAGGCATCAAGGTGTGTCCCTCACTAAGCCTCTGAATCAGCACAGCAGAGCACCATGGACCATGCCCTTCAGCTCAGGCACTTGCTCTGCTGTCAGCTGCAGCACTTAGCCTGGACCAGCAGAGTACTACCATTTCTAGTCCTCTAAGAATGAGGAGAACTTGGGGGGGGGGGGGTCAGCAATGAACGAAGGCAGGTGGCGGCAGTGCCCTCCCTGGGAGTAGCCAGCCTACTATCCATCCATTTTGGTGTCAGTTCACACTGGGAACAAGAGACAACAGACCATGCCAAGCACTTCAGTGGTACCATTTACACCACAGGAACTTTGAGGTCTTCTTGCCAATGGCCCCCATAGGCCAGTGACTCAGCCCCAAACCACCCAACTTTCCAAGCCAGAGACCACCCCTTGATTCTACCTCTTCCACATTCACTCCTCATTTTATCCTCAGAAACAAATTCAGGCAGTTATTTCTTTAACAGAGAGACATCTGTAGTAAACACAAAGTAGAATACCGAGGTAAGTCTTGTAGAACAGAAGGGGTGACTGCTGATGAGTGCAGCAGAAAAGAAACCAGAAAAAGCCACAGAAGGGGCACTGAGGACTCAGGAGCAAAGACTGAGTGGGAGCTGTTGGGTAGACTAAGCAAGGCAGATGGGGCTAGGAGCACAGAGGGAGGCCCATGCAGCTTCTAGTTAATGTGACATGGAGAGCAGCTAGCTTCTGCACAGAGGCTCCAACTGACTCAGGTCTCCAAAGCACCAATCTGGTTATTCTGCAGAAATTAGACAATGGGGCATGGCAGACTCAAGCCTATGGGAGAGAGCTGAGCAGCCCAATACACAATGCAGAGAGGAGAGGGCTGGACTCTGACGTGCTCTGAAGGCTACAAGGGGCTGACAGGCCCAGGTGAATATGAGAAAGCCAACAGGACCCCCTCAGCAGTGGGTACCGGCAGCTGCTGTGGAGACTGGGGCTATGCATAAAGTAGGTTCTCAGTTAAGAGCTGGGGATCGGGGTCAGTGCTCTTAACCGCTGAGAGATGGCTCAGCGGTTAAGAGCACTGACTGTTCTTGCAGAGGACCCTAGTTCAATTCCCAGCACCCACGTGGCGGTTAAGAACCGTCCTGGGCCAGACGTGGTGGCCCACGCCTTTAATCCCAGCACTTGGGAGTCAGAGACAGGTGGATCTCTGTGAGTTCAAGGCCAGCCTGGTCTACAGAGTGAGTTCCAGGACATCTGGGGCTACAGGGAGACCCTGTCTCAAAAAGACCAAAACAAAAAACAACCTACCATCCACTATGTTTACCATTCCTTTCCTGGTTAAACAATATTTACTACCATATGACAAGTGCCTACAGCATTCAGGACAGTAACACATTCCACAGACTGGCAGCCCAAGATCAATAGCCCCACCATCCAGACCCTTGCAAGTGTTCACCATAGGGTGTGTGCACATCTCAGAACAGGTCCAATTGTTAGACAACACATGCCATCACATGTGGAGAGCAATCCAACAATATTCAGTCCAGCTGAGGGTGTGCATCTTGGCAAGTCTATCCTTAGAAACACATGCTAGAGACTCTTGCCTGTGTGCCAGGAAGACAAGGATAGGCATGTCCTTGGCACCACACTTCAGTGGTAAAATCCAGGGAAACCTAAGCCATCAGTGGGGCATTTATGCTCTAAAAAGCATTACTGTGGGGGCTGGAGAGATGGCCTAGCGGTTAAGAGCGCCGACCGCTCTTACAGAGGACCCGGGTTCGATCCCCAGCACCCACATGGTGGCTGAGAATGGTCTGAAACTCCACGTCCAGGAGAACTCCAGTTCCAGGGGAATCCGACACCCTCTTCTGACCTCCGCGGCACTGCACGACACGGGTGCGCAAACTTGCATGCAGACAGTATATTCATACACATACAGAAATAAATAAAAATTAATAAAAAAATTAAAAAAAAAAAGCATTACTGTGGAAGCCATGAAAACCAGCTCTGTGGGTCTCACCCCAGGCTACATTTGTAAACAGAACACTTTACAGAAATCCCCATTAACTCCAGGAAGGAAGTCATGCCTGAGCCATTTAACTAAAAGTAAAGAATCCAGGGGGTTGGGATGGCTCAGTGGTTAAGAGCGCCAACTGCTCTTGCAGAGGACCCAGGTTCAATTCCCAGCACCCATATGGTGGCTAAGAACCATCTTTAAGCCAGGTGTGGTGGCAAATGCCTTTAATCCTAGCACTCAGGAGGCAGAGGCAGGTGGATCTCTGTGAGGTCAAGGCCAGCCTAGTCTACAGAGTGAATTCCAGGCCAGCTGGGGCTATAGGAAGACCCTGTCTCAAAAATAATTAATTAATTAATTAATTAAATGAATGAATGAATGAATGAATGTAAAGAATCCACATGAATATACCTCAAAAAACACAAGGCTATACAAGTATGATAACGATACCATTGATTAAAAATTTTAAACCAGCGGGACAGAATTTCAGTAATGCCAGCAGTACAGATGAGCAGTCTCATTTTGAATGCACCAAACTAATGTCTATCTAGCGTCTATGCCTACAAACGCACATAGAGAAAGCAAACATATGGAAACACCAAACTCAGACTAGTGGTGGTACAGAGCAGGCAGGGACAGACAACAGGAGAGGAATGGGATGGGAAAGACTATAACGAGCTTTCTTCAACGGCACCCTGGTGTCCTAGGCTGGAAAGCACTGTGACTTTTTGAATGCCTTAAATGTTTCAGAACAAAAATAAGCTAAATGCCCAACAGAAACACACACTACAACCACAGCTTATATTTAGAACTGAGAAATAATGGAAGAGGCCAGCCTGTAACCACACCAGTGGACAGATTTAGCTAATAAAATGGGAAGGGTCTCCTGAGGCCAGAGCAGACAACTATCCTCAGACAGCCTCTCAGAGGCCATCCTGCCGTGGCCTTCTGAGTTCTCAGTGAGGCTGAGAACTCAAAAGCACAGACGATGATTTAGGGAGGTAAGAAAAGCACTAGCCACACCTCTCCAGAGGAAACTTTCAGAAAAGACCAGCAAAACATTCCCCACCACACACACATACACACACACACACACACACACACACACACACACACACACACACACACAGAAAGACAGAGACAGAGACAGAGAAAGACATGGAGAATGAGTGTCAGTCTGAGGATCTGAGTGTGGGAGTATCCCCTGCAGCTAAGGATGGGAAAGGCACCACAGAATGGAAACCTACCTCTGCCCACAGCAGGACAAGGCAGGGCAGGCGATGCCCATGCTCTATAGCCTGCTGCAGGACCACAGGCAAATCCTTTCCTTTCCTCACACTTGGACACTTGGAGAGAATCAGAGAAGCTTGTCCCCCCGCAGGGTTTCTTCTAGCCAGGTGCGGACTAGAAGACGTTTCTGGCATTGGGTGAAGTTGGCAGCTTTAAAGCCATGACCTTCCAGCCTGCAGAGGCAGTCCCTCTCACTACTCCACAGGAGCCTTACCTCAACACCCAACCCTAACAGCCACGGGCTCCGGCTAGGATCCACTGCTCTGTCATTTTCCAATTGCTTCAAGTTTATCAGAATCAGGAGAAGCAGCACAATGTAAAGTTTTATAGTGATGGACAGCAACCATGGGCCACAGGTAATCCAGAGACGCAAAGTAATACCTCAGCAGCTTGAAATCCAGCCACTGACCAGGGAGGCTGAGGGCAGGGTCTACACAGGTCAGGGCTGGGAAGTGCTCAACTAAATATAGCTCCTGGCTCAGGAAGATGGCCCAGAAAAGGTCTGGCGCCCTGAGCGACTTCTGTCAGTTCCTGTTACTCACATCCTGCTGTTCCGGTATAGCTCTGCCCCTGGGTACCCATACACCGTTCCCTAACTAGAAACCCCTGAGACAGACTATTCACAGCAGCTGGGATGTACGTAGACTGTGGAATTCCTCCTGGAGCAACCTGAAACACAGAAACAGGCCCCCACTGTGCAAACAAGCTCCCAGGGGTGGCTGGGTAGAAACAGCTCCAGGGCATGTCCAGGCCTCCACCAGGCCCCACAGCTCTGAAGTTGTCCCTCCAGGCAATGACAGGGACCCCGGGCAGGGCAGCTGCCACATGCTTGCTCCAGTCTCCCAGCAGAACTGGAAGCAAAGAAGGGCTGTATCATAGCTGACGACTGCCACCAAGGCCGAGCCACCCACCCACCACCCTTCTGGTCCAGGAAGCCGGGCATGGAGCAGTGCCAGCTTAGCCTGTGATCTATCAAAAAGATGATGAGCACTAATCTGATTGACCTGTTTGATACTTGCTGTGCCTTTATCAACTCAATTGTGCAGGCCCTGGGTGAGTTAGTGGGATGAAGCCCAGGGAGGAAAAAGCTCGCCTGAAGATGGTGTCCAGGGCAATGTCTCCAGCAGGGGTTTTTGACAGTTAAGCAGCATGAAGAAGTTAAAACTCAAGCTTCCAACTGGGACACACAAAAAAGAATCTACAGCTCAAAATTCCAGGAGGTTATGACATAATGACTGATGGAAGCAAAAGATGATGACAGGATCTGGGCCTGTTGGTGCACACCTTTAATCCCAGCACTCAGGAAACAGGCAGGCAGATCTCTGTGAGGTCAAGGCCAACCTAGTCTACAGAGTTCAAGACCACCTGCAGCTACAGGGAGACCCTGTCTCAAAAAACAAACAAGGCTGATGATGGCTCATCAGTTAAGAGTACTGTCTGCTCTTCTAGAGGACCTGAGTTGGAATTCCAGCCCCCAAATGGCAACTAACAATGGTCCATAACTCTAGTTCCAGAGGACCCAACACCCTCTTCTGGCCTCCGGGGGCTTTGTAGGACACAGGCACACACATGCAACACGCTCATACATTTAATTCTTTCTTATAGGGCTGCTCCCCCCTCCCCCACCAAAATTATAGGAGGTGCTGTACTCACCCTGTAAAGGCTAGGAGTAAACAACCCACCCCAACTATGACATCCCAAGGTGTCTCCACATCTCCCCTTCAGGACTGTCCTAGTTACTTTCTATTGCTATAATAAAAATACTGACCAAAGCCAACTTGGGGAGGGAAGGGTTTATTTTACCTTACATCTTCCAGGTTATAGTTCATCACTGAGAGAAGTCAGGGCATGAACCTGGAGGCTGGAGCAGAAGCACAGACCATGAAGGAATGCAACTTACTGCTCCTCTGGCCTGTGCTCAACCTGCTTTCTTTGATAACCCGGGACCACCTGCCCAGGGGTGGCACCACACATGGTGGGCTGGACCCTCCCCTACCATTCATCAGTCAAGAAAATGTCTCAGATATGCCCACTAGGCAATCCAATAGAGAAAATTCCCCAATTTCGGTTCCCTCTTCCCAGATGTGTCAAGCTGACAAGGGAAGCTATCTAGCACAAAGAATCTCATTCCACACCCTAGCTCTTTATCCCCACCAATATCTGAGAATCCACATTTGAGGTCTGTCTAATACTCTTTGTTTCTAGAATCTCAATCATAAGATTTTTTAATAACTTGTGAGTTATCTGTACTTATGTATAATGAATGTATTATTTATATAAAGGAGATAAAGGCCCAGAAGAACATCAGTGAAGCACTGAAGGAGTTGGGCAGAAACATACTTGCGTTCTGGAAAACCCTCATGTTCTGCAAAGTATACAGTAAAAACCACCAGGAGGGGCTGGAGAGCTGGCTCCGCAGTTAAGAGCACTGGCTGCCCTTGCAGAGGACCCAGGTTCAGTTTCCAGCACCCATATGGTGGCTAACCATCCCTAACTTGTTTCAGGGGCTCAAATACCCTCTCTCTTCTGGCCTCTGCAGGCTCGTTTACATACATGCAGGCAAAACACACATAAAAATAAATAATTTAAAAATAAAACCCCAGGGGGCTGGAGAGATGGCCTAGCGGTTGAGAGCGCCGACTGCTCTTTCAGAGGACCCGGGTTCGATCCCCAGCACCCATATGGCAGCTGAGAACCGTCTGTGACTCCAATTCCAGGAGAACTCCAGTTCCAGAAGAATCCGAGGCCCTCTTCTGACCTCCGCGGCACTGCACAACACGGGTGCACAGACCTACATGCAGACAGTACATTCATACACATACAAAAATAAATTTTTAAAAAATTAATTAAAAAGAGAATGTTTAAAATAAATAAATAAATAAATAAATAAATAAATAAATAAATAAATAAAACCCCAGAAGTCTGAAGCAGTCATTGAAACCTTACACAACTATAACCAAGGAAACCACAGCAATCCTTTAAAAAACAAAAAACAGGGGCTGGAGTGATGGCCTAGCAGTTAAGAGCGCTGACCGCTCTTACAGAGGACTCGGGTTCGATCCCCAGCACCCACATGGCGGCTGAGAACCGTCTTTAACTCCAATTCCAGGAGAGCTCCAGTTCCAGGGGAATCCGACACCCTCTTCTGACCTCCGCGGCATTGCACAACACAGGTGCATAGACCTACATGCAGAGAGTACATTCAAATAAATAAATAAATAAATAATAAAAAATAAAAAAAAAACATTTTTAGACCTTTAATGAAACATCTTAGTAAACACATAACTACCTCCTAAAAAAAGCTTAAAGTGGGACTGGAGAAATGGCTCAGTTAAGAGCACTGCCTGCTCTTGCAGAGGACCCAGGTTCTGTTTCTAGAGTCCACATGAGGCTAACAACCATCTGTAACTTCAGTTCCAAGGGAACTGACCTCCACAGGCACTGCACAACACAGGTGCACTTATGCACATGCAGGGAATATACTCATGTATAAACCAAAAATAATTTTTTAAAAATGTTTAAAGGACGGGAGTCAATGTGGCCAATAATGTTTATGGAAACAAGAGCAAAGACACACCAAACAGTTCAAAGGCAGAGCTTGTAGCCATACTTGGGGTTGGGGGGGCTGGGCTCCTCAAGCCTAGGGTTGAATATCTCCTTGATGACCATATCCTACAGCCAGCAGCCTCCACTTAGAGCTGCTAGATTGGTGTGCTTGTTAGAGAATGTTAAAGAAGCACAGGGTAGCACAAAGGTGAGTCCACCCTGCCATGGTCTAGAGGGGATAGGGATGGGGATCAGGATGATGGGAAGGATGGGGAGGATAAGGGGGGATGGGGATGGGGATGGGAAGGATGGGGAGGATGAGGATGGGAAGGATGGGAAGGATGGGGAGGTTGGGGAGGATGGGGAGGATGGGGAGGATGGGGAGGATGGGGAGGATGGGGAGGATGGGGATGGGGATGCGGAGGATGGGGATGGGAAGGATGGGGATGGGGATGGGAAGGGTGGGGAGGATGGGGATTGGAAGGATGGGAAGGATGGGGATGGGGATGGGAAGGATGGGGAAGATACGGGGGGATGGGGATGGGGATGTCAGGATGGAGGAGCAGAGATGGGAAGCTTTGGCCTTGGTTCTAACACCAATCATATTTATCCACTTTTCTCTGGCATTTTTATTTGATGGTAACTATTAAGGGGACCTCCCAGACAACCACCATTGCTCAAGTGGACCTGACTGGGCAGCGACAATGGCTAGAACAGAGAAGTAAAGGCAGTGGTATCTACTGATGGGCCATTTACTTATGAAGCACCACACACTGTGTACATCACACACTGCTCTCTTCCCTTGCATCATGTGCTATATTTATCACTGGCTGCTCTCACCTATGGGGCGGGGTCAGATATGGACATGCAGGTGGCAATTAAGATAATGTCAGTGGCCACATGTGGTCTGCATTTGCCTACATCTGTCCACTACTGGGCAGACACCCTGACCCCACCTACTGGCCGCAGCTCTTCCTCCAGGAGAAAAAGAAACCTCCACCTAATTAAGCCACAAATTCTTAAGTTTTCCACTAATATCACAAACTTAATCTCAGTTACAATGCCATTTTCATCATCAGAGAAAGCAAAGAAATGGAGTCATCTTTATCTTCCAACTGTCAAGAATAAATTAATCTATTATATCAGTATTGAAACTCTAACCTCAAACAGGTTACATAAGGGAACAGCAACATAAGGGAACCTGATTTAACAGAATAAAACAAGGCTGAAAAAGTAACACTGATCTCTGCATTTAAACAAAGCTTTATTAGAACCACAGCCACACATGCTCATTCATACACTGTCCACCACCACACACAATAGAGTTGAAATACTTGAAGAATTGTCACACAGATTCTGTAGCCTACAAACATGAAAATATCTGGCCTTCTCAGGAAGAAAATGGCTGCTAATCCCTTATATAAATTCTTGGCTATAGACAGCTTAAGAGTAATGGTTTGGTTTGCAGAAGTTAAACAGAAGCATTTGCACACACCCCCCTTTTTTTTTCCTGCTCTACAGAGGTGAAGTCTCCACTTTGCTCCCAGATGAATCCCTGAGTGCTCATTGTGGAGTGCATCTCGGTAAACAGAATTTAGCCATACCTGCTACCATGAAAGTCACATCTTAGACTGCATGTGTGAGCATTTATTTAGAATTAAAAAACTGAGAGAAATGAAAAATACAACATACACATCAGCATAACTTCCACAACATACCCCGGAGTATTTCAAATGCAAGTCGAGACCAGAAAGACAACAGACCCTGAGAAGCACAGCTGTTCTCCCACGGTCCCAGCCCCAACCACAGAGGCCCTGAATGCCAGGCCCAAGCTCTGCAGCTGCTCTAAGTACATCAATCCCTTCGCCCCTTGAAGCTGCAAAACAGGCAAACAGACTCTGCTTAACCTAGGGCTTCAGTAAGCAGCTGAGGTGCCTCAGAGAAAGAAGCCTTGTCAACCAAGTGATTGACACACTTGGCTCAGGGGCTGTTGCCTATCAGGGGTATCCAGGAAAAGGCATTTCAGAACAAACTCCCAGGCAGGAAGGTCATCATGTAGGAGATCAAGTGCCTTAGGAACAATGCTTCCTCTGCTATAACTACCCTCTCCTCATGTCAGCTACATGTTCAGAGATGGTTTATCTTCTCACCAAACTTTCCGTGGCTTGCTATTGCTCATAGTGTATCAAGAAGACTGCAAAAAGGAAGTCAGTCCAACTAAATGACTCAATATTTTAAAAGACAAGAAAGGAAAACAGTTCAAAACCTCTTTCCCCATGGGCAAACCCTGACTGAGGCCTTGTATATTCAGGCCAAGGAAATATCACCAGGACATGAGCAGTCACAAAGAGAGCCTGCTATGCAGGTGGCTGGGGGCCGCCTCCTCTTGTCAGGCACAACTGTGACACAGTCCCACATCAGCGGAGACAGCTGTCTAGAGATGCCCAGGGACAGAGCTAGTAAAACAACAAACCAGTTAACCCAGCTTTGTTCCAGGAACAGTCCAGGACATGGGAGTGGCGATTCCAAGTCCCAGGATGTCCTTTCTCTCACAGACTTCATACTTCTCCCTCCAACAAACACAGCCAGAGGGAAGAGGAAGAGGATAGAGAAAACACTAGTGTAGACACAATAACAAAAATGTTTGAACAGACTACACTCATTTTTAAAACTTTAATTCGTTATCAAAAATATTAAAAGGGGGCTGGAGAAATGGTTCAGCAGTTAAGAGCAGGTCCTTCCTTGCAAAGGACCTGGGTTTGGTTCCCAGCACCCATGTCAGGCAGCTCAGAACTGCCTGTAACTCCAGCTACAGGACATCTGATGCTTCTCACCTCTGCAGGCCCTGAGTTCAACACACACAAAGTCTCGAAATAGATTCAAAAAATATAAGGTCATTTTGACTTTTTATTAAAGAGCCATAGGCAGCTCAATGGAACGGAATGTCTCTCCAATAAATACTGCTGGGAAAGCTGACATCCATATGAAGAACAATGAACATCAACTCTCTGCCTTATGCCAAACACTAAAATGGAGAGATGACTCCGAAGTTAACAGTGCTTGCTGCACTTCCAGAGGAGCCAAGTTCGGTTCCCAACACCCACATGAGGTGGCTCACCTCATGTGCCTGTAATTCCAGCTCCAGGAGATCCAACACCCTCTTCTGGCCTCTGTGGGCATCTGCATACACATACACAGGCACAGTTGCAGACAGACAGAGAAAAAGAAAGAGAGAGAGAGAAAGAGACAGAGACAAAATCAATTTGCAGACTGCAGAAAAATCGTAAAACAGCTACCAGACAAAAGACATCTAGAATATATAAAGAAAATCATCCCATACCAAAGCAAATGACTGCAGCATATACTTTATAAAATCATACAAAAAAAAATCATACATACAGGGCTGGAGAGATGGCCTAGCGGTTAAGAGCACCGACTGCTCTTACAGAGGACCCAGGGTCGATCCCCAGCACCCACATGGCTGAGAACCGTCTGAAACTCCAATTCCAGGAGAACTCCAGTTCCAGGGGAATCCGACACCCTCTTCTGACCTCCGCGGCATTGTACGACACGGGTGCACACACTTGCATGCAGACAGTACATTCATACACATACAGAAATAAATAAAAATAAATCAGACAAAGGCACACTATAGGAAGCAGATGCTGCCGGGATCCAGTTCACTGAGTTGGCAGAGTAATCCCCAGCATGAGAAAAGTCCTGGCTCCATCTCCAACAGCACCTAAACTGCATTTGGTGTTGAATGTCAAAAGTTCAAGGGCAGCCTGGGCTACATGAGACCCAGTCTCTTAAAAAAAAAAAAATGCTACTAATGTTATTAGTCATCCAAGAACTAGAACTGAAGCCACAGTGGGATACCACTACATCTAGGACATCCAAACATAACACAACTAATGACACCAAATGCTGATGAGGACTCAGTGCCACTGGAAAGAATGGGCAGCCACTGCCAGTGAGATATAGCCACTCAAAGAGATAGTACAACAGTTTCTTTAATTGAATGCTCATACCAGGCATGATGCACACCTTTAATTCCAGAACTCAGGAAGCAGAGGCAGGTGTATCTCTGTGACATTGAAGCCAGCCTGGTCTATGTAGTGAGTTCCAGGCCAGCTGGGGCTCCTGTCAAAAGGAAGCCTGGGGAGGGTAGGGAAGGGGAAAAAGAAGGGAAGAAGGGAGGAAGTGGAGAAGGGGGGAGGGGGGAGGGGGGAGAGGGAGGGAGGTTAACCATTTTCCTATCTGTCCTGGCTAATCTGCTCCTCACATTTACTCAGGAAGTAGAAATATGGCCACATAGAGACACATAGTTTATTTTCAGTAGTTCAAAACTGAAAACCACCCAAATGCCCAACAGGCTAAACAAACCAAAATGACTTCTGTGCCCACTGTCCATAACAAGGAAGAATTATCACTATGTCCAAAGTGAAAACGTCAAAACTAGGCTGAGCAAAAGAGCCAGACGGCAAAGCACACACTGTGTCATTCAATTTGTATAGTAAACTTTCAAAACGAAAACTTGACCAGGAACTATGGCAGGCACATACCTACAATCCCAGCACTCTCAGGAGGTAGAGGGAAGAGGACCACTGCAAAATGAAGGCCAGACAGCAATCTCCAGGCCAACCAGGACTATTAATGAGACTCTGCCTCAAAAAGGTTTTTTAAAAAGGTAAGAAAAAGAAAACTTGGTAGCTCATACCTCTAATCCCAGCACTTAAGAGGCTGAGACAGGAGTGTCACAGGTTTGAAGCTAGCATGGGCTATATAGTGAGTTCCAGGCCAATCTGGGCTACAGAGTAAAGTTTTCTCTCAAAAAGGCAAATAAACAAAAACAGCAAACTTAACCCACAATAACAGAAAACAAATTCATGTCTGCCTGGGAAGAGTGTAGAAAGAATGAGAGATTAAAAGGAAAACTTTGGGGGCTAGAGAGAAGGCTCAGTGGTTACGGACATTGACTGCTCTTGCAGAGGACCCAGGTTCAGCTCCCAGCACCCACATGGCAGATAACTGCCCATAACTCCGGTTCCAGGGGATTCAACATCCTTTTCTAACCTCTGTGAGCACTGCACAACCCCAGTGCATTTATATATATATATGCAGGCAATACATTCATAAAAATAATAAAATATTTTTTAGAAAATTTTTAGAGGGGCTGGATAGACAACTCAGCATTAAGAGCACTGGCTGCTCTTGGAGAGGACCTATATCGATTTGAAGCACCACATATCGGCCAACAACCCATAGTTCCAGTTCCAGGGGACTCCATCATCACCTTCTTCTGACCTCTACAGGCATTGCATGACAGGGGTACACTCACACACATGCAGGCAATACACTCACACTCACACACTCACACACACACACACACACACACACACACACAGAAAATTTAAAAAATAGGAAAACTTATTTTGTTGATGATAGAAATATTTACCTTGACTATGGCAAGTTTCAACAAGTGTGTCCCCAGGAAGGTGTATGTGAAAGCTCATACACTTAAAATTCCGCAGTTTAGCCGGGCATGGTGGTGCACGCCTTTAATCCTGGCACTTGGGAGGCAGAGGCAGGTGGATCTTTGTGAGTTCAAGGCCAGCCTGGTCTACAGAGCGAATTCCAGGACAGCTGGAGCTACAGGGAGACCCTGTCTCGAAAAGACCAAAAAAAAAAAAAAAAAAAAAAAAAAAAATTCTGCAGTTTGTAGCACATTTCTGCCTCAAATAAACTGCAAAAGTATTTTTAATGTCACCCTATGCCAATACACTGGAGCACTCACTGAAGAACAGTATGAACCTTTCTCTGAGTGACCAGCATGACCATTATAGCTAATTGTCCAACCCAGGAAGTACATCCAAATCAAAGTGGGATCTAAAAATAAGCACTGGTGTTAATGGGGATAAGCACTGGTGTTAGTGCCTCTACACCCAGTGTGTGAATTGGCCCTGCCCTGGACAAATTAGCACGTAGGCCTTGGATACAACAAACAGCCAATCTGTTCTTGATATGATTAGATACTTCCTGCATAGCACAAACTCTAAAGTTCACTCCTCACAAGAGGCCACAGAGCTGGCATCAGCCTGGCGGCAGGCTGTACCTAAACTCTCACTTACTGTAGGAAGCAGGCTGGCAGGGCTGGATGCAGGGCAGAACCAGACCTTGCCTCCAAGGTCACTGTCCCTTCAGCACTTGGGTTTTTTTGTTTGTTTGTTTTTTTATGAAGATCAAAAGAGAAGGTGCAGAGCTACCACACTCCTGATTATCTTCCAAAGTCCTCCTTCAACAACCTTTGCAGCCAGAACAACGAACCCACAGAGAAAGCTGTGCCAACTTTTCTCTAAGGCAAAGTCCAGCAGGGAAGAGGTGGGCTGAGCCCAGCCCTGGGAGCACCTTTGCACAGAACACTCTTTACAGTAGGTTATACAGAGGGGACTCACATCCCTCTGAGAGCCAGCACCACTACAGTCTTCTCCGGTCTCAACACTGGCACTCACATACTACATTTTAAGTTTTCTTGGGGAAGACACTGAGTCAGGACACAACACGGGCTCCTGCCACTGAGCAGGGAACTGTCTTAACTTGGTAACAAGCTGCTTCAAGAAAATAATGAGTTCACACCATTAGGCTCTGAAATACCAGGTTTTTCTCCAACAGACATGTAAGATTTTTTTTTTTCATGTAATTTCCTAAAGAATGGCACCATTTTTCTAACTCTCGAGGTCAATAACAAGACAGACAGGACTTGGTTCAGTCACACCACGGGCACATTATCAAAGAACACTTGAAAAATGACAGATTATTAATCTCCTAGGAACTCTTACATTTCAGTAGCTCCATGTGCCTTTCTACCTATCTTGTTTCAAAAACTCTCCTTCATAAAAGTACCAGAGTCAAATGGCAGTCGTTCAACTGTTTGCTTTGTTTTCTCTGCCATTTGGGATTTTTTTGGGGTTTTTTTTAGTTTTATTTATTTTTGTATGTGTATGAATGTACTGTCTGCATGTAGGTTGGTGCACCCGTGTCGTGCAACACAGTGGAGGTCAGAAGAGGGCGTCGGATTCCCCTGGAACTGGAGTCAAAGACGGTTTTCAGCTGTAATGTGGGTGCTGGGGATCAAACCCGGGTCCTCTGCAAGAGCAGTCAGCGCTCTTAACCGCTAGGCCATCTCTCCAGCCCCCTTTCTCTGACATTTGTAATGAGTAAAAACTATTAAACACACACACACACACACACACACACACACACACACACACACACACATTTCACACATGCATAGTCTAGAAAACAGCTTGGACCCTGCCCATGGCAACCCTACTGATGGTCTAACCACACTCCCCAGGCAAGCAGCAGCACCTCACAGCCAGACTCCAGTCTACCCTACATCCACAATGTACCACTGCTCACCTGTCACTGTCTGCCAGGGAGACCCATGTCTTCTGTCTCTGACCATGAGAGCCAGCCGAAATCCTCACATGGGGGCCTGGCTTTTGGACCAGCTGAGCCACAAACATGGGCACTGCCTCCAACAAAGCCACACACTTGGTAAACACAGGGCCACCACCCTGGCACAAGGCCTGCCTCTTCCTGCTTCTGGATTTGGAGAACACAGTGGAATGTCCCTCTACAGGGCTCTCAAAGGCTCCTGGCACCGACAAGGCAGGCCTTAATCACAGCCCCACCCTATGGGGGGGAGGGGGCTTAATTGGGAGAGAAACCTCATCCACCACTGTCCTGGGTGGACTGCCCCAGTGTGCAATGGGAAGATAAAGCTGCAGGTGGCTGAGAAGGTGCCTCCCATCCCATGAGAGGTGATGTTGCCCCCCCATCCCATGAGAGGTGAAGGTGCCCGCTATCCCATGTGAGGTGAAAGTGCTGCCATTTTGTGTGAGGTGAAGCAAGTGGGGTACATTGTCAGGTTCTCTGTGAGCCCTTGCTGAACACAGGAAGGGCCTACTCGCAGTAGAGAGCCAGAGACTCCTGAATGCAAGGCAACAATATCTGGCCCACAATAAGACTCCAAAGACCCTCAAACACAGTTCTGCCCAGCTCTGGCTTGGAGCAATGGTCACAGGAACCAGGGATTCTTTTGTGTGGGGAAATCTGCCAAGTATAGACAGTTTTTCCTTTCTCCAAGCCAAAGTGACTGGCTTATGGGTTTTGCCCAGGAAATATGTGAGATCCAAACAAGCTAAGAAGGAAAACCAATGTTGAAATCCGGATAAAGGTCATGGTTCCTCACAATGGAGCAGCCCTCGCCACCCGCAGGCTGATGTCTACTCAGAATACTTGGGAAACTCAGGGCCACAGCTTCACCCTGCACAGAGAGCCACCAACCCACAACCCTGACAGAATAACTGAAACTGTTCTTCCAGTCCATCACACAGCTCCCTTGTTACCCAGCTAGCAAAGAGAGGAATCTCCTAGGTAAACTTTTATACAGCTCAGCCTGGCCCCAAACTCACAATCTTCCTGCCTCAGCCTCCAGATGTTTGCCCATTAAGCTCTTATCAAGCATGTTTTTTGCTGCTGTCATCCTAAGGACATCAGATTCCAGATTCTTTAGGCTTTAATTAATTTATTTTGTGTGTCTATGTGTATATCTTTGAGTGTATGCATGTGCGTGTGTGTGCAAGTGAGTGTGCCCATGCACAAGTGTGGAGGCCAGAAGAGAGTCTATCTGGTACCCTCCTCAATCACTCCTCGCCCATTTCCTCGGAGGCAGAGTCTCTCCCTAAATGTTTTCTCAGCTAGGCTGGAAACCAGAAAGCTGAGCTACCCTGTCTCCACTTCCTCGGAGTGGTTACAGGTATGTGCAGGATACCCAGCTTGCTGCTTGGGTGCTAGGATCCAAACTCTGATCCTCATTACTGCACAGCAAGTGCTCTTAACTGCTGAGCTCTCTCTCTAGCTTCTTCAACCTCTGAATATGATTTGTACCACAGTTATCTCTAGGGGCTCCCAGGCCTTCAGCCCATCTGGTTCCAAGATTTTCAGCTTTGGAGCTTGAGCAGTACTGGCTTCTCCACTATTCCGATTGCAGACGACTACAGCACAGCTCATCCTCAGACAGCACTGTTTTACTGATAGCAACTCTGCAGTTGCTGATGCCATTGTTTAACACCAGCTATAAAACTGGCCTCGTCTGAAATCTTTTGAAGTCCTCCAAATCAGAGTAAGTACTAAGTGCCAGCATGTTAAGCCCCATACATTCCTGCTAACAGGCGTAAGTGGTGGTAGAAACAAAAACTGGCAAACATCCAGAGTATGCTTACATACCAACCCAACACCATGAAAGGGATCCTGGTGTGACTCCCATGTCACAAATGAAAAAAATGAGTTTTAAGCAGAGACCCTTGCCCTAGGTCACAGAACTAGAAGGGAAGATCTTAAGTGCGGCATGTGGGCACATACCTGTGGTCCCAGCACTCAAGAGGTTGAGGCAAGGAAATCACAAGTCCCAGGCTAGCCTGGGACACAGTGAGACCTTGACTCAAAGATCAAATAAACAAGGAAGAGCTTCTAAAGCTTCTGGGTACGTGCACTCCTTCCACAGTATTATCTAGCAAGAAGCCCTAAGCACAGTTCTGAGAACTCGCTCCTGTATCCCTAGCAGGGTTACTCTGACCTAGTCACTCCAAGGAAATCGCCATAGTGACACTAAGCAGAGCCCGCCAGGCTTCTGCCACCAGAGCTATCCAGCATGGCCAGTAGCACTTCAGCAACAATACCATGTCACATTTGAAGACATCATCCAAGAGTCTCATCTTTTTGAGACCATGGCTCCTTTTGGCAGCCTGTGAAGCCTATGGTCACCTTTTTTTTTGGTCTTTTCGAGACAGGGTCTCCCTGTAGCCCCAGCTGTCCTGGAACTCACTCTGTAGACCAGGCTGGCCCTGAACTCACAAAGATCCACCTGCCTCTGCCTCTGCCTCTGCCTCCCAAGTGCTAGGATTAAAGGCATGCGCCACCACCGCCCCACTCCTTTCTCTCTGTTTCTAAGTGCTACTAAAATGCCCGGCAGGTCTCCTTCCTAGAATCTCTCTTAAATATAACTTAAATCTCAGCACTCAGGAGGTAAAGGCAAAATGGTGACATCAAGGCTAGCCTGGGTACGTACCATGTGAGGCCAGCCTCAGCTAGGCTGGGCCCTGTCTCCAAAATAAACACTAGATATATATGTATATAATATCATTATAATATTATATTAAGCAAAATAAGGTAAACTCTGAGAAACAATCACTGCATGCTTTTTTCTATATGTGAAGCCTAGATGATTTTTTTTTTGGGGGGGTCTTTTCTTTTGAGACAGGGTCTCCCTTTAGTCCCAGCTGGCTCTCTATGTAGACCAGGCTGGCCTTGAACTCACAGAGATCGCCTGCCTCTGCCTCCCAAGTGCTAGGATTAAAGCCGCGCACCACCGTACCAGCCTGAAGCCCAGATTTTATACTCACAAAGTAGAAGAAAGACTTCCTGAAAAGAGAAAGGAGACTAGGGGGGAGAGGCAGGAGGTAATGGGCTGTGAATATGGTCAAAAAACATGATATACAAAAAAAAAAAAAACATGATATACTTGAATGAAAATGTCATTATGAAACCTATCACTTTCTAAAATAAATATACACTAATAAAAAGTCTTTAAAAGAGCTAGCAAGATGGCTCAGCTGTTAAGAGCACTGGCTGCTCTTGCAGAGGACCTGGGTTCAATTCCCAGCACCCACATAGTGGCTAACAACTGTCCATAATTCCAGTTCTAAGGGTATCTGACACCCTCTTCTGACCTCTGGGAGCACTGTATGACACAGGCACACTTACACACATCCAGGCAATACACTCATACACATTAAATAAAAATATTTTTTTTTTTGTCTTTTTGAGACAGGGTCTCCCTATAGCCCCAGCTGGCCTAGAGCTCACTCTGTAGACCAGGCTGGCCTTGAGCTCACAGAGATCCGCCTGCCTCCGCCTCCTGAGTGCTAGGATTAAAGGCGTGCACCACCATGCCCAGCTTAAAGACGGTTCTTAGCCACCATGTGGGTGCTGGGAATCGAACCCGGGTCCTCTGTAAGAGCAGTCAGTGCTCTTAACCGCTGAACCATCTCTCCAGCCCCAAATAAAAATAATTTTAAAAATATATTACTTTTTTTAATCTTTAAAGTAAAAATTTGTGTTGGGCGTGGTGGCACATGCCTTTTGTGTGTGTGTGTGTGTGTGTGTGTGTGTGTGTGTGTGTATGAATGTACTGTCTGCATGTAGGTTTGTGCACCCAGTGGCACACGCCTTTAATCCTAGCACTTGAGAGGCAGAGTCAGGAGGATCTTTACGACGTTTAAGGCCAGCCTGGTCTACAGAGCAAGTTCAGGACAGCTGGGGACAGGGAACCCTGTATCGAAAAAAAGAAAAAAGTGTGTGTGTGTGTGTGTGTGGTATATATATATATATATATATATATATATATATATATATATAATATATTATAGTTTCTCCTTTCTTTCTCTCCCTTTTTTTTTTTTTTTTGGTCTTTTCAAGATCTTTCCCTGTAGCCCTAGCTGTCCTGGAACTCACTCTGTAGACCAGACTGGCCTTGAACTCACAAAGATCCACCAGCCTCTGCCTCCCAAGTGCTAGGATTAAAGGCGTGCGCCACCACGCCCGGCTCTTTCCTCTCATTAAAGGAGACATAGCAACCAGTGCTTTGGCAACCATCCTCACCAGGAAAGCCATATTCTAGAAGAACCTAGAGGCCCCATGGAAGCTCCACACCCAAAAAGGACAAGCTTCTGCAGTCAAGGCCTTCTTCTGAGCAGCTGTGAAGCATCAAGTGACCCCTCCAGAAAGACGTATCTAAGGTTTAATCCAGGAATTTGCAGATGACTCCTTATTTGAGAAAAGGATCTCTACCAGCATAATTAAATTAAGGACTGAATGAGTGGGGCCTAAATCCAGTGACAAACGACCTTACAACAAAGACAAGACACAGGAACAGGAGCAGAAGGCCATATGAGAAGGCTGCAGTGAGGCAGTCATGTGCCTGGAGCCACAGGGTCTGAGCAGCCAGGCAGGGGCCCGCTAAGACCTCAGGAGGGACTGAGCAGTCAATCAGGGCCCCACTAAGACATCAGGAGGGACTGAGCAGCCAGGCAGGGCCCCACTAAGACCTCAGGAGGGAAGCAGCCCTGCCAAGTCCTCAGCTTCAGATGCTGGTCCCTCAAGTGAGAGAATACATTTCTATTGTGTCAAGTTGTGGGACCATTTGTTAAGGGAAGCCACAATTCACTAATCAAGAAGCCACACCTAGCTGTCCTCTGTACTGCCTTTACCACTGCCTACTACTGCTACCACCAAAAAATACAAACTCCTTTCTTCTGTGTGCAGCACTGCATGTGGAAGCAGCAGAAGCAGCCTCTTGACATGCAGTCTGATTTAAACATTCAAGTTACACTGAAAATATCTTTACTTTCGATTACAATTATCTGGCTAATGCATTTTCCTGAAATTAAGAATAAATCAAGGCCTGTCCTGCCCTTCCTTCTGCTCTCTTCCCTGTTCTCTTCCTGTTGTTTCTCTTCCTTCTCTTTCCCTCTCTTCCGTTTCCCTCTTCCTTCCCTTCTGTTCTCCCTTCCTGCTCATTCCCTCTTCCTGCTCATTGCCCCTGCCTTCCAGTTTCCCTTCCTTCCATTTCTCTTTCATTTCGCCTCTTCCTTCATTTCTCGACCTTCCTCCCCGTCCCCCTTCCTTCCGTTCTTTTCCTTCCTTTCTCTTCCCTCAGGCGGGTAGGGAGGAGGAAGGACTACAGTAAACAGAGGCTGTGCCCCCTCCTAGGCGGAAGTGAAGGAGCCACTCCGCAAGGAGGCCACACTTACTGCCAGGCATGTCCCTTCCTTGATCTGCTGGACAGCCAAACATTCTTGGTTCCTAGTACTAGGAGAAAGTGTTAACTGGTCGACTGTCACCTGACAGTAAAAGCCTCGCCTCCTGATACAGCACCCTCACAGAAAGCTCATGGCACAGGCGAGTTTATCATAAAGCAGAAAACAAAATTACACCTGTATTGTATAACACAAGCAAAAGAATGTTTCCCTTTGAAAAAGTCTAAGGGAACAAGAGAAGAGAAGACTACTGAGCTGCTGTGGTGACATGTTGCCCTTTATTTTAAATTCCCTTTTAAATCACTAACTCTAAGAAAAATGAATGAGCAACCCATTCATGGAGCCTAGTACCTGGGAAGTACAACTGTGGTTTCCTTAAATGAACAGATATTCCTGAAT
This sequence comes from Rhizomys pruinosus, assembly GCA_009823505.1. Lineage (NCBI taxonomy): Eukaryota > Metazoa > Chordata > Mammalia > Rodentia > Spalacidae > Rhizomys > Rhizomys pruinosus. Next base: position 4,063,687 of record VZQC01003012.1, on the reverse strand, counting down.
TCCTACCCCAACTTCATCTACCTCAATGACTTCCCATAGTATCCTCTCTCAGCACATTCATCCCCACACCCAGCCACAGACCCACGGCAACTGGCGCCCTTTCTCCCACCTGGGCTCCTCTTCTGCTCTCTCCTATCCTGCATACCACAGGCTCTACTACTATTTCTTCTGCATCTCAGAAGCTGTGAAACATCTTCCAGAGGAGACATTTATCTACACTATACATCCTTCAGAAACACCCATACAGAGTCTGTCACAACATAAAGCTGTTGAAAGAAAGGGGAAACACTTTTTCTAAAATTTACATGGTTTTCAATCTGCTTTTGTCACATGAGGAATTTGGTGGCCAGGGTAAGCCTCCCTTGCTGTCAAATGAGTCCCGTGTTCCCCCATAGAGAAACACGCTCTTCGGCTTCTTTTGTACATACACACACACATAGCACCAGGGCTGGTCCTGCCCATCTCAAAGCTGCTCACCCAAACATAAGGACCTCTAGTCCACAGGAAAGACCCCAAGGAAGAGGCAGTCCCACATCCTCCCCACCATGTTGGACAGAAGTAGCGGGACCTACTTTAAGCTGTATCAGACACAGTCAGTCCGGAGTATCCCTTGGCCTCAAGCTCAATGCATCCCAAGATAGTGTCACTAAGTGCACCAATCACTAAGTGATGATTCAGCTTCACACAAATAAAACACCTACAAGAAAAGATCCAAATCTGGTCGTGTAAATTAGCTTTATAATCTCAAGAATGGAGTCAAGAACTTTTCTTTTGGGGGTGTGTGCAAGGATTTATTTTGATGTATGTGGAGTATTTTGCCTACATGTATGAAAATACACCTAGATCATACAATGCCCAGGGAAAAGGACATTCGACCTCCTGGAACTGGAGTTAGCTGCCACATGTGTGCTGGGAAATGGAGCCAGATCCCTAACTGCTGACATTTCTCCAGCCCCCTCAAGAACTTTCTCTTAAGTTCTAAAGAATTGTTCCAGCACACCCAGGTTGGAAGCACACTGCTCTGAGAGAAGACAGCAATTTCTAAGCACAGCACTGGAGGGCAGCTACCCCATGAGTAGCTTCACATGACCTCTGAGAAACAGAGTCTTCAGAAGATAGTACAGGAAGGCACCTATGCATAGGGTGCTTCCTAAAAGCAGAAGCTGCAACAGGCCCACCCCAAGACACAACAAATGGGCAAGGATGGGGGGCTGAGGACAAATCTGCCAGCTGCATCAGAGAAGAAACAGGGATCTTCTCAAAGATCTAGAGCACGTCTTGGAATGGTCAGAGTAAGGTTCTGGTTAATGACAGCATTTCTGGTACATTACAGTAAAACTTGTCTTTTATCTTTAAGGTTCAGCCCAGCTGACACTGCTGCCATGACCCAAGAGTCAAGTGATAATTCAGTCATATTCCCTGAGGTCTGGTAAAACTGTGAACAATCTATAGGACTGTGTTTAGTTACATGTTACTCAGCAAATGCAAAAACTGTAACATTTCATATCAGAAATGTAAAGACACCAAAATAGAAGAAAACTCTCCAGTCAACTGCAAAGTGACCTAAATTGATTTGCTGCTTCCCAGTCTTGCAGTCACTGGTCAGTGAGGGCTCATCTTAGCATTGGTAACATCAACCATGCCAACCACGCTAACCATGCCAACCATGCCAACCACGCCAACCACGCCAACCAGGCTAACCTGCCTTCACCGTATTCTTTCCTTTGACTGTTTCCCAGACAGCAGTTAAGCTCAGCATCACATGACTTACTCAAGATTAGCTATCAGCTAGTTGAAGACTAAAAGCAGATTTACTCTGGCTTTCAGGGATTGAAAAAAAAGAAGAGGCAGGAGTGATGGCACATGTCTGTAATCCCAGCCAGGAGTAGTGGCACATGTCTGTAATCCCAGCCAGGAGTAGTGGCACATGTCTGTAATCCCAGCCAGGAGTAGTGGCACATGTCTGTAATCCCAGCCAGGAGTGGTGGCACATGCCTGTAATCCCAGCCAGGAATGGTGGCACATGCCTCTAATTCCTGCCAGGAGTAATGGCACATGTCTGTAATCCCAGCCAGGAGTGGTGGCACATGTCTGTAATCCCAGCCAGGAGTAGTGGCACATGTCTGTAATCCCAGTCAGGAGTAGTGGCACATGTCTGTAATTCCAGCCAGGAGTAGTGGCACATGTCTGTAATTCCAGCAGTTTTATGGTAAGAAGGGCAAGAAGACTGGGATTTCAAATTCGTCCTTAACTATTTATTTATTTATTTATTTACTTACTTATTTAGTTATTTATTTATTTATTTATTTATTTATTTATTTATTTATTTATTTATTTATTTGTTTGTTTATGTGAGTGTACTGTCTGCATGTATGTCTGTGCACCCGTGTCGTGCAATGCCGCGGAGGTCAGAAGAGGGCCTCGGATTCCCCTGGAACTGGAGTTCTCCTGGAATTGGAGTTACAGACAGTTCTCAGCCCCCATGTGGGTGCTGGGGATGGAACCCAGGTCTTCTGCAAGAACAGTCAGTGCTCTTAACCGCTAGGCCATCTCTCCAGCCCCTCATCCTTAACTATAAGTGAGCTCCAGGAAGCCTGAGCAACAGGGGACCCTGCCTCAAAAAAGGAAGATAAAGTGGGGAGGAGGGAAAGAGGAGGATGGGAGGATGGGAAGGAGGGAAGAAGGAACAGAGAAGAGGAGGAGAAGGAACAGGAAAAGAATGATGAAGGAGGGGAGAAATATCACCTGTCTAGAATCTTCTACCTAGTAGGGAAAAAAGCCAATTTTTATTGAAGCTTTGTGCATTTCATACAAAATTTCAAATCAAATGTAGACCCATCCCCCCTCCCTCCCCCACACCACACCAGAGCTCATGCATTCTGCCAAACAAGTTTTTCATCTTTTTCTCAGTCTCTCTCAAAATTCTCGATGGAGTTTACTGTTTGGAGCAGAAGTTCACCGTTTCAGTCATTTCTTTGACCCAGTCTTGTTGTGGTGGTGGTGGTGGTGGTAGTAGTTATTCCTTCCAATATGCATCACTCCAAAATATGCATATATGCAGGCCACATATATCATAGGTTTTTACCAGAAAAACATATCTTTTAACAGTCAAAAGCAGACTCCCTAGATCCTCTGCAACCTCACTGATTTTGCTTTCCTGACTCCCCACAAGAATACAAGTTTAATAAAAAGAACTGCTCTCTCAGTCTGCTGTCCTTTGGACCTTAAGCACAGAGCATAGTGCATGGCTGGGGAGACCTCAAAAAAAAAAAAAAAA
>VZQC01003012.1:4037795-4060210 GCA_009823505.1 Rhizomys pruinosus | reverse complement strand
AAAAAAAAAAAAAAAAAAAAAAAAAAAAGTGAAAAAGACAAGCAAGCAGAAAAGACAAAGCATCCTAAACTGCCTCTACCTCAGGCTGTATTTCAAGAGATCTGTTATAGCCCTGTCCACCTACAAGAGGTTAACTACAAATCCCCTCTCAAGGAGAACTGGAGACTAAACTCATCCCGACAATTTTTTTTTTCCGTCTTTTTCGAGACAGGGTTTCCCTGTAGCCCCAGCTGTCCTGGAACTCACTCTGTAGACCAGGCTGGCCTTGAACTCACAAAGATCTGCCTGCCTCTGCCTCCCAAGTGCTAGGATTAAAGGCGTGTGCCACCAAGCCCAGCGACAATTTCTAATATTACATCTGTCAACCAAAACTATCAGGTATACCAGCAGGAGACCAAAGGAATAAGAGCCAAGAGAAAAACTGGATTCTAGAAGATACATAGAAGAACCAGATACCTGAATTTTTCTGAAAAACCTTAAATATACTGAGTAAAATTTTTTAATTAAATAAAATAAAGGACAAGACTGGGACTTTGAAGGCTTCGTTCAGTTCCCAGTACCCTCATGACAACTAACAACTATCTATAACACAGTTCCAGGAGATTTAATGCCCTCTTCTGGCCTCTGTGAGCATTGCATACACATGTTGCACTTAAAAATGTGCAGGGGCTGGAGAGATAGTCTAGTGGTTAAGAGCACCAACTGCTCTTGCAGAGGACCGGGGTTCGATCCCCAGCACCCACATGGCGGCTGAAAACCATCTGTAACTCCAATTCCAGGAGAACTCCAGTTCCAGGGGAATCCAACACCCTCTTCTGACCTCCGCAGCATTGCACGACACGGGTGCACAGACCTGCATGCAGACAGTACATTCATATACATACAGAAATAAGTAAAATAAAATTAAAAATTAAAAATTAAAATAAACAAATCAAAAAAACTTTTTTAAAAGAGTGGAATTTTGAAACAGAATTTGAGACTCTGAGAAATAAAATCAGAGCCAGTGAGATGCCTCACTGAGTAAAGGCACTTTGCCACCAAGCCTGACGTTTCAGGTTGTGATCCCCAGGACTCACATGGTAGAGAGAGAGAACAAACGATCAATCAATCGATAGATCGATCGATCCATAGATAGAAGGATGGATGGATGGATGGATGGACAGACAGACAGCAGACAGACAGATAAACATAAATGGATGGAGAGATGATGGATGGGTGGGTGGGTGGGAGGGAAGGAATGTAATATAGGGGTTTTTTTAATCAGATGAAAATCCTAAAATGGGAAGATAAAATAAAAATTTTAACTCAATACTTGGGTTAACAACAGGTAAGAAACACCTAAATAACATCAGTGAGATAAATGTCTCATCAGGCAAAGGCATTTGTCACACAAGCCTGAAAATGAGAGTTTAATCCCTGGGACCCTCATAAAGGTGAATAGGAGAGAAATAACTTTCCAAAGACAACTGACTCCTGACATTTATCCTCTGACCATCGCACATGTGCCATGGTGCATGTGTCCCACACATCACACACACACACGTGCCGTGGTGCCTGTGTCCAACACATCACACACACATGTGCCACGGTAGATGTACCCCACACATCACACACACACGTGCCATGGTGCATGTGTCCAACACATCACACACACATGTGCCATGATGCATGTGCCCCACACATCACACACACACACACATAAACACACACACACACACACACACACGTGTCGTGGTGCATGTGTCCCACACATCACACAAAGTAATATTTTTTTAATTTAAAAGATAACTTTATTTATTTTCATATGTGTATGAGTGTACTGTCTGCTTGTAGGTTTGTGCACCCGTGTCGTGCAATGCCGCGGAGGTCAGAAGAGGGTCTCGGATTCCCCTGGAACTGGGGTTCTCCTGGAATTGGAGTTTATGCTGGGGATCAAACCCAGGTCCTCTGCAAGAGCAGTCGGTGCTCTTAACCACTAGGCTATCTCTCCAGCCCAAAAGATATCTTTAAATAAAAATAAAACACACACAGGTGTGATGGCTCCTGACTATAATTTCAACAGTCTGAGGCTGGCTGGATGGACAGACAGAAAAATTCAAAAGGAGGAAGAAAAGGGAAGAGAAAGAAAAGGCAAGGATGCAGCCAGTGCGAAGCACCTGCTCAGCCTAAGTGAGGCTGCTGTGGAGCTCGCTCCCTGGGGAGATGACTACCCCTCCTCATATGGTTACAAAGGCAAACCAAAGTACAATTCCACCAAAGTCCAACTTGGAAACCAGTGAGTTTACTAGGTTTACGGAGCATGGATAAATGTTACTTCAGGGGTATGGGTGACCCCAAAGTATCAGCAGCACCAAGGAAAAGGAAATGTCTCACCCCAGTGTGGCTATATAATCATCCACACACGTGCACAGATGGAGCCCCTCTTCAGTTAACTTTCCATCCTCTACACCTTTGCAGACCATAGGCTACCTGAAACTGGGGCAGAATCACACAGCTAGCCAGAGTGCAGGAAGTACAGCCCAAACAGCAGGTGGGGGTCCAGTGGCCCCCCCATTCCCTTCTTCTACAGTCAGCAAACCCCATCACAGCAGTCTCTTACAAACAGACACAACTGCTCTGATGAAGATGATGGCTGCTGTGCTCTTGAGGTCAGCACTCTACAACACACCTTCAATCTCTAGCACCACAGAAAGAGAAACAGCTAATGAACTGTGAGAGATGTTTAGCCTCATTCTGATAAAGAACCAGATTAGGCTGGGCGTGGTGGCACACGCCTTTAATCCTAGCACTTGGGAGGCAGAGCCAGCCTGGTCTACAGAGTTCCAGGACAGCTAGGGATACAGAGAGACCCTGTCTCAAAATGACCAAAAGAAAAAAAAAAAAGAACCAGATTAAAGTAAATTACTAATTTTATGCTATAAAGTGGAAAAGATGTCCTAAAATGTAACATGTATTATTTATAAAGAAAAACATGTTTTGTTTTGTTTTTGTTTTTGAGACAGGGTCTCCCTGTAGCCCCAGCTGGCCTGCAACTCACTATGTAGACTAGGCTGGCCTTGAACTCAGAAATCCTCTGGGCTTTGCCTCCCAAATGCTGGGATTAAAGATGTGCACCACCACTCCAAGCTCAGAGAAACATATTTTTAAGTTGTGTTGGAGATATGAACTAATATTTCTTTTATGGGCAATTCGGCAATAACAACCTTTTTTATTTTAGAAGTTAATACAGTGAATCATAAATACATTGTCATATTACGGGCTCTGGCTGTCCTGGAACTCACTATGTAGACCAGACTGGCCTTGAACTCACAGAGATCCATCTGCCTCTGCCTCCCAAGTGCTTGGATTATAGGCATGTGCCACCACGCCCGGCACCATCACAAAAATAAAAACAAATTCCTGTACACGAGCCATCGCGTAAACTCCTGCACACGAGCCATCGCGTAAACTCCTGCACACGAGCCATCGCGTAAACTCCTGCACACGAGCCATCGCGTAAACTCCTGCACACGAGCCATCGCGTAAACTCCTGCACACGAGCCATCGCGTAAACTCCTGCACACGAGCCATCGTGTAAACTCCTCTACACAAACCATCACGTAAACTCCTGTACACAAACCATCACGTAAACTGCACACAAACCATCGCTTAAACTCCTGCACACAAACCATCGCGTAAACTCCTGCACACAAACCATCGTGTAAACTCCTCTACACAAACCATCGTGTGAACTCCTGCACACAAGCCATCGTGTGAACTCCTGCACATAAGCCATCGTGTGAACTCCTGCACACAAACCATCGTGTGAACTCCTGCACACAAACCATCGTGTGAACTCCTGCACACAAACCAACGTGTGAACTCCTGCACACAAACCATCGTGTAAACTCCTGCACACAAACCATCATGTAAACTCCTGCACACAAACCATAGTGTAAACTCCTGCACACAAACCATCGTGTGAACTCCTATAAACTTCTGCACACAAACCATCATGTAAACTCTTGCACACAAACCATCATGCATCAAGAACACTTCATGTGGACCTTCTTACCAAAGTCTCAGTTCTTCTCCAGCCACAGCTATGCTTTCAGCATGAGAGTCAAAATTTACCAGCAGTTGCTCCAGTCAGGAAGAGGTGGCTAAGAATACCTGTGCTAAGCATGCTCCAATGAGGAAGAAAGCAAGTGTGGTGAGGGAGGGCGTGACTTGGAGTCTTACCGTGAAACTGTTGTTGACATTTTTGGTGCTAGATTCTGCCACGCTGGCATCCGTCAGGTCCACCTCATCAAATATGATTGACTGAAGAGAAAGGCAAACACAGAGTCTCAGGCAAACCAAGACAGGCGCATATCAAGCACTGACAATGCTACCCACACTCTCCCCACCCACCTGCCCTGGGTTCCACGAAACCACACCTGATCAATACACCAATGTGGAATTAATGCCCCCATCAGCCTGCCTCTCACAAAGAGCATGGGGTGGAGCTCATAGGGGTGGTAGTGCTCCAGGGGCTCAAAGGAGTAGTGCAACTGGTGCTCGCAGGGGTAGTGCTCCCAAGTATGCCTGACTTTCAATCCACAGAGTTCATTAGTCATTGCATTAGAACAATGCTGATAACTTCTACATTTATTCTTTGTAGCTAACACTACCACTAATACCAGAGTTTCCCCTTTAAATCTGAAGTGTGTCCTCCCTCAGTGGTCCACCCGAAAGAAAGCCAGCTAGGGTCAGGACTCAGGGTCCTTCTGGCTTTGATTTCTCCAGTGAGCCCATTTTATCTAGGCAAGTCCTAGATAAAATACTGTAGAGGAGAGAGACAGGCCCTAATAGAAGGGACCCTGTCAGCAGGAAGATGAGGGGATGGAGCACAAAGAATCTAGTCCTGGAGAGTTACAGTAGAAATGGGGGCTGGGAACCTGGCCTTGGGATACTCCATGCTCCTCTCCTTCCCTGGTTACATCCCAGCCCCAGCCACCACCGCTTGTTTACCTTCCTGTTCCCTCTGTTCTAAGACGACTCCATCTGGAACCCCTGGGGAAAAAACTAGCAACTAAGACAATAGGTTCACTCTTCTAAGTACCCTCCTCACACCCCCCAGCAGCAGACTGAAATAACTGTGGCTATGGTCAGAACCCTAAACATGTTGCTTTGTTCCATTTCAAACTTTAGCACATTAACTCTCTAAGGATGCATTTCAAAATAATTCTAAATTCTTTTTTAATGCTGAAGTATCAGAACTGCTACCAACACTGAGACAAAAGCACACGTGTCAGGACTGCCAGCTGACACCTCTGTTTAAAAGGCTGATGCCACATTCACTAGAGCAGCCATAGTATATTCCAGCTGCTCCTCTGCCAGTGTGTCTACCTGGAGAGTCCAGTTCTAAGTCTTCCCACCACCAGGGAACCCTACACCCAGAGCTGGCTGCTAGAAAGCCTAGAGATGAAGAATTGTATCTCCCTGTTCACACACCAAGAATCCCAATGAGTTCAAAACAGCACTTAGCTCATAATAAGAGATTCATGCGCCCATGGAAACTATCCAACTATAATGTGATTAGCTGTGTGAACATTTTTCCATTTTTAAAGGGGAAAAAATGAACAAAAATAATTTTTACAAGAAATAAAACAGCCAGGCGTGGTGGTAGATGCCTTTAATCCTAGCACTTGGGAGGCAGAGACAGGCGGATTTTTGTGAGTTCAAGGCCAGCCTCGTCTACAGAGTGAGTTCCAGGACAGCTGGGCTACAGGGAGACCCTGTCTCGAAAAGAAATAAAACATCCTTTTCAACGAATAGAACCTGACACTTAATATTAAAACTAGCTGAGCTGGGAATTTAGCTCAGTGTTATAGACTCTGGCAAGCACATCCAAGGTCCTGGGTTCAATCTCAATATGAAGGGGGAAAAAAAAACTCTAGCTGAAAACAGCTGGTCTGTAGATGGAAGCTCTCTCCTGCCACAGGTGCTCAGTCCCAGACTGCTGCCGAGGCGCTCCTCTCACCACACCTCACCTCACCTTTGCAGTTTTGGCGTAGTACAGTGTTCGCCCTCGAAGCTTAAAGTATCTCCTCTTGGATCGCTGGAATGAGTTGTTCTGTTTGGTCAGCATACCCTCTTTGAGGATTGTCTGAAAGTACAGAAGCATACTTTGAGCTTGCATTTCTGAAGCCTCTTTGCCCATCAGGCTGAACTACACGCTGTGGTGATTGATGAGCACTAGGGCCTACCAAGCAGCCTACAGAGAAGTTCTCACACTCTCACAGACCTTGACCTCTGCACTGCAGGCAAAGGCAAGGGGCACACCAATTTTCTAAGGGACCACAGAGTGCCTGAGGGGGGCAGGGTGTCCAACCCAAGGTGTGTCCTAGCTATGGCCAGCAGATTAGCCAAGGGAGGCTCAAGGGACAGCTGGGACATGGGGCCAGCACGCTCTCCAGCTTCAGCATTTGGTATTTTTCAGCTATTCTTGGCCCTGTCTCTGTGTTCTCTGGCCTCCTGCCATTTCTCAGGATCCTGCTGCCAAAACTGTCCACATCTGTTGCTCTAGGGTTCAGCGTGGCTCCAGGCTTATGCTCTGATCAGCCCTCTGCATGGTTCAGAGGTCAGTGTGGGCATCTGCACAGGCTGAGAGGGAGAAGGAAAATGCTGGGACCACAGCCCTGGCACTTACCCCCTAAGATGCTGACAAGCCCATTACACTAGAGGAGACATTCCCTTCTCTCCAGAGAACCCTGTCAGGTAAAGCGAGGCTTCCCTGGACCTGCCCTCCATGTTTCCCATGCTCGCCACTTGGAAATCAAATGTTCAAGGAATTACCAGATGCCCTGAACCACTCTTGAGTCATTAATGCAGTCCACACTATAAATGGTGTCGAGGGTTGGTGTAGCATGTACAAGACCCTGGGCTCCAACCCCAGCATTGCAAAGAAAATAATAACAATAAACAACATACAAGAAAACAAGAACCTGACTCAGTTTGGGCACTTTCCTTATACCATATCTAACAGAAATGTCTGTTCCACGGGAGCCTATCAATTCCGTATAGCTTTGCACTTTAAGCAACTTTTTAAACATTTTTTTTGGAGAAAGGGTCTCCCTATAGCCCCACCTGTCCTGGAACTGGTTCTGTAGACCAGGCTGGCCTTGAACTCACAGAGATCTGCCTGCTTCTGAGTGCTAGGATTAAAGGTGTGTGCCACCACACCTGGCTTAAAGATGGTTTAGCTGCCATGTGGGTGCTGGGAATTGAACCTGGGTCCTCTGCAAGAATAGTCAGTGCTCAAATAAAATAAAAATAACAAATAAAATAAAAATAACAAATAAAATATATTTTCAAAACTTAAAAAGGCCAGGCGTGGGGCTGGAGAGATGGCCTAGCGGTTAAGAGCGCCGACCACTCTTACAGAGGACCCGGGTTCGATCCCCAGCACCCACATGGCGGCCGAGAACCGTCTGAAACTCCAGTTCCAGGAGAACTCCAGTTCCAGGGGAATCCGACACCCTCTTCTGACCTCCGCGGCATTGCACAACACGGGTGCACACACTTGCATGTAGACAGTACATTCATTCACATACAGAAATAAATAAAAATTAAAAAAAAAAGCCAGGCGTGGTCGAACCGTGAGCCATCTCTCCAGCCCCTAAGCAGCTTTTTAAAACAGTGTATGGATGAAGTACTTAGGCATCCAGAGCTACTTAAAACTACCTAACATAAAACCCAAGACCTCAGGTTACCCGAATGTGTCAGGATACAAAGGCAACACACTGATGAGACTAGGCTCCATCAGCCTGTTTATAATCACAGGGGAAGGAAAGGGGCAGAGAACACCAAGGCAACCCAACCCTACCCACCAAACACAGAACCAGATCCAGAGTCCACAGCCTAGCAGCACACAGGCCAGCAAATGGTACCTAGGATTGCCTCTCCTCCAGACATGGATCATCCTTTATGGCAGGGTGAGCTAACAAACCTGCACTTACCTGCAGGTCCACTAAAATAGTCTACTCTGGTTGTTGGTCATCCAGTACTATACCAGCTGTCCTCTCTACCTCCCTTGAGAGGGACCCAAGGGGAAACTGCTGACAAGCAGATTTACTCATGCTGAGGCATCTACCTTCATCCTCTACTTCTGAAGAGGTCACCCACCCTACCTCTCAGGTAGTTACAGAATTCAAGGAAGAAAGGAAAGGGGAAAAGCATGATGCCACAATGCAAGGATTGCAATCACCAGCATGCAGGTCCATACCAGAACAGAACAGGGCCTAAGGCAGGACACAAGTCAGTCGAAGTATGGAAGGGCTGTAACCAGGCTTGCTTCCAAGCACCCTGTCCAGATCCAGGTTCACATGGATGGCATCTTGTCCAACACTGTACACAACTCCACAGATGCCCAGAGCACACAGAGTGCCTCTCTGCAGATCTCCAGGGGCTTGCTCGGGCAGACCTCCTCAACCCCATTTAGCTTTCCTACCTCTACTGAGGAAGAAATGGCTTCCATTTCTTTCCTATGTGTAAATTTTAAAATAAAAATAAGGCAACAAAACAAATAAGAAAAACCAGGCAAGTTATAAATTATTTTTAAAGGACAGATGCAAGAGGATTTATTTCTTACATTTCCTGCTATGTATCTTACACACAAAAGAAAAAGCAAATTTAAAACACAATCCACCCCAGTACTCATATACACAAACATACAGACACACGCGCGCACACGCACACACACACACACACACACACACACACACACACACCTTTCAGAAAGCAGACGAAAGCCTGCAAGCTTGGGCTGCCCAAAGAGACCTGCTGTTCTATTTATAGAACAAGCATGCTCAGAAAAAGACTCTGGTGGGTTTCAGCGGAAAAGGCTGGGGAAAGATAAAAACCAGTATTTCTTTGAAGCTTTCTCAGAAGCTCTACTTCGCCTCCTGGTTCACCACTCCTGATACTAGAGATATGCTACAGAACACTCGGTCTAAAGCAATGAACTAAAAGTCACCAAGAAGTTCGCACCCCTAAACCAAGTGCTGGCTTCTGCAGTGGGAGCCTGCAAGAACACAGCACAGGAAATGCTGCTGGGCTGGTAGACCCTCCCCACTACAAAGCCTGTGAGAGCCAGGGGCCAGGCTCCAACATTCCCTGGGCTTTGTGCACACAGAAGGGCCTATTGTCCTTCAAGGCATCTAGAGTACAATAAGACAAATCTGTAACCTGCACAGGGCACCAAGAAAATATTCAACCATCAAGGAGATGTGAGAAAAGCCAGGGTCTTGACTCTAGCAGCAGATGCCACATGGACAGGCGTGACAAAGTCCTATGCTTACTTGCGGACCTGGGAGCAACAGCCACCTACTGACCACACAGACACGCTCAGCCCTCAGGCACAGGGCTCCAAGGGGAGTAGAAGTCTCCCGGTCTCAGGAAAAGCTCTGGAAATGTCCTGAAAGGGCTGGGAAGCAAGGAGCAGGAGAAAGCTTATACAGCCCTGCAGCTCCGTTCAAATACACCCACTGAGTGTCCCCTGAAAGGCCCCTGCTAGCAAGGGACCTTTACTCTCTTTACCACCTCCCCTCCTCAAACACAAAGCCACAGGGCAGACAATAGCACACACAGCAGCTGAGGCCACAGAGCAGACAGGCACACACAGCACACAGGGGTGTGAGCAACAGCCCTTTGCACACAGGTCTAAGGCCAGAGTACAAGAACTAAGCCCCACAAAGCTGGAATACAGAGAGAGCCTAACAGGGTGGAAAAAAGATGGCCCAGCCCACTGCCTGACCGTTGTCATGGAGGTCACAGGGCCCCCCAAAAATCCTCTTTTGTCTAGCTTGGTGGTGCATGCCCTTAATCCCAGCATTCAAGAGGTAGAGACAGGCGGATCTCTGTGAGTTCAAGGCCAGCCTGGTCTACCTACCAAGTCCAGGATAGCTGGGACTACAGGGAGACCCTGTCTCGAAAAGACAAAAAAAAAAAAAAAAGAGAGAGCACATATAAATGACTTAACAGTACAACTCAAAACTCTGGAAAGGCAAGAACGAACCAAGCCTAAAAAATCAGAGCAGAAATTAATGAAATAGAAACTCCAAGCCAAATAATCAATAAATCTAAGAGCTGGTTCTTTCAATAAGACAGACCCCTAGTCCAGGTAACTAAAAGAAAGACAGAGCAAATCCAAATTAATAAAATCAGAAATGAAAGTGAAAATATCACAACAGACATCAAAAAAACTCAGAACATTATAAGTAAATGCTTCAAAAACCCATACTCTATTAAATTTGAAAATCTAAAAGAAATGAATTTCTAAATTCATGGAAACCACCAAAGTTAAACCATGGAGAGATCCACAGCTTAAACAGACCCATAACAAATAAGGAAATTGACATAGTAACACAAAAAAACCTCCTGACTGAAAAAAGCACAAGCCCAAATGGATTCATAGCAGAATTCTACCAGACATTCAAAGGCGTCTACAACCAATAGGTCTTAAACTATTAAAAAAAAAATTATTCAAAAAGACAGAAACTGAGAACTCCCACACTCCCTCTATGAAGCTAGTACTACTCTAATGCCAGGTAAAGACACAACAAAAAAGAAAAATATAGGCCCATATTCTTCTTTTTTTAAATTTTATTTATTTTTGTATGTGTATGAATGTACTGTCTGCATGTAGGTTTGTGCAGCCGTGTCGTGCAACGCCACAGAGGTCAGAAGAGGGTCTCAGATTCCCCTGGAATTGGAGTTCTCCTAGAATTGGAGTTACAGACGGTTCTTAGCCGCCATGTGGGTGCTGGGGATCGAACCCAGGTCCTCTGCAAGAGCAGTCAGTGCTCTTAACCGCTAGGCTATCTCTCCAGCCCCTAGGCCCATATTCTTAATGAACATCGATGCAAAGATTCTCAACAAAGTACTTACAAACCACACACAGACACACATCAAAAAGATCATCCACTGCGCTCAAGTTGGCTTTATTCCAGAGATACAGGGATGGTTCAATACACTAAGTCAATAAATGTAACAAAACATATAAATGAATTTAAAGACAAAATCCAACATCATTTATGTTAAAACTCCTAAAGGGAATTGGACTGGAAGAAACATCATTCTAAATAAAGAAAAACTCTAAGTATTCCCATTAAAATCAGGAACCATATAAGATTCCTTTTCAATTACAGTGTTTAAAACTCAAGCAATAAGAGAAGAAAATTAAAGGAGTATGAATTGGAAAAGAAGTCAAACTATCGCTATCTGTAGATGATGTGATACTACACCTAAGAGATCCCAAAAACACTACCAGAAAACTACTAGAAATGATTAATACTTTATCAGTAAAGTTTCAGGCTGCAAGATGAACTTACAAAAATCAGTAGCCTTTTTATATACCAATAACAAGCACTCAGAAAAAGTATTCAAAGAAACCCTCTCACACTAACCTCAAAAAAATATATTTAGTAATAAACATAACCAAAGGCATTGAAGATTTTCTACAATGAAAATTCAAATCTTTAAAAAAAGAGATAGAGGAACACACCAGGAGATGGAAGGTAAAAACGACCACCTTACCAAAATCAGTCTGTAAGATTCAATGCGATGCCAATCTAAATAGCCACAACATTTTTTGGGTCTTTTTAAGACAGGGTCTCCCTGTAGCCCCCAGCTGTCCTGGAACTCACTCTGTAGACTAGAACTCACAAAGATTCACCTGCCTCTGCCTCCCAAGTGCTGAGATTACAACATTCTTTTTTTTTTTTTTTTGAGACTGGGTCTCCCTGTAGCTCCTGCTGTCCTGAAACTCGCTATGTAGACCAGGCTGGCCTTGAACTCACAAAGATCCACCTGCCTCTGCCTCCCAAGTGCTGAGATTACAACATTCTTTTTTTTTTTTTTTTGAGACTGGGTCTCCCTGTAGCTCCTGCTGTCCTGAAACTCGCTATGTAGACCAGGCTGGCCTTGAACTCACAAAGATCCACCTGCCTCTGCCTCCCAAGTGCTGAGATTACAACATTCTTTTTTTTTTTTTTTTGAGACTGGGTCTCCCTGTAGCTCCTGCTGTCCTGAAACTCGCTATGTAGACCAGGCTGGCCTTGAACTCACAAAGATCCACCTGCCTCTGCCTCCCAAGTGCTGAGATTACAACATTCTTTTTTTTTTTTTTTTGAGACTGGGTCTCCCTGTAGCTCCTGCTGTCCTGAAACTCGCTATGTAGACCAGGCTGGCCTTGAACTCACAAAGATCCACCTGCCTCTGCCTCCCAAGTGCTAGGACTAAAGGCGTGCACCACCACATCAGGCGATTACAACATTCTTTACAGAGCTAAAAAGAATAAAAAAGAAAAAGAAAAGAATTTTAAAATTCATATGGAATCACAAAAGACCCTGGATTTCCAAAGCAATCTTGGGCTAAAAGAACAACGCGACATTGCATGACACGGGTGCACAGACCTGCATGCAGACAGTACATTGATACACATAAAGAAATAAATAAAAATTTAAAAAATGCTTAAAAATAAAAAAAGTACTCAATGTCCCTAGTAATTAGAGAACTGCAGATAAAAAAAACATTTTAAGATTCCATCTTACCCCAGTCAGGCTGGCTAAGATCAAGAGAACAAAAGACACCAAACCAAAAGCTGGCAAGGAACATTTCAAATCAGAAAGCGGGGAATAGGCTGGGCGGTGATGGTACACGCCTTTAATCCTAGCACTTGGGAGGCAGAGGCAGGCGGATCTTTGTGAGTTCAAGGCCAGCCTGATCTACATAATAAATTCCAGGCCAACTGAAACTATGGGGAAAACCTAGACAAAAAAAGAACAAAAAAAAAAAAAAAAAAAAAAAAAAGAAGTCTCTTAACAACAAAAGTCTCTTAACAACAACAACAACAAAAAAGTCTACTAACATAGCACCCAACTGTAATCCTATACTCAAAAGGCTGAGGCTGTAAGATGGAAAGTTCAAGTAAGACTTTTTTTTTTTTTGGTCTTTTCGAGACAGGGTCTCCCCATAGTTCCCGCTGTCCTGTCGCTTTGTAGACCAGGCTGGCCTTGAACTTACAAAGTTCCGCCTGCCTCTGCCTCCCAAGTGCTAGGATTAAAGGCGTGCACCACCACACCTGGCAAGACTCTTCCTAAAAAAATTAAATTTTTTTTTTTTTGGTCTTTTCGAGACAGGGTCTCCCTGTAGCCCCAGCTGTCCTGGAACTCACTCTGTAGACCAGGCTGGCCTTGAACCACAAAGATCCACCTGCCTCTGCCTCCCAAGAGCTAGGACTAAAGGCATGCACCACCGGGCCAGCTAAAAAAAAAAAAAAAAAATTTAATTAATTTTTTAAAAAAGCAAAGTTGGAGGCTGGAGAGATGGCTCAGCAGTTAAGAGCAGTTAAGAGGACTTGAGTTTGATTCCCAGCATCCACATGGCAGCTAACAACTGTCCATTAACTCCAGTTCCAGGGGATCCGACACTATCTTCTGACTTCTTTGGGCATTGCACAACGTAGGTACACTTACATACATGCAGGAAATACACTCATACAAATAAAAAGTAAAAATAATAAAATATAAAAAAAAAAAGAAAAGCAAAAAAGTGAAGTCTAGCTGGGTATGGTGGCACACACCTTTAATCCTAGCACTTGTGAGGCAGGCAGGCAGATCTCTGTGAGTTCAAGGCCAGCCTGATCTACATAATGAATTCCAAGCCAACTGGAACTATGGGGAGACCCTGTCTCAAAAAAGACCAAAAAGAAAAAAAAAAAAAATGTCTCTTAACAACCCTAACCTAGATTAACCAGATGCAGTCTACTAACAACCCTAACCTAGATTAACCAGATGCAGTCTACTAACAACCCTAACCTAGATTAACCAGATGCAGGTGAACTTCCTCTGCTCCAGCAGCTCCTGTGCTTCAGAGCTCTCTGCACTCCCTGGTCTCATCTCATCCACAGCTAGAGACACATGGAACGCTCTACACTAAGGGTGTCTGTGGCAAGAATGAAAAAATGAGGCACACCTGGCAGGAGGCCACCATGCTGGAGAATTCTTAACTGCACAGTCAGGACCCACATCTGGCCCTGCCAATATGACAGAAAGGAACTCCACATAGGTATTTTTTTTCCTAAAGACCTCCAAAATACCAACTCAGGAAAAGTATCAACAGCTATTCTCTTCTTACCAAAGAAACCCAATTTCTTTATCAGTGCCCTAGTTTTCCTCCAACACCAATACTAAGTGAACAGGTCCCCAAGGCCCTGTGCCATAAGTTTCCACTGAAAGGAAGGAAGATGCCTACTCCTGTCCCCACTAATGTGAGGAAACACTGAATGAGAAGAGCCCAAAAGTGTAATCCCCAATGCTCACGGCCAACAAGCACAGCCACCAGGCAGATTCTCTTCCCAGGATGCTAACTGCTGTAGAGCAGTGCTGCCACAGGGGCCTTCCCCCCACACCCCCCACTCCCGGCAGTGCTGATAGCACTTCCTGAGCCCAGGTCAAGGAGCTGAGAGCACAGTGCTAAGGGGCTCAACTGCTTCTCTGCTGTAAAAGAACACAGGTGGCCCCAACACTCTCCCTCCTCCTCCTTTCTACCTTGACTACAGAAACACAGCCTAGCGCTGCAGTCATCAGACTGAGGCCCTGGAAGCAATAAGCATTCCTGCCTAATAAAGGATACTGTCTAGTCTAGCCTAAAACGGAATCATGGTGTCCCCAGGGTCCAAGGCTTCATCCCTGAAATGTACCTCCTCTCAAGCTATTCTCTTCACTGACCTATGCCATCTAACTCAGGAAATCCTTGGGCCTAGCACCAACATCAAACCTAAATGAAGTATTAGGCCAGCAAGATGACTTAGTGAGTAATGGCACTTGCTTCTAAACCCGATGACCTGAGTTGAGTCTCTAGTACTGAAATACTGAGAGGAGAGAACTGACCCCTACAAGTTGTCCTCTGACCTCCACACGTGTTATGGCATATACCACTCCCACACATGCACATATGCACACAAATAAATAAAATTTATAATTTAATTTTTAAATTTTTTTTATTTTTTTATTTTTATTTTTACTTATGTGTATGAGTATACTGTCTGCATGTAGGTAGGTGCACCCACGTCGTGCAGAGATCAGAAGAGGGCATTGGATTCCCCTGGAACTGGAGTTAAAGATAGTTCCTAGGGGCCATGTGGGTGCTGGGAATCGAACTCGGGTCCTCTGTAAAAGCAGTCAGTGCTCTTAACCACCGAGCCATATCTCCAACCCCATAATTTAATTTTTATTCATTCTCTTTGTGTGTGTGTATGTGTGTGCACGTGTGTGTGTGTGTGCGTGTGCCTGCCTGTATATGCACCACATGTCTGTGTGTGCTTGTCTGTATATGCACATGTATGCAGTTATCCTCAGAGGCCAGAAGAGGGTGTCAGATACCCTGGAACTGGAGTTAAGGATATAACTGGAGTTAGCTGCCATTGTGAGTGCTAGGAACCAAACCTAAGTCCTCTGCAAGAGCACCTGAGCTGTTCTCTCACCCAGTGGCTCTCAACTCCTACTGCCACTAGAACTACCTACCAGGCACTGACAAACACCAGCCCCAGGCCTCATCTCACCTCATCTCACCTCATCTCACCCCATCCCACCCAAGAAGTCAGCATCAAGGGGGAGGGATATGAGGGAGCAGTGTTAAAAAGTTTCCCTGGAGGCCGGGTGTGGTGGCACAAGCCTTTAATCCTAGCACTTGGGAGGCAGAAGCAGGCGGATCTTTGTGAATTCAAGGCCAGCCTGGTCTACATAGTGAGTTCCAGACAGCCAGAGGTAGAGGGAGACTCCGTCTCAAAAAGACCAAAAAGACCAAAAAAAAGTTTCCCTGGAGGACAACAAGCAGCATAGCTGAGAATCCAAACCCACTCCAGCTGCCCTGGCTTCAGAGGGAGATCAAATGACCTGCAGCTTTTCTCCATCTGAGACTCCTTTCCTACTCAAGCCATGGCCCTTCACAGCTGCCTCCTTTTACCTTTGCTCTCTAAATAGACCCCCTCCCTTCTGCTGCTAAATCCTTGACTCCCCTTACCCTAGATGAAAAACTAAGCTTCAAAGCTGGAGAGATGGCCTAGCGGTTAAGAGCACCGACTGCTCTCGCAGAGGACCGGGCTTCGATCCCCAGCACCCACATGGCAGTTGAGAACCATCTGTATCTCCCGTTTCAGGGAAATCCGACACCCTCTTCTGACCTCCGCAGCATTGCACGACACAGGTGCACAAACCTACATGCAGACAGTACATTCATACACATACAAAAAATTTTAAAAATTTAAAAAAAACAACTAAGCTTCAGACCAGAGGCAAATGCCACCATCTTCTGAGGCCAGTCTTTTCAGGACCCCCACCCCTCACAGCCAGAACTGCTATCTGTGCTGCAATACACAGACCTCCAGCTGCTTCCCTCACTGACTCCCGATAGTTCCATCCTTCTTGGTTACCCCAATGGCCTGGGAATTGTTTCACCAATAACAGAGAGGACAAACTAATATCCCCAATGTATAAAAAGCTTTAACACACCAAGAACAGACTAGCAAAGCCAGGCATGGTACACCACCCTGGCCACCTGGGGAGAGGGAGGGAGAGAACAGAGCTAGGGAAGACACCAGGCCTCTAGGTGAGGAAAGCCCAGGGGTCCCTGCAACAGCAGCACTAGAGAGAAAACTGGCCCTGTCCTCTTACACAGCCAGCTAAGTCTGCACGTGTCCACAGACCATTTATTCAGTCTACACCACAGAGGCCCTCCAAGCCAGCCACAGCAAACATCTCCACTGGGCAGGAGAAAGGGTGAATGCAGTACCTGTTGAAGTGCCCAACAGAGGGCAGGAAACCTAGTGTCAGCCCTGCCCCTGTGAAGCTACTGAGAAGGAACTGGGCAATACCTACAGCCACAGAGAGGGAACAGGTAAGGGACTCAAACCGACATCTGTCTAGTTTTAACTCACTCTCCACGCTCCTGCCGTATGGTAGGGAGGATATCTGGGGGAAAGTTGCTTTCTATTACTTTTGCTTTCACAAATTCAAAAGAAAACTCTCCCCCTCCTCTTTCTGGGAAGAATTCACACAGAGAGACCTAGCCCATTGTACTACACACCAGGAGGAGGAGGGACACCCCAGGACACATGCTACTGTGGGTCAGTTGTAGTAGAATGAGTCACTTGTGTCCACGAAAGCTGCAGGGTGAGATCTCTGAAGTTCTGGAATGAAGCTGCAGCGTTTCAGCAAATATTTATTAAACACTCAACATGCCAAACACTGCTGGGAACACCAGATGGAAGGGAGCAGACCCCTGACCTGTAAGGAGGCAGCACTGGGATACAGGAATACTTTACATAACAAGAAGCAAAAGACCCTGCTTTAAAACACCTAGAAAAGAGCTGAGGCTACAGGAAGACCCTGTCTCAAACACAAACACACACACACACACACACACAAACACTTGGAAAGGTGGAAATTGAACACAAAGGAAAGGTAGAGGCACCCTGGTAATAACTCCTACAACTTCTGTGTTGCTTGGAAGTGTGGGAGCCTTGGAAACTCAGAGGTAGCATGACCACACAATGACCTGAAGCAAGCACACCAGATTACTAACCCTCCATCTGTCCACAGAAGGTACAATGCAGAGACCTCTTGAGAACCTGACAACTGCACTTTGCAGGGTTCCTTGGAGTGCCATTGTCATGTTCTTAGGGCATAATCTGGGCAAACCACTCCCACCCCTTTGCAGCCCCAGTTAAACAACCCAACTCTCAGCCACATCTCTGGAAGCAGAGGTGGTATTTGCCAAACCCAGGGTCCCGCTGCTACTAACACCAACTGTCCCCACTCTAGGTAACATCCTTCCAGCCAGTTCTCCAATGTGTATAATACAGGAGAGTGGGATTATGCAGCATACAAATGACTTGATAAACTGCCTTCCACACAACAGTGTTTCACTGTCTCTGATCGGGCTCTACTTCTCAGTACCTACACGAGTTCAGTCAGATACTGACAGGTAATGACATAATCAGGAACTTATCTAAGAAAACCTGACAGTGTTCATGCAACAGATGGCTTGCTATTCTGCTAAAATAGATCCTATTTATTTATATCAAGACCTTCAACTCTTGCTTAGATAAATTTAGATTTATTTTCAATAAAGAAGTTAAAAGTTTAAACAAATGGCAAAGTAACAAAACTGTTACATACAATGTACACACTTATTTAAAATATTATGAATTTAAACCCTATGTTTTTACAAAACCATGGCCTTTTCTATATTTGGCTCCTTGGATTCAATCTGCTTTACTCCATCTGCATCAGCTGTGTTTTAGAATGTTCCAGAGATGATGCAGGCAGGGCTCTTCCTCTCCCTCATCAGAGTACACCACCCTCCACAGCACACCCAGAGAGGTCCTCACAGAGGACCTGCTCACCCCCTGGACCTTCACTGGAGGACAGCACTTATGCTTGCACTCTTGTTTTCTGTAGTACAAAACAATGCATTTCCTTTTAGAAAATGAAGGAAACCAGATATAAACTAAAAATAATCCCAATCCCCCCACACACATGAGCCCCAATATCAATCTGCAACCCTCCACCTGCCCTCTGCATGCTGTTTCGCACACAGCTAAAGTGCATTCTGTAAACAAAGCTTTGCCTCTCTGTTTCCCCAACAGGAAAAAGCACTGTCCCCTTCCTGCCTTCCTCAGTGGACTGCACAGGCCACAGGGAGCCACACCCCCTCTTGCTCCTGGCCAGCAGCTCTGTCACTCTGTCACTTTCAAGCTGAACTGGAGCCAGGGTGCCCCTGTCTTCTCACAAAAATCTGCATATGGTTATGAAATCAGTACAGAGAGAGACAGAGAGAGAGAGACAGAGAGAGAGAGACAGAGAGAGAGAGAGAGAGAGAGAGAGAGAGAGAGAGAGAAGGCCAGCACTTAGTACCAATCAGCTGTATCACTCACCTGCTAACAGTCAACTGTAGAGGTCTAACACAGCTTTTTTAAGATTTATTTTATTCGCCAGGCATGGTGTTGCACGCCTTTAATCCCAGCAGTCAGGGGGCAGAGGCAGGCACATCTCTGTGAATTCAAGGCCAGCCTGGTCTACAGAACGAGTTCCAGGCCAGCTGGGACTAAAGGGAGACCCTCTCTCAAAAATACCAAAAAAAAAAAAAGATTTATTTTATTCTTAATTGGGGCGGGGGGCGGTAACAACCCAGCATGTGTCCACAGAGGCCGGAGGGGTCCAGTCCCTAGATGGCTGTGAGCTGCCCGACAGGGGTGCTAAGAACCAAAATCAGGTCCTCTGCAAGAGCTGAACCAGGTCTTAACCAACGAGCATTGCTCCAGCCTTGCCATGGTTTTTATTTTATTTTATTTATCTTTTTAAGACAGAGTCTCCTTGTTATTTATTTACCTTTATCTATTTATCTTTTTTTAATATTTTTTAATTTATTTTATTTTATTTATTTATGTGTATGAATGTACTGTCTGCATGTAAGTTTGAGCACCCGTGTCGTGCAATGCCACGGAGGTCAGAACTGGAGTTCTCCTGGAAATGGAGTTACAGACAGTTCTCAGCCGCCATGTGGGCACTGGGGATTGAACCCGGGTCCTCTGCAAGAGCAGTCGGCGCTCTTAACCGCTAGGCCATCTCTCCAACCCTGTCTATTTATCTTTTTAAGACAGAGACTCCCTGTAGCTCTGGCTGTCTGGGAACTCGCTCTGTAGACAAGATTGGCCTTGAACTCACAGAGATCCGCCTGCCTCTGCCTCCCAAGTGCTAGGATTAAAGGTGCGTGCCACCACGCCTGGCTGGCATGGTTTTTAAATCTGAGATTGTAAACCTTTTTTCTTTGGTTTGGTTTGGTGCTGGGGATGGAACCCACAACCTCAAATATGCTATGCATGTGCTCTACCACTGAACTATACCCCGACCCATGTGCAACTTCTTATATTCAACAGTGTTACATCATGAGACCCTGTCTCAAAAAATAAAATAAAATTTGAAGATAGCCTAGGCAACACAGTGAGTTTCAGCCAATCAGAATTAAACAGCAAGATCTTGTCCCAAAAAACAAAACCAAAAAAGATTTTTCCGTAGGACAGGGTCCCACTGGTAGATTTTTAGGTTGAGAGAATATGTACTTTCTTGGAGTTAATTCATACCTTAAGGGGTCTCTATACACAGCAAAATTACAGCTCATACAAAATGTTAAATATTCATACTTAAGACAAATTTGAAAAGTGAAAACAAAAATTTTTTAATGAGTTTATTACTTTGATGGCAAATTTATTTCTGAAAATCCCACTTATTTTGGTACCTGCTGTAAGACTGTTTCAGGACACACCTGACTCAGCATTTCCCAACCTCTTCTTTTTTTTTCTTTTTGGTCTTTTCGAGACAGGATCTCCCTGTCGCCCCAGCTGTCCTGGAACTCACTCTGTAGACCAGGCTGGCCTTGAACTCACAAAGATCTACCTGCCTCTGCCTCGAGTGCTAGGATTAAAGGTGTGCGCCACCATGCCCCAGCTCCCAACCTCTTCTTGAAAATGTATTCTACTTAAGCTGAAGGATTTCCCTCTAAACTGCCAATATTCAGCCTGAGAATCTTTTAATCATATGTTTAAATTTTTTTATTTATTTTTATCTGTATGAATGTTTTGCCTACATGTATGCAAGTGCACCACAAGTGTACAGTAACCTCAGAGGCCAAAGGATGGCACTGGATACCCTAGAAGTAGAGTTATAGATGTTATAGTGGTTGTTAGCCACCATGTGGGTGTTGGGACCCAAACTCAGGTCCTTTGCAAGAACAGCGGATGCTACTAACTGTGGAGGCATCTCTCCAGCCCGCTTTTGGTCATAGCTTAAAATTTGTGATTTCTGTTGTTTTCTACCCAGTTGGAAGAAATAATATCAACACATCCATAATTTCCTTTGCCCCATTTCCTAGAGTGGCAGCATCTTTCAGGACTAGAATATATCAAAATCAGAATGTGGACACTGATAACAGTAAAGTGACAAGAGAAATCCCATCGGATGAGTCCCTCGTCTTGTCTTTCTGTATCTTCTGCTTGATCTGGGAACCCTACTCTGTTTTCCTTAGAGAAAAATTCCATTTTTTTTTTTATTTATGTGTATGAATGTACTGTCTGCATGCAAGTTTGTGCACCCGTGTCATGCAATGCCGCGGAGGTCAGAAGAGGGCATCGGATTCCCCTGGAACTGGAGTTCTCCTGGAATTGGAGTTACAGACGGTTCTCGGCCACCATGTGGGTGCCGGGGATCGAACCCAGGTCCTGTGCAAGAGCAGTCGGCGCTCTTAACCACTAGGCCATCTCTCCAGCCCCCAGGGAAAAATTCCATTTTGAGAGTAGTATCGAGATGAAGCCATACAACATGCAACTGTTTTGCTTTTTGGACTCAGCACAGGTCTCTAGAAATGCGTGCAGCTTGTCTGCCTTGGTCTCGCCTCATTCAGAGTCTCCCTATACTTTTCTAAATAATGTTCAAACTTTCAGCTGTATTTAGTAGAAGGAATCAGAAATCAGGGATGGGATATCAATCCCATCTTCTTAGAAGCAGAAGTGCAGTCCGATGTTGGTAGTTTCCAAGTGTCTTCATGAATGGCACATGAGATGACAGGGGGATTTGGGTCTGGACGAGAATAAAGAGAGTGGGGAGAAAATGTGAAAATCCAGAATGAAATACAGTATATTATATGGTCGGTGATGAAGTAATTTTCTGAAAGTGATTGATCATCTTGGACCTAATACTAAATTGGATATATTCAGAGGCAGAGCCTGTGGAAAGTCTTCACCTTCATCAACGATGTCTTAGTCAAGGGGCTCAAGCGATCTTCCTAACTTCCTTTTGCCACGTAAGGACACATAGCTGGCACCATCTTCGAAACATTGGGACATCACCAGAAACCACAGCTGTTGACATCTCGATCGTAAAGGTCTTAGAATCCACAACCAAGAACAACGAATTTCCATTGTTCACTAGCTACCCATTGCGAGATAGTTTTTTTCTTTCTTCTTTCTTTCTTTTCTTTCTTTCTTTCCTTTCTTTTTTTGCAAGTTTTTTATAGCAGCTGAAATGAATTAAGATGAAGGAACACCTTCAATTATCCATAATTTGTGGCCCATTAGCTTTCTAGGCTCCTCACTTTTGTTTGTAAGTCAGAAACTATTGAAATCATGATGATATTAAACCTTGTGTTTAACAAACAAACAAACAAACAAACAAAAACGCACTAGACCTAGACCTCACAGTCTTGACAACCTTGAGTTCTACTTGTCCAGGCAGACTTCTGGCCATACACAGAAAGGAAATCAATAGCATGCCCAGAATACCTTTACCTAACCCTGGAAGACTAGAATCCATTTTTTTTTTTTTTTTTTTTTTTTT
>VZQC01003012.1:3992678-4024667 GCA_009823505.1 Rhizomys pruinosus | reverse complement strand
AAAAAAAAAAAAAAAAAAAAGGTGTTTAAGACTGACTGAGGCCAGGCATGGTGGCACACGCCTTTAATCCTAGCACTTGGGAGGCAGAGGCAGGCGGATCTTTGTGAGTTCAAGGCCAGCCTGGTCTACAGAGCGAATTCCAGGACAGCTGGGGCTACAGGGAGACCCTGTTTCAAAAAGACAGGAAAAAAAAAAAAAGACTGAGATGCTATGTATGAAATACGCAAAATTTCAATAAAGAATTTATGCAAAAAATTAAAACTTGAAACTTTTACTTAATCTCTACTAGTTTCATTTTACAAAGAAAAATGCCTTAACTTCAGAGTACAAACATTTCTATTTCTAGACTCATATCCAAAACATTTCAGCTATTCAGAAACATAACTAAATGCAATCTTAAATGACAGCTTCAGAGAATTATACTGTTCTTTACTGGAATGTCAAAATGCCCAAGGTGCTGATGAGCTCACTGGTCAGTACATGAGCTGTTTTCTCTGCATTCTAGCTATGTGGTCCTAGAGTCATTACTGTGTACTGTGATCAGAAGAGATCTTTCTCTTACATTCAGGGTGGTATGACCATTGTACCATGGTCAGAAAACACATATGAAGCCATGTGTCTGCTAGGGGCAGTTTCAACTCTAAAGAATTAAAACACACCACACACACACACAGGAAGAATTAAAACACATGAAAACATCAATCAGACATACGAACCACTAAAGTAATAAAATGGCACAAATATATACAACATGTCGAATTTTCACAAAAGGAAAGTTTTTAGAACTCCTTATGAGCAAAAGACGTATGTGGCACTTGGGAAGTCTTCGCTAATGAATGTACTAGAGGCTTGCTTCTCAAAGCACGCTTCATGGACAGCAGCATCAACATCTCGGGAGTGTTTTAGAAATGTCCATTCTGGGGCTGGAGAGATAGCCTAGCGGTTAAGAGCACCGACTGCTCTTGCAGAGGACCTGGGTTCGATCCCCAGCACCCACATGGCGGCTAAGAACCGTCTGTAACTCTAATTCCAGGAGAACTCCAGTTCCAGGGGAGTCCAACGCCCTCTTCTGACCTCCGCAGCATTGCACGACACAGGTGCACAAACCTACATGCAGACAGTACATTCATACACATACAAAAATAAATAAAATAAAATAAAATAAATTTAAAAAGAAATGTCCATTCTAAGCCAGGTGCTGGCACAAGCCTTTAGTCCTAGCACTAGGGAAGCAGAGGCAGGCAGATCTTTTGAGTTCAAGGCCATACTAGTTGACATAGTGAGTTCCAGGCCAGCTGGGCCTACAGGGAAACCTTGTCTCAGAAAGACAAAAATAATAATAATAATAATAATAATAATATAAAACAAAACAGAAATGTCCATTCTAAGGACCCACCCAGTCCTCCTCAACCAACATCAGCGTGTTTCCATGGGTATGCACAGAAAAACATAAGGAATGATAGCAAGATTCTCTCCTAAATAAAGACAGCTAGGGCTTGCAGTAGACTAATGTTTTGAAAACCTGCCATACATACAGCTCTGGTCCTGGGCCAGCTAGTCCTCAGATCCATCCCTGGCTCTTCTCTTCAATCGCAAATTGCGGAGGAGATGACCACCCCCCAGCTCTCGGGCAAGGGGCCCAGGCAGGAGGGTCAGGATGCATGCAGCAGCTCTGCTCTCACAGGGCTCGGCGAGATAGACCTCCACAGTTCCAGCTTCTAGAGGAGCCCACTCCCCCTGAAGCCTGATGTGGTGTCCTTCCCTTTGTCCCTAGGCTCAGTGGTGGCTTCCTGTGTGTTGCTTCATCTCCGAATTGCCTCACTGCCTACAGCTTCCACTCTGTTCTCCAGCACCTGTGTCACAGCTCCCCAGCACTAAGCTCCCTCTGCTCAGTGAGAGTGCCTTTTGAGCACACCATTTGGGTGTCTCTATTAGTGCAGCATATAGCAGAGGGGTTTTGTGAATGACCTCTGCTACAAAAGGAGCTCCTGCTCAGGCAGCAAACCTCCCATTTCCCACACTCTGACAGGCTCTAGCAACCCAGAAGAAAACGCAGCCTTAAGCTATCTGTAGAACAGATGTGGATGTATTCTGAAACACACGTCCTCCGGGTGTATTTTTAACACCGTAACCATCTCTCACTCCCCCTCAACCAGAACAGCTGGTAGAGCTGCTATTGTTTTCTTTTGAGGAGAGGTGGGGAGACAACTCCTAAACAACAAAATTCTGGACTCAGGCTCAAGAGTCAATTCTCTCCACCTTAACCTTCATTCATCACATCTGTCAGTCACAGGATCTGCTCTGCCTCACAACTGGGCAGTACCCACCTTAGGGACCAAGCACTGAAGGAAAGCATTCCTGCCAGTACCAACCAGAGGTCTCTGAACAGCCTCCTGGGGCACATCTGCCACATCTTAGTGGTACTCTTTCTTTCTTTCTTTCTTTCTTTCTTTCTTTCTTTCTTTCTTTTTTTTTTTTTTTTTTTTCGAGACAGGGTCTCCCTGTAGCCCCAGCTGTCCTGGAATTCTCTCTGTAGACCAGACTGGCCTTGAACTCACAAAGATCCACCTGCCTCTGCCTCCCGAGCGCCCGGGGACTCTCAAGCTGATCCTTGAAAGTCCATCCCTAACCTGGCCTCTTCCAAATTCCACTCAACCTGATCCATTGACCGTTCCCAGGTATGCCTAAACTTTCAGACACGATGTTCAAATCTTCCATGGTACTATGTTGTAGCATTTCACATACAGGTATCATCTCTCTAGTAGACAGTCATGCCTTAGATGAAGAAACTGCCTTCCTTACCAAGGTTCAAACCCAGATCCATGTTTAACTGCCTGTGTCACCCAGGACAAGTCGCTTAAGTGCTCCACTTCAATTTCCCCTCCATAAGACCATAATGAGATACTACCTGATTCACTGGGTTATCACCAGCTCTAAGTAAATTAGCCCTTGTGAAGTGCTCAGTGCTAACCCAAGATAAGGGTCTGGCATGTACAGCAAGCACTGAATAATCAGTACCTACATCTGCTCTGTCATCTTTAGGACTATCACCGTTATACCTGGAATAATAGAGGTGTTCAACCCTACTTGCTCAGTAACTGGAGCGCTTCACAACATGCTCTGTAACACGTCAGCACCTCAGTTCCCCCATCCCAAGTAACGGAGGCTGACAGAGGATAAACCAAGAAATGGCTCTTTCAGTAAAGGGACTAACTGGCCTCAGAGGAAAAGCGCACTGCAGCAGGAGGAGAAAGCCCAGTCCGTGCCAGCCGGAACTGCCAGGGCTGCCCCACGGATGCAACCTGCTCTCGCCACCTGTCCAGCCACCTGCCCGAGAAAGCCCTTCCTACGAGGGGGGCTCACCTTGGCAAAAGCCATACGGACTTTTCAACAGGGAAATAAAGGGTACAACTTTACTCCCCGGAGGGGAGTGGCGGGGAGGGGGAATGCGTCCTTCTGCCCTGGATCCTGAGAGGCTGGAGTTCTGCACGGAGAGTTGGGAGCCCAGCGGCTGCGGAATCCAGGCTTTCCCGAGAAGGCAGGGAGGCGGCCACAGCACGCGCATACCTCCCCGGGGGACCCGGGCGTGAGGGGAGGACCCCAACACCGGGGTCGGAACCGGCCAGCACGCCCGCAGGAGCCAGCCGGTGCTCAGCAATACGCAGACCCGGGAGCCCCGGGGAACCG
The DNA here is from genome assembly GCA_009823505.1 of Rhizomys pruinosus. Lineage (NCBI taxonomy): Eukaryota > Metazoa > Chordata > Mammalia > Rodentia > Spalacidae > Rhizomys > Rhizomys pruinosus. The sequence goes on along the minus strand of VZQC01003012.1, from coordinate 4,020,980 downwards.
GTGAGGGCTCCCAGGCCCCCGCCGCAGGGCCTGTTTCCTAGGCGGCCCCGGCGCGCTGCGCTCGGTCCCCGCGTCCCAGCCCCGCGACGCCCACCTGCGCCCCGCCCCGCCCCGCCCGGCGTCTCCTCGGCCCGCGACCCCGGAGGAGCGCGCTCGGCCGGACAACAGCGGCCACTGGACCTCGCGCCGGGCCTGGGCGCGCGGGCCTCGGCGAGGACCGCGGCGTGAGGGGCGCGCGCCCGGCCGCCGCGACGCGCGCTCACCTTCTGCCGGATCTGGCCCGACGTGGACACCTTTCGGATGAGCTTCTGCGGGGAGCCTGGCTCTGCCTCGGGCTCGCTGTCCGACGACTCCTCAGGCGGCGGCGGCGGCGGAGGCTGCGGCGTACCCGGCGGAGGGGCGCCCGCCGCGGCCGCCATGCTGCCCGGCCAGCGCGCGCGCCGCGGGGGGGCGGGGCGGGGCGGGGGCGGGGTCTGGTGGGGGAGGGTCCTGGTGAGGCGGGGCTTTGTCTGGGCGGGGCCTGGTCGCCTCCCTCCCTATCCCACCGCGCCCCCACCGCCTGTGCGCGCAGTCGTGGCCAATAGGACCCTCCCCTCCCGCTTCTGTGATCCTGCGGAACTGATCTGCTCCCTTCTGTCGCTGTTCTTGGTACGTAATTTCTGATTGTTTCTTTGTACCCTTTTCTTAGTTTTTCACATCAGCAGAGTGTAAGTCACTTCTAGGAGGCCCGGGACCACGTTTGCTAAACAGTTTGAAGAGTGGATGCGCGCAGGTTTGTATTTGGTAAAGAAAAAAAAGACGCCACTTGTAGGAGCCTCTATTAAAGAAGAGATGGAAAAAGAAAACAGGGAGCCGTGTCTAGCCGGAGACCAATCCCTGCAAAGGCAAGAAAAGAAGCAAGCTGCAACTAAAAGGAAAGAAAATGGCATTAATCAGCAACCTGGGAGCCGGCGGGTCCAACGAGTGTGGACCAAATCAGGCACTCCCCTTTCCTATTGGGGCCTGAGGGCAGCAAGCCCTGGAGGGACTGAAAGCTGGCCGGCTGGGTCACAAAGCTAGGACCTATGATCCAGGCTTTGAAGTATTGGGGCAAGTGACCACCCTGAGTTACTGGGTGGAGCTGAGAGACAGAAGGAGACTGAGATTGAGAAGGGAGTAATGGCCCAGAAGGCAAACAGGGGTGACCAGATGAGCCCTTCACTGGGGCAAGAGACGAGGCTGTGCCATTGCTAAAGGTGTCACATGAGTTTGGGGTGCTTTTTGGTACAGTGAGGTGGAGAAGGACTTGGTGCCACCTGGGAGAAAGTGCTGCTGTCCTGTGTCCTGCTGTAAGGAGCCATCTTCAGGGGACTGCCCAAGTGCCCCCTCACCTAGAAGGTTGCCACTGGAGGCAGTGGCCTCTGTCCTGCCCACCAACCAGCAATCTCTGGCTCCCTCTACACTGGACAGTGCTTTCTAGAGACAAGGCAAGTCCAAACCCCCCAGTGTTACAGGGTCATGTGACACAGGGATGAGGCCTCACAGCCACCCTTGAAGATGGCAAGGCCAAGTGTAGGAATACTGTAGGACAGGCCTGAGAGCCAGGAGACCCAGGCCACACCACTCTGCTCTAGCCCCTAGCCACATGTGACTACTCATTTAAATTCCAGTTAACTGGGGCTGGAGAGGGGGCTCATCATTTAAGAGCATTCAGTGGTTGCTTCTCTTCCAGAGGACCTGAGTTGCATTCCCAGTACACACCTCCCTGTAACTCCTGCTTCAAGGAATCTGACACCATTTTCTGGCTTCTGTGGGCACCCAGGTGCACATACACAAACACATATAAATAAAATATAAAATAAATATTTTTAAAAATAAATTATAGGGGCTGGAGAGATGCCTCAGTGGTTAAGTGTTGCAGAGGACCTGGTTTTGATTCATAGCACCCACATGGTGGCTAAGAACCATCTTTAAGCAGGGTGTGGTGGCCCACGCCTTTAATCCTAAGGAAGAAGCAGGACAATCTCTGAGTTCAAGGCCCGCCTGGTCTACAGAGTGAGTTCCAGGCCAGCTGGGGCTATAGGGAGACCCTGTCTCAAAAAGATTAAAAAAAAAATGTGGCCAGGTGTGGTAATACATGCCTTTCACTTGGGAGGAAGAAGCAGGTGGATTTCCAGGAGATTGAGACCAGCCTGGTCTACATATGGAGTTCCAGGCCAGTTTGGGCTACAGGCAAACCTGTCTCAAGAAAAAAAATAAGTAAGTAAATAAATAAATTTCCAATTAACTAGCTGGGAGTAGTAACTCTGCACTAGAGAGTCCAAAGCAGAAGGGTGGTGAGTTTGAGGCCAACCTGAGCTATAGAATGAGATCCTGTCACAAAACAAGAACCAAAAAATAAAGTTCCAATTAACTAAGATTAAATTTCAGTCCCTCAGCAACGCTAGCCATATTTGTAGCACTGGGCATCCACATGTGGCTGCACAGCTACCACAGTGGGTGGGACAAACACAGAGAGCACTTCCAGCACCAGAGAGTTCTGTGGCACATGAGGATAGGGATGACTAGAGTATGGAGCACTCCGTGCAAGCTGGATGAGATGCAGCCCTCAGCCACACCCCACAGAGCAGCAGGAAAGGAAGCCCCTGACATCAAAGTCTCAGGACTCATTCCCTAGGTATGCCAGAGAGGCAGGATGTGAACCCAAACCAAGTGATTCCCAAGGCCCAGCCGCTGCAGGCTTAGTCTCCCAGGAAGCCAAGGCCTGCAGGAGCTCCTCGGTAGAGAGTGGACAGAAAGGCACTGTATGAGGCCAAGGAGAGTTCATCATAATTCAGCATTGAAGTCCTGACCTCCAGGCCCTCAGAGGAGGACTGTATTTGTAGAGAGGTTCCTTAACAGCCTGGCACACAGCTTTAATCCCAGCACTGGATAAGCAGAGGCAGGCAGATCTCTGTGAGATTGAAGCCAGCCTGATCTACATAGTGAGTTCCAGGGCACCTGGGGCTACAGGGAGATCATGTCTCAAAACAGATTAAAAAAAAAAAAAAAGTGACTAGGAGTAAGATGGCTCAGCACGTAAAGGGGCAAAGGGACTCACTGCCAGGCCTGATGACTCAAGTGGGATCTCCAGAACCCATATGGTAGAAAGAGGAGAATTATTCCACAAGTTGTCCTCTGCTCTCCACATCCATGTGTGCATACTAAATAAATGTTTGTTTGGTTTCGTTTGAAACAGGGTCTCCCTGTAGCCCCATCTGGCCTGGAACTCACTATGTAGACCAGGTGAGCCTTGAACTCACAGAGAGCCACCTGTCTCTGCCTCCCAAGTGCTGGGATTAAAGGTGTGCGCCACCCCACCCCCCCATCCCCGACTATAAATAAATGTTTTTAAAAATCAATAAAAACTAGCTGGGCGTGGTGGCACACACCTTTAATCCTAGCACTTGGGAGGCAGAGGCAGGTGGATCTCTGAGTTTAAGGCCAGTCTGGTCTACAGAATGAGCTCCAGGCCAGCTGGGACTAAAGGGAAACCCTATCTCAAAAAAAGACAAAAAAAAAAAAAATCAATAAAAACTTAAAAGGGTAAATCCATCCCAGGCACACACCTGTAAATCCCAGCACTCGGGAGGCTGAAGCAGGAGGATCACAAGTTGGAAGTCATCCTGGGCTCATAGCAAGACCTGTCTCAAAAGAGAAGGACCACAGGAGGAGAAGGAAATGACATTAGGGTAGTCCCAAATCATTCTAACTGGTGACTTTTTAAAGAGATTAGAATTCAGACACAGAAGGTGACCATGTGAAAACACTGAGAAAAGATCACCATCTAGTCAGGCGTTGTGGCGCACGCCTTTATTCCCAGCACTGGGGAGGCAGAGGCAGGAGGATCTCTGAGTTCAAGGCCAGGCTGGTCTACAAAGTGAGTTCCAGGACAGCAGGGGCTGCAAGGAGACCCAGTTTCAAAAAGAGCTTAGCCACTACCAGCACCTTGATTAAGCCCCCTGGAAGCCTAGGAACTAGTACTAGTACAAAAGTGACTCCCCGGGCATGGTGGCATACGCCTTTAATCTAGCACTTGGGAGGCAGGGACAGGCGGATCTCTGTGAGTTCAAGGCCAGCCTGGTCTACAGAGTGAGTTCCAGGACAGCCAGAGCTACAGGGAGACTCTGTCTCAAAAAGATAAAAAAAAAAAAAAAAAAAAAATAGTGACTTCCCAATGGGATTATGTCTGCATTTGTTGACAACAACACAATGTGTTATGGGGATGAGGGTGTAGCTCAAGTGGTAGAGTACTTGCCTAGCCCTGGATTCAATCCCCACTATATGTACCCAGTGGAAAGATCTAGAGGCTATGCCAGGAGTGCACAGGAAGGCAGAAGTGGTCTGAGCAGGGTTTGGGGATTTGGATAGATAGGCCGGAGAATAAAGCAAATTTCCAGGAAAACAAAAAGGCAGGACCCAGCCAGGTGAATTAGGAGGATCCTGGAAGGCTCTGCAATAAGGACTTTGCCCTGTTAGTCGTGCAAGAGCCAGGAGCCACAGAAGAGCTTTGGAAAACAGAGTGCTCAAGTGACTGGGCAGAGGGCAGAGAACCATACCAGGGAGCAAAGATCAGAAACAGAGAAGTCCCTAAAAAAGGTCTGTGCCACTCCAGGAAATGCTGACCAGGCCACATTCAAGAAGATGGTCTGGAGATGAGAGTGACTGAAGGCAGACACAGCAGGGGAGCAAAGTGACAGCTAGTGGGGAAGCAGTGGCAGACAGATCTCTGAGTTCAAGGCCAGCCAGGACTACAGAACAAACAGAAGGGAAGTGGTGGAGTCAGAGTGCCTGCCATCCTGGGCTTTCAAGAAAGGATCATTAGCATAGAGCACTTAGATAAGAAAGAGGGGAGTTTGGGTTGAGGTACTGAGACTGCTGTCTATGCCTGTTAGAAGCTCAGGGAATAGCTGGGCTCCAGAATTCATCATTAAAGAGGCCAAAGCTGGAGCTGGAGAAGTGGTTCAACAGTTCCCAGGACTGGGGTTTGGTTCCCAGCACCCACAGCAGTTAACAATTGTCTAAACTCCAGTTCTAGGATATCTAACGCCTTTTTTTTTTTTTTTTGGACTTTTTGAGACAGGGTCTCCCTGTAGTCCCAGCTAGCCTGGAACTCACTGTGTAGACCAGGCTGGCCTTGAACTCACAGAGATCCACCTGCCTCCCAAGTGCTAGGATCAAAGGCATGCCCCACCACGCCTGGCTTTTTTTTTGGGGGGGGGGGGGACTCTAACGCCTTTTTCTAGTGTCTGTGGGCATTACATACATACAGCATACTTACGTATGGGTAAAACATACACATAAAATTAAATTTAAACAGAGAGAGGCCAAAGCCGTGGGTAAGAGCATGAAAGCAGGGGCAGTGGGAGGATGAGATTGTGGCCAAATAGGAGGGTGGGGAGCTGTGTTCCAGAAAGCGCTCTGCAGACTGTCACAGCCAAGAGCCTAAGGAGACAGGGTGACTGTCACACAGGGTCTTAGATGGGCTCCTGGAACAGGAACAAGACACTGGGGGAAGAGTAAGGAAATCTGAACAAAGTATGTGTTTAGTTTAATAATAATGTGTCGATGCCAGTTCTGAGTGCAGCAAGTGTTCTGCGCTGGTGTGAGATATTAATGATAGGGAGGTGCTGGGCCTCATTCTCCACTCACTTTTCTGTAAATCTAAAACTGTTTGAAATAAAACATGCTCTTAGAAGAGTATGGGCTTGATAAGAATTACATTATTATGCTCTGAAGGCAGAGAAGACTAACTCGGACATGAATTTTTTTTTTAACATGTGAAGAAGCCCTTCTGTTCCATGATGAATGCACAGTGCAGTTCCCTTGGAGATCACAGGAGGGGCTGAGCCATCAACTCCCCCAGGCAGCTCACTGGGAGGAGCACATTCCCAAGGGTGCCTTTTACCCAGTGAGTCACAGGGTGAATCATGTCTAACGGTGTGCTGCTCCCTGAGCTCACCCCACCCGGAGGGCATGCCAAGGTGGGAGTGATAATATACCCCACATCCAACCTCACTGTCTCTGTGACGTGGCAAAGAAGACTGATCTTGTCAGAAAGGCCTCGCCTTAGCATATCACCCTAAGCTGGGGTTGCCATTGGCTGACCTTTGAAGCAGGACAGCTTTCCACTGAGTGTCACATAGGACTCTACACCCTAAGACATTTTAAAAAATATTTTATTAGTTTTTATGTGTATAAGTGTATTGCCTGCATGTATGTAAGTGAATCCATGTCATACAATGTTTGAGGAGGTAAGAAGAGGGATCCCCTGGAACTGGAGTTATGGACAGCTGTTAGCCGCCATGTGGGTGCTGAGAATCAAACCCGGGTCCTCTTGGAGAGCAGCCAATGCTCTTAACCACTGAGTCATCTCCCCAACCTTGCCCCTAGGACATTTACCATAAATAAAAACTACTCCCACAAACTTCTAAATGTCTACAACGTCACCTCCATGTGCCCCGCCCCACCCCAGAACCTCCAAGCCATCAGGCCTTAAGGGGAGGAAAAGCAGTAAAATGTGTCAATGGGGCAGGAAAACAAACAGCCCCCAAAGGAATTACTACATGTGAAAAAATCACGGAAAGGTAGCTTCACAAGGCAGAGGAGAAGACGGGGGAGAGGAGACCAAATCAGACGCAAGAACTGGGAGCACCTGCTTCAGCATGGCAGTACTGGTTTTACAAAGGCACACACAGGGGAAATGGTCCCCGAGGTCTCTGTCATCTTACAACTGCATGTGAATGTGCAGCTTTGTCAGTAAAAATCTCAGTGAGGACGACCTGAAGGACAGCCCTTGTTGTATCGCAGTGTGCAGCTCCTCTCTGCCCTCCACTGGCAGCATCGCCGGGCAAAGCTTTGGGAAATCAGAGTTCCAGTGCTGTCTCAAGTCCTAGCTGTGGGTAAGATACCTAACATCTCTGAACCAATGCAGTTTCTCACCTAGCAAGTGGGTGGCAAGAGCAACTTCCCACCACTGTTGGAGCAATTAGACATCCTGTGTGAACCGCCTGGCACAAGGCAGGAATTCAACAGATGGCAGGAATCCATGTTTCTCCACCCCGTTGGTTGGTTGCTGGTTACAGAACTGTGTCCCAAATCTTCTGCCAGGCCTTCGAGATTTAAACCACTTGCTGCCAAGCCTGACGACCTGAGATCAGTCCTGGGACCCACATGGTGGAGGGAGAGAACAGACCCCTGCAAGTTGCCCTCTGAGCTCCATGAACATCATGGCACACGTTCATCCATACAAATACAAACAAATAAATGTAATTAAAATCCACTATATCTTTGGGCTGGTGAAATGGTTCAGGGTAAAAGTACTTGCCATCAAGTTCCTCCACCTGCTGTGTCTCAAGTGCCACTCTGTGCAGTACCCTCACCTCTGTGTGCCCTGTTTTTAGTTTAGTACTCCACCTGTCCCTCTACACCTGTCCCTCTACCCCTGGCCCTCAGACTTCCTGTCTCCTGGGGGTGCCACAAGCCAGCAAAGAACACCACATATGTGCGGGCTGAGCTGAGTCAGTGTTCCACATCCCTCTCGCTGGCTTGCTGGGGCAGCTGACTGCTGGTTTCCTGCCTCCAAGCCCGCCCTCCGCAGGGTGGCCAGCTGCAGTATAAACAAACCAGCACCTGGAGGGCTGCATCGGATGTTTTAGCACAGAAATAACTTGGAGGGCGAGGGCTGTTCTGACCTCTGGTCTCCACGGCTCGGGCTCCAGCCCTTCCCTCCAGCTTCCCCACCCAAAGGTCGGGCCTATTAACATCCATTCTGACTTAGGATGTCCTGGGGTCAAGCAATGCAGGAACCAACTGGCTGGTCCTCTCACCAGGCGCTGCTAGGCAGAGAGATTCAGCCCTCCTCAGCTGCTGTCAGGAGTTAACTGTGGCAGCTGGGCCCTGGTGGCAGAAGGCAGGGGGAGAGTTCATGAAGAGGCGCACTGGGCTGGGCACCATATTAGGAGTGTGGAATAGTAGTAACTCACTGTTTTCTCGGTATGTCTGCCCCACTAACCCACAATCTTCTACTCCTGTGAATCCCCATCCTTGCCAACACCAGGGTACCTCAGAGGCAGCACACAGGTCTAACCTTCGTGTGAGACCCAATGCAAGGTTTCCAGCTAGGGCTTCTACATTGTAATCCCAGGCCCCGTAGCCCAACCTAGCCTGGAATCCAGATACTGGAGCCTTCATGCACATGGATGCATGTCCTGTCCAGGCCTCTGCTACTACTCTTGGTATCAGAAACCCTCTTCCAAGGGTACATGATCTTCATCTTCATCATCAACCTGACTAGATTTTGGAGTCATCTAGGAAACACACCTCTGGGCATGTCTGGGAGGACATGTCTGGGAGGTTTAACTGAGGAAGGGGACTCACTCTGAATGTGGAAGGCACCATCTCATGGGCGAAAAACAAAGGCGAGATGGAGTGGAGCAGCAACGCTCCGCTCTCTCTGACCGCAGACGCAGCATGCCCAGCAGCTACGTGATCCTCCCGTCACAATGGGCTTTGTCTCCCCCAAGACATGAGCCAAAATAAAACCTTCCTTCTTTCAGTTACTTTTGTCAGGCATTTCGTGACAACAAGAAAAGTAATAAGCTACACATGCATGCACACACACACACCACTGCGTTTGGTGAGGTTGACTTGTGCAGAAATCTCCATGACCCCTTTACCCACTTCCTGACAGCGTGGACAAGAGCCACATGTCTGTCCTTTCCCCCGTATCCCCCACACCCCTCCATGACTGCAGAGAGCTGCTCAGGACACCACAGGCTGCTGGGCACTATGGCCAGGGATCGGCGCCTGGTAGAAAGGGCCTGGGAGTCCTCCCATTGTGCCTCCTCCCCCTTAGCTCCTTCCCACCTCTCTGAACCCAAGCAAGGATCCCCTCCCCCTTCCTAATAGCAATCTGACTAGGAAGTCCATCTGGTAAACCCCTTTCCCCAGTTCAGGCATTACTTAATTCTGCTGCTGGCCGTGGGACACGCCCACCAGGCCAAAGCTGAGCCAAGGATCCCCCATGCCCAGAACTGCTATCCAGAGCCCAAGTGGCAAAGACTGGTGTGTGGATGGCCAATGGGATGTGGTGCCAGCTTCTGGGCTGTGTCCAGGGACCTGCTAGCCTCTACACACACTGGGCATTGTGGTGCCAGCTTCTGGGCTGTGTGCAGGGACCTGCTAGCCTCTACACACACCGGGCATTGTGGTGCCAGCTTCTGGGCTGTGTCCAGGGACCTGCTAGCCTCTACACACACTGGGCATTGTGGTGCCAGCTTCTGGGCTGTGTCCAGGGACCTGCTAGCCTCTACACACACCGGGCATTGTGGTGCCCAGCTTCTGGGCTGTGTCCAGGGACCTGCTAGCCTCTACCCACACCAGGCATTGTGGTGCCCAGCTTCTGGGCTGTGTCCAGGGACCTGCTAGCCTCTACCCACACCGGGCATTGTGGTGCCAGCTTCTGGGCTGTGTCCAGGGACTTGCTAGCCTCTGCCCACACAGGGCATAGCACTCAGGTTCTTCCTCAGTCCAACTCAGTTCTCTGGTCACTCTGGGGTCCATCTATTCCATTCCAAGTGTTAGCCAAGTCTGGCTTGGTTGCTTGTGCTCAGCACAAACTTAACTCTCTAGAGCTCAAGTAGGGAATGAGCCTCAAAATGGAATCAGCACAAGGATGTCTGTCTATACTTGTTTTCTGCCCTGTTATCTCAGGAGCCTCTTTAGGGGCCCTGGAGATAGAACTGGTCAGGAAACTAAACTTACCCCTATGTGTTTCCAGAGAAGCAGCTTAGACCCTCCCAGACCCCACAGAGGAGAGCACAGGGACTCTGGGTTGCTCCGAAAGGCTGCCCTTTTTTCTTTATTTTTTATTTATTTTTGTATGTGTATGAATGTACTGTCTGCATGCAAGTTTGTGCACCCGAGTCGTGCAATGCCGCAGAGGTCAGAAGAGGGTCTCGGATTCCCCTGGAACTGGAGTTCTCCTGGAATTGGAGTTACAGACGGTTCTTAGCCGCCATGTGGGTGCTGGGGATCGAACCCGGGTCCTCTGCAAGAGCAGTCGGTGCTCTTAACCGCTAGGCTATCTCTCCAGCCCAGGCTGCCCTTTTTTTTTTTTTTTTAAATTTATGTATGTGTATGAATGTACTGTCTGCATGCAAGTTTGTGCACCCGTGTCGTGCAATGCTGCGGAGGTCAGAAGAGGGTGTCGGATTCCCCTGGAACTGGAGTTCTCCTGGAAGTGGAGTTTCAGACGGTTCTCGGCCGCCATGTGGGTGCTGGGGATCGAACCTGGGTCCTCTGTTGGGGCTGGAGAGATGGCCTAACGGTTAAGAGCGCCGACCGCTCTTACACAGGCTGCCCTTTCTTTTGATGTTGCCCTTAACTCCCAGACTCCAGATGCCCTAAAGGTACAAGCCTCTAAGTCAGTGACAACGGTCCAGAGCCCGGACAACCAGCTTAACTTCCGACTAGAGGATGCACAGGCAGCTCTTTATTGGCATCTCTTTATTTCTGAGATGAAGATTCATACTTCCCTATCTAGCATAACTCTCAAAATTGACTGGAGGCTTCACTTGTGGCCCTGGAACTACAGGCCTTCCAAGCATCTGGATTAACTGCTCACTCATCCTGGACTGCCTCCTCCTCTTTCTTCTCTGCAGTTTCTCCAGCGTCTTTCAGATTTTGGCGAGCAAACTCCTCAAAAACCAAATTTTCATCCTGAACACTGAAAGAAAACAAATAACATGTTGGTCAGGGCACACTCTAACTCTAGGATGAAATCCTGAAGGGAACAAGACACTGAGCTTCCTGCAGTGACAGATCAAGGACAGACATGTGCCCCAGGATAGACCAAGGAACTCTGCCTTTCTTAAGGCTTTTTAGGGTTGTTTTCTTTCTGTTATGCCTTTCGTTTTTGTGACAAGGGCTCACTCTGTAGTCCAGCGTGGCCCTGAGCTTACAGTGATCCTCCTGCCTCAGCCCCTCCAAGTGTTGGGATTATAGATAGGAGCCACCGCTCTCAACGAATCCTTTTTGTTTAAAAGATTAAAAAAAAACAGAAGCTAGAGAAAAAGCAAAACCACCCACAGAACAAAGTCGAATCCAGTGTAACTGTGTGTACAGCCTTAAGTCCTTGTGAATGAAAGGACACAGATAGCACACAGACATTCTAAGAAGGGTTTGTGTAGGAGGAATCATAATACACAGAGAAACTCAGAGAAGCATTCAGATGGCTTACCTTTCCTTTGCTGTATGCCCAGAATGGAGAGGAAGGGGAGAGGGAGGGGGGAGAGAAGGAGGAAAAGAGGGAGAGAGGGAGGGAGGGAGGAAGGAGGGAGGAAGAGGGAGAGAGAAATTAGTATCAATTAGTTTCTTTTTTGAGACAAGGTCTCATTGTATCCCAGGTTAGCCTCGAACTCACTGTATAGCTAAGGATGACCTTGAACTTCTGATCTTCCTGCTTCCATTTCCCAAGTGGTATATGCTACCTTCCCATGTTTTCTGTGGTACTTGGGATCAAACCCAGTACGAAAAGATAGGAAACTGAGCTATATTCACAGCCCCCAACTTCTTTTAAAACTTTCTGAGAGGGGCTGGAGAGATGGCCTAGCGGTTAAAAGCGCCAACTGCTCTTGCAGAGGACCCGGGTTCGATCCCCAGCACCCACATGGTGGCTAAGAACCGTCTTTAAGCTGGGCGTGGTGGCACATGCCTTTAATCCTAGCACTTGGGAGGCAGAGGCAGAGGCAGAGGCAGGCAGATCTCTCTGAATTCAAGGCCAGACTACAGAGTGAGAGTCCAGGCCAGCTGGAGCTATAGGGAGACCCTGTCTCAAAAAAAAAAAATAATAATAATACTCTAATGAAACAAACATAAACATTAAAATGTGTGGTTAGACTGTATTTTCTCCCCAATGGGATACTTTGCTTTTTTTTTTTTTTTTTTTTTTTTATGTGTGTGAATGTACTGTCTGCATGTAGGTTTGTGCACCCGTGTCATGCAATGCCTTGGAGATCAGAAGAGGGTGTTGGATTCCACTGGAACTGGAGTTAAAGACAGTTCTCAGCCGCCATGTGGGTGCTGGGGATCGAATCCCGGGCCTCTGCAAGAGCAGTCGGTGCTCTCAACCGCTAGGCCATCTCTCCAGCGTCCCCAATGGGATACTTTGAAACTTCTTTCTCTCTCCATGATCTTTTTATGTAGCCCAGGCTGACTTAAACCTCACTGTGTAGAATAGGCTGGCCTTAAACTCAGCCTCCTGAGAACTGGGATTATAGACATGAACCACCACACATGGCTTCATTCCTTGAACTCTAACTCATACACCATCTCAGCCACCTTTGCAGGGACAATGGCACAGCTTTCAGTATGTTCACAGACTTGTGGAAATATTGTCTCTCTAAACATCCACACAAGAACCCATGGATTTACAATCGAGTGAACTGAGGTGTTAGAAACTCAAGTTGACCTTTTTCTGCATTTTCTGTGTTCTCATTATAATCACTACTTTCACAACTATATACATATATATATATATATATATATATACACATATATAATCTTTTTTAAGATTTATTTCATTTTTTTTTATTTTATTTATTTTTGTATGTGTATGAATGTACTGTCTGCATGTAGGTTTGTGCACCCGTGTCGTGCAATGCCACGGAGGTCAGAAGAGGGTGTCGGATTCCCCTGGAACTGAAGTTCTCCTGGAATTGGAGTTATAGACAGTTCTTAGCCGCCATGTGGGTGCTGGGGATTGAACCCGGGTCCTCTGCAAGAGCAGTCGGTGCTCTTAACCGCTAGGCTATCTCTCCAGCCTAAGATTTATTTCATTTTTAAACATGTGTACATATAAGTGCATGTGTATACCTACATGTATGTGTATGTGTATGTGTATTTTATGTACATGGACACTACAGTCCACAGAGGCCTCTGGATCCTCTGAAGCTGGAATTACAGGCAGTTGTGAGCTGCCTGATGTGGGTGCTGGGAATTGAACTCGGGTCCCCTGGAAGAGCAGTAAGTGCTCTTCACTGCTGAGCCTTCTCTCCAGCCCCCACAGATCATCTTCCAAATGCCTGTTAAGCTTCCAGATGAAACACGAGGTCTTTGTTTCTAAATGAAAAGCAAAGCCTCAGGCTCTTCAATTGATTTGTCCCTTAAATCATCTCTAGATCCAAATTCATGTCTGTGGACAGCAGATCTGTTTTTTTTTTTTTTTTTTTTTTTTTTGGACTTTTTGAGACAGGGTCTCCCTGTAGCCCCAGCTGTCCTGGAATTTGCTCTGAAGACCAGGCTGGCCTTGAACTCACAAAGATCCGCCTGCCTCTGCCTCCCAAGTGCTAGGATTAAAGGCATGCGCCACCACGCCCGGCTAGATCTTCTGCTTTAACACTGATGAAATCCCATGAGATTGAGCCCATCCAAGACAGAGCTGAGATGTTACACCCTCCACACACAAACAGAAGGTATCCTGTTCTCCCTTCTGAGGTGACCCAGTCACCCTGTGGATGACACCCATACTCAGAGGTACAGTCAAGAAAGACCAGGGGTGAACCCACAACAAATCTGCTAATGGTGAATGGTTAGAGACAGCCCAGACGATGCATGACTGACCTGGGTCCTCAGGCTGGGGGTGCATGAGGCGGAATGGTACCTCAGTGGCCACTTCACTGGAAGAAAGGAAGCATGCAGGCCAGTGAGTGCACACACAAGCAGACACACACGCAAGCACGCATGCACACACGCACACACACAATAACAAATCATACTGCAAAAATAGGGGCTGCAGAGATTCACCCAAGATCTATTCAGTGGGAATCAAAACAAAACAAAACAGAGATGAGGAAGTGGTCAGGCAGGAATTTGTAATGCATTCCCTGGGGTGTGGGCCAGGGACTTCTCAGGCCTGGTGGACGCAGCTTGTGTCCTCAGCTCCCTGCTCTCTAGCTAGTGTCAGGACACTGTGGGAAGAGAGGGAGAACCCAGAGGAAGGGTAGTTTTAAATGTATTATTTGGCCAGGCATGGTGGCGCACGCCTTTAATCCTAGCACTTGGGAGGCAGAGCAGGCGGATCTTTGTGAGTTCAAGGCCAGCCTGGTCTACAGAGTGAGTTCCAGAACAGCTGGGACTACAGGGAGACCTTGTCTCAAAAAGACCAAAAATAAATAAATAAATAAATAAATAAATAAATAAATAAATGTATTATTTGTAGCAAGGCATATTTGAACACATTAAGAATCTGTATGAGGGGGCTGGAGAGATGGCCTAGCGGTTAAGAGCGCCGACCGCTCTTACAGAGGACCCGGGTTCGATCCCCAGCACCCACATGGCGGCCGAGAACCGTCTGAAACTCCAATTCTGGGAGAACTCCAGTTCCAGGGGAATCCGAAACCCTCTTCTGACCTCCGCGGCATTGCACGACACGGGTGCACAGACTTGCATGCAGACAGTACATTGATACACATACAGAGATAAATAAATGCCGGGCGTGGTGGCGCATGCCTTTAATCCTGGCACTTGGGAGGCAGAGGCACACGGATCTCTGTGGGTTCAGGGCCAGCCTGGTCTACAGAGTGAGTTCCAGGACAGCCAGAGCTACAGGGAGACTCTGTCTCAAAAAGACAAAAAAAAGAATCTGTATGAGGCCGATAAACCAGGGGTGGGTACAGTGTCTCCTGCAAAAGAGCAGAAGGGAAGTCTAGAGAAAGGGATGAAGGGAAGGCGAACAGGGGATGGGAGAAAAGAGGCTATCCCCTGCATCCCAGAAGTCCCTGCGGCCTGCCCAGTACTGACCCATTGATGTCCCAGGTGCAGACCCAGTCTAGATGACACGTGGTTTCAAACACAGAGGTGGGCAGCAAATGGCTATTCAGGGCTAAAGAGAGCCCAAGATCATTTGGCTCCAACTCCCACAGTCACAGAAATTCTAATTGACCAGCCTTGTAGCCCAGGTAGGGGAAGAAGATGGTAAGAATTGAAGCAAAGGACTATGTCGGGTGAATTCTTGTCTCAGATATCTCCAAACTTGGCTTTTTGTGAGTGGTTCAAAAGACATTTGTAGTCAGGCATGGTGGCTCATGCCTTTCATCCCAGCACTAGGGATGTAGAGGCAGGCAGACCTCTGAGTTGGAGGCCAAACTGCTGAATATAGTGAATTCCAGGCTTCCCAGGGCTGCATAGTGAGACACCATCTCAAAAAACAAAACCAAGAACAAAAACATCTGTCACTATTCACAATTACCAAAATTTAGGAACAACGCAAGTGTCCACTGTGAAGTTAAGTTCCCAGGGGAGGAGGGGGGGCTCTACTTTTTTTTTTTTTTTTTTTTTTTTTTTTTTTGTCTTTTTGAGACAGGGTCTCCCTGTAACTCCGGCTGTCCTGGAACTCACTACGTAGACCAGGCTGGCCTTGAACTCACAAAGATCCGCCTGCCTCTGCCTCCCAAGTGCTAGGATTAAAGGTGTGTGTCACCATGCCCGGCAGGGACTCTACTTTTGTTGAAGATTCTGCAAGGCTGATAGACTGACTGGAATTACTGGGATTGTGGGTAGCTGGAATGTTGCAGGTCTGCAGGCAAATTATCTATTTACCCCTGAGGAGCTATTTAATACCTGCTTATGTATGACTATTAGGTAAAATCACTTTTGGAATGAAGAGACCCCCTAGCTTCCACCAACCCAAAAGCTAAGAATGACTTCAGATAGTACCTGAGGCCTACAGAAGAGATTTCTCCCATTTTCCTATAACCTGCCTAACCAAGGTTCCCACCAATATATTTTATTCTGATTAACTTATTTCTATTTTATGAAAATGAGTGTCTTCTCTGCATGTAAGTGTATCACATACGTGCCGTTCCCTCCAAGGTCAGAAGAGGGCATCAGATCCCCTGGAACTGGAGTTATATAGAGTCATAAATATGTTATCTTTTTTTGTTTGTTTGTTTGTTTGTTTGGTTGGTTGGTTGGTTTTTGTTTTGTTTTGTTTTTGGTCTTTTGAGACAGGGTCTCCCTGTAGCTCTCACTGTCCTGGAACTCACTCTGTAGACCAGGCTGGCCTTGAACTCACAGAGATCCGCCTGCCTCTGCCTCCCGAGTGAGTGCTAGGATTAAAGGCATGTGCCGCCATGCCCGGCTTTTTTATTTTTTTTTCTGTTTTTGAGACAGGGTCTCCCTGTAGTCCCAGCTGTCCTGGAGCTCACTATGTAGACCAAGCTGGCTTTGAACTCACAGAGATCCACCTGCCTCTGCCTCCTGAGTGCTGGGATTAAAATCGTGCACCACCACGCCTGGCACCAATGTAATTTTTAAAATGCTTTGGTTTATGACTTTGTTCTTTCACTATTAAAAAAAATTTCATAGGGCTGGAGAGATGGCCTAGTGGTTAAGAGCACCAACTTCTCTTGCAGAGGAACCGGGTTCGATCCCCAGCACCCACATGGTGGGTGGCTGAGAACCGTCTTTGACTCCAGTTCCAGGGGAATCCGACACCCTCTTCTGACCTCTGCGGCATTGCATTACATAGGTGCACAAACCTACATGCAGACAGTACATTCATACACTTAAAAAATAAATAAAATTTTTAAAAAGTAAAAAAAAAATTTCATAAGATTGTCACGTATTAGACGTCACATATTAGACGATGGTATATGGAGTACCTGAGTCTGTTCACAAGGCTGGTATTATACATGTTGAGCTCCAGAATAAATGATCTCTTATTCTCTTTGAGGTGACAGCTGTATCTTTATGTCAACACCACCAGTAAATGAATAAACAAAGTGTGGTGTATATCCATACAATGGAATATTACTCAGCCATAAGAAGGAATGAACTGCCGGGTGTGGTGGCACACACCTTTAACCCTAGCACTCGGGAGGCAGAGACAGGCGGATCTTTGTGAGTTGAAGGCCAGCCTGGTCTACAGAGCAAGTTCCAGGACAGCTGGGGCTATAGGGAAACCCTGTCTCGAAAATACCAAAAAAAAAAAAAAAAAAAAAAAGAATGAATGAACTGTACTTTTATTTGCTATAACATGAATAAACCTTGAAAACATTATACTAAGTAAAAGAAACCGATTACAAAGGCCACATATTGAATGACTTTTTTTGGGGGGGAGGACAGGATCTGATGTAGCCCAGGTTAGCCTAGACCTCGCTATGTAGCTGAATATAACCAGGAACTTCTGATCCTGAGATTACAGTTTATGCAGTGGTGGGCACTGAACCAGAGCTTTGTATATGCAAAGAGCTAAACAAGTGCTCTGGAAACTACATCCCCAGGCCCAGAGTAGGCAAATCTGTAGAGACAGAGAGCAGATCAGTGGTTACCAAGACATGTGGAAAGGAAAAAAGAGCAACCACTCAATAAGCACTAGGTTTCTTTTTTTTTTTTTTATAAGATTTACTTAATTATTTATTTATTTAATTTTATTTCTTATGTGCATGAATGTACTGTTTGCATGCAGGTGTGTGCACCCGTGTCGTGCAATGCCGCGGAGGTCAGAAGAGGGTGTCAGATTCCCCTGGAACTGGAGTTCTCCTGGAATTGGAGTTTCAGACGGTTCTCGGCCGCCATGTGGGTGCTGGGGATCGAACCCGGGTCCTCTGCAAGAGCGGTTGGCGCTCTTAACCACTAGGCCATCTCTCCAGCCCCAGCACTAGGTTTCTTTATCAGGTGCTAAAAGTGTTCTGGATCCAGGCAGTGCTGATTATTGTATGCCATGTGTACATGTACTTAATTCCACTGAATCATGTATATGTATGTGTATGTATGCCATGTGTACATGTACTTAATCCCATTGAATCATGTGTATGTATGTGTATGTATGCCATGTGTACATGTACTTAATTCCACTGATCATGTGCTTGAAAATTGTTAAAATGGGAAGCTGAAGAGATGGCTCAGTGGTTAAGAGCACTGACTGTTCTTGCAGAGGACCTAAGTTCAAATCCCAGTACCCATGTGGCAGTTAACAATCATCTGTAACCCCAGTTTCAAGGGATCCAACACCATCTTCTGACATCCATGGGCACTGTATGACACAGGTGCGCTTATATGCAGGCAATACACTCATACACATAAAACAAAAATGATAAATTTTTAAAAAAGAAAATAGTTAAAATGCTTTGTGGCTTGTACCACACACGTGCGCATGCACCCACCCAAACCCACACCCACACGCACACACACACACACACACACACAACAGGTACTTGGTTTCTGGAGTATGTGTGTATTTGTATGTGTGTGTGTACACACAAGTGTGCATGCATGCATGCAAGCATGTACATGTGTGTGCGTGTACATGTGTGTGTGTACATGTCCTTGCCCACATGCAAGCCTAGAGCCTCCAACCCCATGCCCACTGGCTAACCCTCTAGTAGCACATCCAGAACCAGCGCTCATTATTCTCAGCATCTCTGAGCGCAACTGCCCAGTTTCCATCCATCCCAAGCTCCTTGTCCTTAGCTTGTTGGGAGCTGAGTGGAGAATTGGGGCAGAGGCTTACCTGGAGGTGAGCTCTCCCAGAAAGCTAGAAAACAAAACAAACAGCTGTGGTGACTACCCCAGAGGTAACATAACTTCACACCCCATTGCTCAGAGGCAGCACAGGACACCCCTGCCCTGTAGTCTGGCTCTCACTTCCTAGCTAAGCTTCCAGGACCCCTGTGTAACCCTTTACCCTCAGCTTCACTCCTCCCCTCTGCTGCCTGCCTCCCTGCTTTCTCCAGAGATAACTTAAGAAGTGGAGCCAGGTAGTTTCAAGCATAAGTCCCAAATCCCAGCACTAAGGAGACAGAGGCAGATGGATCTCTGTAAGATGGAGGCTAGCCTGGTCTATATAGCGAGTTCCAGGCCAGCTGGGGATACAGGGAGACCCTGTCTCAAAATCAAACAAACCAGGAGATCTCCCAAGACCACCTGAAGTACAGGTAAATGGCTGGAGCTAGAGGACATCATGCTGAGTGAAATAACACAGTCCCAGAAGAACAAAGGATGAATGGTGTCCCTCATCTGTGGATGCTAGTGCCAATTACCTAGTTGTAAGTATTTCTTGTGCATGGCCCCTTGAGTTTTTGTCCAAGTAGTTGGGAGTGATGCATATTGGAAACAACAACAACAACAGAAAAGACTACATCAAAGAACTGACTAAAATGGTGAACTTCTGCTCAAAACAGTCAACTTCCACATGGAGAATATTGAGAAAGACTGAGAAAGAGATGAAAAGCATGTTTGGCAGAATGCATGAGCTCTGGTGGGGTGGGGGGGGTAGGGTGAGGGACATGGGTCTAGATTTGATTAGTAACATAATCTTGTACAAAAAAAATATATATATATAATAAAAATAATAATTAAAAAAAGACACTCCCCCCAAAAAATCAAACAAAGCAACCCCAGAATCAGACATTTTTGGCCACCCTAGGGTGTGGGCATACCTGTTATCTCAGCCCTCTCAGGAGGCTGAGGTGGTGGGATTGCAAGTGAATCTCTCACTATAGGTTATAAAGGGGGTAGAGGGCTTCTCAGCCACAGTGACCACTTTGGAAGTGCTGACCACAGCTGCCACTGTCTCTTGGGGTCCCTGGGAGATTGACTCCAGGACCCCTGTGAGGGTGCTCCAAGTCTCTTCTCTGACTTTCACAATCCTCCCCTGTACTCTGAATCATCTCTAGTTCACGATCCCTGACAGTCAGTAGACTATACTATTGAAGGAATAAATAAGGTGAAATGTCTACACATGCCCAGTACAGACACAAGTTTTTCCAGTATTACAGTCTGTGACATGGAGAAGCCACTACATTTCCTTTTTTTCTCCAGGTGGCAGCTCAGAATATATATTTCCTTTTTTGAACTATGACATGAAACTCCACCCTGGTTTTAGATCCTGGAAGAGAAATGGGAAGAAGGCCCCATGCAGTTTGAAAGCCACAAAGAATACAACACTGTGCTAAAAATATATCCAAATCGCCCTCCCCCCAAAATGGGAGAGCTCTCTACCTACTTAGAATACGGACACATGTGGGGACTTGCACGGCCAAGCCAACACAGGCCCATCAGGGAAAAGGCTGAGGTTCTGACAATAGAATCTGGAAGGGAAATGAGAATTCAAGTCTTTTCCTTTGATGAAATTACAGATAGTGATTTCACTAAAAAATAGAAAATACTTTCTTTAGAACTCTAGATATCAGTATGAAAAGAAGACCTCCAACTCTGTGATGTTTGGGGAAGGAAGGGAGGAAGGATAGGCTTGCCTTTTAGAGACAGAAGAGTCTAAAATGCAGGTAAAGACTGTTTTTGAAGCAAGGGCTCATTTGTATTTCTGGCTGGCCTGGCTTGAGCTATGTAGACCAGGCAGGCCTAGAACTTATAGCAATCTTCCTGCCTCTCCTCCCTAGTGCTAAGATTATAGGCATGATCTACCAAGTTTGGCAAGGGTGTGTGTGTGTGTGTGTGTGTGTGTGTGTGTGTGTGTGTGTGTGTGTGTGTGTAGTTTGTTGAGACATGATCTATGTAGCCCAGGCTGGCTTCAACCTCTATATCAACCTCTATACATGGCTGAGGATACCTTAAACTCCTGGTTCACATGTCCTACTTTCAAGTGCTGAGATTACAAGTGTGTTCCACCATACCCTACTTGATTTTTTTAGGGTGGGGTGACTGGGTCTTATGTATCCTAGGCTGGGCTTGATTTGCTAGGTAGCTGTGGTGGTTTGAATGAGAGTGTTCCCCCATAGGCTTTAAGTATTCAAACATTTTGTCTCCAGTTGGTGGCACTGTTCTTGGAGGTCTTAGAAGGTGTGGCTGTGCTGGAGGAAGTACGTTATTAGGGGCAGGCTTAGTGAGTTTAACAAGCCTTGCCATCTCCAGCCTCTCTCTCTGCTTCCTGTGCTCATTGCGAGATGTGACCCTTGGCTTGCCGCTCCAGCCCCAGCCACCGTGCTTCCCGCCACAATGGACTCTAATTCCCTGGAACCGTCAATTGTAAACTCAAATAAACTCTTCCTTTTATAAGTTCCCTTGCTCAAGATGGATTTATCACAGCAACAGAAAAGTGACTAATACAGTAGCCAAAGATGATACTGAACTTAAGAACCTCCTGTTTCTACCCACCTAGTGCTAGAATTGCAGGCACCATCACACTGAATTTATTTGGTTTATTCTGTGGTGGGGATCAAAGCGAGGGCTTTGTAGCCCAGGCTAGCCATACTTCATAATCCTCCTGCCTCAGGTTTTAAGTGTCTGGATTCAGGCATGAGGCACCACACCCAGTTCAAATAAAGGAAGATTTACAGAGAATTCATTACGCAGCTGCTATTTTTTCCGAATTTTGAAAATTAAACTGATTGTCAGTCTGGCCTCTCAACCTCCCCGGTGTTCTTGAATGAATGCACTGCCTTCAACTCGGGGACACTAACATGTATGCATGACAGTCTGCTTTTCCAGCACTCGGTCCCTCCGATAGAACTGCGGAAGCTGACATATGGAGCCACCACAAGCTCCCCTCTGGACTCAGCGGACTCCTTGGCCTCCTTTGCAATCTGGAACAGTCCAGACCACCCAAGTCTGAGGCAGAGCTCCAGACACTTACCCTGACACCGTGAGCTTCACTTTGATGTGGTATGACACCAAGATCCCCATGACAGTCCGGTCGATGCCCTCCTTAATGCTGCCCATCAGAAAGGAGAGAGCAAAGAGCAGTGGGAACAGCCACACACAGACCCCGCCCACCATCCTGAAGATGCTGTCTTCACTGGTGACACATGGCTGGCCACGTGTCCTAGAACTTTACACACTTGTGGGGATGGGAGTAGGATTCCTGCATCTCCCCTGGGGTGTCCACACAAGACACAGCATGCATCCTCCTCCTCCTCGAGGTTCAGCGTCCACTGATGTTCACCCGTCTGGTCCCTAAGGGCATCTGTCTCCTTCCTGACCTGCACTGACCACCATCCCAGTAGCTGCCGAGTCCTCCCTCCATCTTCCTGATGAGGACAGCCAGTGAGGAGTGGACCTTGCTTTGTCATTAAGTCACCAGTAACCCTCGGGGAGTTTCTCATTCTGGCTCTGTTTAGGGATAATTGCCTTATCTGTAAAATGAGCACAAGTATAGCTTCCTCACAGAGATGTGGAGAGGTGTGAACATTCGTAAACCACTCTGTCAGCTGTAAACAGCTTTGCAGCATGGAATGCAGCTGCTAACATCTGGTCCCCGCAGCTTCAATTCATCTACGGCATCAGTTGCCCTGTTCTTTCCCTGGAACTTCACGAATACACTTTAGAATCTCATGCAGAAAACTGGCAAATTATCCTCCTGTGATTCCCACCTCCTCCTCAGCTAAATATTCCCTGTCCTGCTGCTGTCCCCACACTGGCTTCAGGGAATGCTCATGTGGGACACCTTCCTTTTACTTCTGGCATCACCTCTGGGAGCCTACTGGGGCTAGAAGGGCACCCCCAGCACATCTCATGGGGAGAGAGCAACCAGCAGGCCCCAAGCCTGGGGCTTCACTCTTGTCCCAGGCCTCTCAGTTCACAGACTATAGTCTCCAGGAAACCCACAAGGGCAGCTAGCAGCTGTGGAGTTTTCCCAGAGCTTTACCCAAGTCTAGCTTAGGGGTTCTCTGAGTCAGAGCAGGTGGCTCAGCTCTTATTTTCATGCAAATCTAATGCATATCCGAATGGAAACCAATGATGAAAGTAGCCACATGGGATGCTTTGGAATGCAGCTAAGATTTCTGGAACCCTCTCAAGTGTCAGGTCACACATATCACCTCACCTAATCCTTATCACCAGCCTGTGAGATTGGAACTGTGATCACCCTCTACTTTACAGACTGGGAAACAAAGGTTCTCAGAGATTTCAAGGCACTTGCACAAGGCCACCCAGAAGGCAAGCAGTGACACTGTAGTTGGTACAAGGCTGTGCCCAGAGCTAACCTGGGCAACCACCACACTGTACCAGGGTGGGAATCGGAGGCTTGTGGGGATCCCTGCATCTGAACTCTGTGGCCAATACCAGGCTGCCTGCTGCTGTGCCCACCTGTGAACCCCTGGGGCAGACCAGAACCAGCCTGCACTGATGGGCCATTCCCAGAGCCTGAAGGACTCACATGGTGCTGGAGGCCAGGTTTGTGTCCTCGTGCTTGATCTTCCCGTCCAAGGCAATGCCTCTTCTCTCCCGGTTGTTAGCCAGCAGGGGGACCACCGTCAGCGTCTTAGTTAGAGTGCTGTTGGGTGGCACTTTTTCTCTTGAGGAAGAACAGAGAGATTTCTGGTCATCAAGGCCACCATCAACCCCAGGAGATCCTATTTGCTACAGAGCATTTTCCTGGTCAAAGTTCCCATATTGAAATCTCCAGAGCACGCTGGCAGCAGGAGGGCGACATTTCAAGGCTGGGATGATGGCTCAGAGCACTTGCTGGGCATGCGTGAGGGATCACATTGCCATGTGCCTCTGTAACCCCAGCAGTGAAGAGCTGGAGCCAGGCAGATCCCTGGAGCTCAACAGCCAGCCAGTCTAGCTGAACTGTTGAGCTCTATCTGCAGTGAGAGGGCCTGCAAGGCGGCAGGCAGTGCACACCTTTAATCCCTGAACTCCAGAGGCAGAGCCAGGTGGATCCTGTGAGATTAAGACCAACCTGATCTGCATAGTGAGTTCTAGGCCAGGTGCATGCTCACCTACCTGTACACACACACACACACACACACACACAAGATTGGGACACACACACACACACACACACACACACACACACACAAGATTGGGACATTTGGTCTTTTTCGAAACAGGGTCTCCCTATAGTCCCAGCTGTGAGTTTCTTTTTTTTTTGGTCTTTTCGAGACAGGGTCTCCCTGAAGTCCCAGCTGTCCTGGAACTCACTCTGTAGACCAGGCTGGCCTTGAACTCACAAAGATCTGCCTGCCTCTGCCTCCCAAGTGCTAGGATTAAAGGCGTGCACCACCACGCCCGGCTTCAGCTGTGAATTTCTAAAACGTTCTGGGCTTAAATAAGACTAACAGCCGGCACATACCTACCATCCCAACACTCGGGAAACTAAGACAGGATAATGGTGAATTCTGGGCAAGCCTGAACCACAGACTGAGCCCTGTTTCCAAAATCGAAACAAAACTACCACAACAAAATGAAACATTAAAAATAAAATAAGACCAACTGGTCCAAAGGTCTAAGACCTCAGCTGAAACCCATAGTGTTCACAGAGCCTTTGTGGTTAATAGCAATAAAAAGCCTGTGCAGGCTGGGCGTGGTGGCGGACACCTTTAATCCCAGCAGAGGTAGGTGGATCTATGTGAGTTCAAGGCCAGCCTGGTCTACAAAGCAAGTTCCAGGATAGCTATAGCTACAGGGGGACCCTATCTCAAAATGAGGGGGGGGGAAAGCCCATGCAGGACCATTGTAGCCAAAAGCTGTCCCTAGAAGGACAGTCAGTGTGTGACTGATGGTGGACTGGTCTGCTTGCGACCCATACAGACCAGGATGCTTTCTGTTCAAAGCTGCACGTGTCTTTCTCTACTGGGGCATCTTCAGCATCAGCTAAGTTGTGAGTTTTGCAATGCCTGATACATGAGAGGAAACGTGTACCAGGTCTGGAGCCCAGCTGGGGACATAGCAGTTCCCAGGGTCTCAAAGCAACACCTGAGCTAGATTATTGCCTCTCCAATACATATATCAAGTACCAGGCCTGGGAGGAGGGCAAAAAACAGGTTGTGGCCTGGGAACACTGGCTAGCAGCCAGCATCAGGACCACTTTCTGAACAAGTTCCAAGACATCTGGAAATCTGAACTGCCTCCCACGGGAAGGACTTCCCTGCTTTCTGTCCCTGAGGACTTTAAAAGCAGCTGCAGCTTCTCCTGCTCCTGGTGAATACAGGAAGTGCTTTGCAGAGTTTTGCTTGAGCCCCTCCTGGCTCATATCCTCCCGCCTGGGTCTTGGTGGAATCTCTTTCTTGGGCTTGACTGCCATAGGAAGGGTGATGACCTTTACGATGAATTTGCTGAAGGATTGTACCAGGGCCCCAGGACCATGCTCTGAGTCCTCAGAATCTCACACAGCATGGTAAACAGCAGCTTAGGAGTCAAGTTTGGCCTGGTTTGAGGTCTGCCCACCAGAGCCTCTGGAGTTGTGGGGTCTGGAACAGTGGCTCAGACTCCGAAGCCTTGTGAGTGACCTCTCTAGTCTGAGGCCAATCTTGACGACTAATCTTATCAACTGGGCTAGACCAAGAAGTAAACAGGAGCTTAGTAGGCACACTAATGTCTGTGAGGACATTTCCAGAGAAGATTAACCAACTGGCGAAGACCTACCCTGAATGTAGGTGGTAACAGTCCATAGGCTAGAAGCCTAGGTAAAATACAAGCTGGAGGGCCAGAAAGCCTGCTAGCAGAGATGTTCTCTCTCTGCTTTCTGGCTGCCATGGTGTGAGCTGCTCTGCCCACCCTTCCACAATGGACTGAAACCTCCAAAACCATGAACCCCAACAACTCTTTCCTCCTATAGTGTGTTTTTCCAGGTAGTTGTTGGGGCAATGAAAAGCTAATCAATATACTCCCAATATAATCTGGATACATTTCTAGTCTCTCTCCTCCCCTCAGAGCAATCTTAGAATGGTTTCCCATCTCCTAGGAATTATTCAGACCTAAAAGCACCCAATGGTTTGAAAGGAAACCAGATAGTGGAGTCTATATCAGAAGAAAACTCAATCAGGACCATATGCACCGCTGTTACTGAGCATGTGCCAAAAGGCCAGCCTGGACCAAGACTCTTCACTACTGAACCAAAAGTTGGACAGACCCCAGGCCTCACATAAGGAAGCCAGCCATGAGTGTGGTTCCCCTGCTTATCCTTACAGTAGACCCACATTTACGCTTATGGCTGAAGGGCTGGAGAGATGGCTCAGAGGTTAAGAGCTCTGGCTGCTCTTGCAGAGGACCTCAGTTCTGTCTTCAGCACCCACATGACAGCTAACAACCATCTGCAACTCTAATTTCAGGGGATCTGACCCTTTTCTGACTTCAGTGGGTACTGCACACACGTGGTGCACTTACATGCAGGCAAAACAGTCATACACATTTAAGAAAAAAAGTAAACTCTTTAAATTTAAGGTGGACTTTTTTTTCCCCAGTAATAGCTTACCCTAAAGTTGGCTTTTGTGTGTGTGTGTGTGTGTGTGTGTGTATGTGTGTGTATTTTTGAGACAGGGTCTCCCTTTAAGTCCCAGCTGGCCTGGAGCTGACTCTGTAGACCAGGTTGGCCTTGAACTCACAGAGATCTGCCTGCCTCTGCCTCCAGAGTGCTAGGATTAAAGGCGTGCACCACCACTCCCAGCTAGCTTTTTTTTTTTTTTTTTCTTAAGACAGGGTCTCCCTATAGCCCCAGCTGGCCTGGAACTCACTCTGTAGACCAGGCTGGTATTGAACTCACAGAGATCCACTTGCCTCTGCCTCATGCACCACCATGCCTGGCTAAGCTGCCTTTTAAATATATAATATGGTTGTAGCTAAAGAGATGGCTTAGCACTTAAGAGCACTGTCTGCTCCTGCAGAGGACTTGTTCATTCCCAGCACTCAATGCAATAACAACCATCTGTAACTCCAGTTCCAGGGGATCCAATGTCTTCTTCTGACCTCAGAGAGCAAATGCATGACAACAGTGCATTTACATGCATGTAGGCAAACACTATAACACATACAAAAAAAATAATAAATATTAAGCTGGGTGTGGTGGCACATGTCTTTTTTTTTTTTTTTTTTTTTTTTTTTTTAGTGTTTTTGAGACAGGGAGACCCTGTCTCAAAAAATAATAATAAGCCGGACGTGGTGGCGCACACCTTTAATCCTAGCACTTGGGAGGCAGAGGTGGGCTGATCTTTGTGAGTTCAAAGCCAGCCTGGTCTACAGAGTGAGTTCCAGGACAGCTGGGGCTACAGGGAGACTGTGTCTCGAAAAAAAAAGACAAATAATAATAATAATAATAATAATAAATATTAAAACTTACAAAACATATAATATGGTCTCAGTGAATCAGTTTTTCTTTCCCTCTTCCACCTCCAACTTTTCTATCATCCTGGTAATGTTTTTTTTCTTTTTTTGGAGGGGGGTCGCTTTTTTGAGACTGTGTCTCCCTGTAGCCCCAGCTGCCCTAGAACTCACTATGTAGACCAGGCAAGCTGGTCTTGAACTTACAGAGCTCTTCCTGCCTCTGAGTGTTGGGATTATAGGTACATGCGATACCACGCCCAGCCCAGTAACGTTTTTGGTCTACGACATAGATCATACCCTGTAGACAAAGTGACATCTTCCCAAGGAGATGCAACCCCTATAACCCAGCTGGTATAGTAAATAAATCTGATGTCCTAGCATAAAGCAAAACCTGGTAGGCCTCTTATATCCTCATGAAGTATCTATTGAAGGATTCTCTTTGAGCTTTGATTCTACTAATGGGAGAAGTCATTCACAATAGGGTAAGAATGGATCCATTTTTATAGTTGAACTGTCATTGGTACAGATTCTCAAATTGAAGAAATGATCAAAAGATACAGTCCCAGCAATTCTCTCTTGGGGACTCCGTCCTCAGACTTAGACGTATCTTACTTTCTGCCACTCTTTGAAAAGCCCACACCCGGGGCTGGAGAGATGGCCTAGCGGGTAAGAGCGCCAATTGCTCTTGCAGAGGACCCGGGTTCAATTCCCAGCACCCACATAGCGGCTGAGAACTGTCTTTAACTCCAGTTCCAGTGGAATCTGACACCCTCTTCTGACCTCCGCGGCATTGCACAACATAGGTGCAGCAACTTACATGCAGACAGTACATTCATACACATAAAAAATAAATAAAAAATTAAAAAAAAAAGAAAAGCCCACACCCATGCTATGGGGTATATCTTGTACCTCTCTTTCTCTTTTTTTTTTTGAGACATGCCCAGCTTAAAGACAGTTTTTTGTTTTTTGGTTTTTTTTTTGAAAAAAGACAGTTCTTAGCCACCATGTGGGTGCTGGGAATTGAACCCATGTCCTCTGCAAGAGCAGTTGGCGCTCTTAACCGCTGAGCCATCTCTCCAGCCCCACCTCTCTTTCTCTTGACTCTCATACTTATGCCTATATTAAAGTACCTTGCTGGGGGGCTGGAGAGATGGCCTAGCGGTTAAGAGCGCCGACCGCTCTTACAGAGGACCCGGGTTCGATCCCCAGCACCCACATGGCGGCCGAGAACCGTCTGAAACTCCAATTCCAGGAGAACTCCAGTTCCAGGGGAATCTGAGA
>VZQC01003012.1:3969876-3982376 GCA_009823505.1 Rhizomys pruinosus | reverse complement strand
GTAATTTTGAGGGCTTCTATAATGTAAGGCTGTAAGCCCACCTAAGTTAGGGATTTTCCAGGAAGCCAACTGAGGTAGAAGTTCCGAGAAAGCTGCTCCATTCAGGCTCCTACTGAGGTCACAAGCCTCAATTTATCTCAAAATGCTTCTACTGATCCCAGCCACAGACCCACCTACGCCCATTCCCCATCTTCCCACACCCATTTCATTGTAAGCCCACTTCCTTGTGTGCTTGGGTATAAAAACTGCCACTTTGGGACATTCCGCCTGCTGGTCTTCCTAATCCCAACACAGGCAGGCCAGCTGCCATGCCTGAAATAAACCCAACTTCCTTCTCATAGGAGTCTTGACATTTTCTCCTCCCTGTGCCAAGTCTCCTCTTAAAATGAACCTAACACTATAATGCATATTTAATGTAGCCATTCCCTTTTTTGGCCACTTACATGGTGTTGATTTTTTTCCATTATAAACGATATTGCAATGAATCTCCATCTTCAAACACTTTCATGCAGTTTTAGTCAATTAATTCCATGTGTTAGGGAAATTGGCAGAAAGGGAAATGTCAGGTCAAAACTGCATTGTTTTGAGACAAGGTCTCTCCATTCAGCCAGTGCTGGCCGTGAACATTCAGTCCTCCTGCTCTCCTCCCACAGTTCTGTCATTCCAGGTCTATGGTACCATTTATAGCTGGAAAATCACATTTTTGTTTGTTGTTTTTGTTTGTTTTTCAGTGCAGAGGATCAAACCCAGGACTTAGCGCATGTTAAACAAGTGTTCCATCTCCAACCTTTAAAGATGCCTCCCCAGCCGGGCATGGTGGCGCACGCCTTTAATCCTAGCACTTGGGAGGCAGAGGCAGGCAGATCTTTGTGAGTTCAAAGCCAGCCTGGTTTACAGAGTGAGTTCCAGGACAGCTGGGGCTACAGGGAGACCCTGTCTCGAAAAGACCAAAAAAAAATAAAAAATTCCCCCCCCCTTTTTTTGTCTTTTTGAGGCAGGGTCTCCCTGTAGCCCCAGCTGGCCTGGAGCTTACTATGTAGACCAGGCTGGCCTCTGCCTCCCGAATGCTGGGATTAAAGGCGTGTGCCACCACACCCGGTTGCTTCCAGACTTTGAAGGCTGAACCACACCACTTTGGATGAGCACATATTCATGTGATTAGTGGACATGCAAATGGGGCTGCAGAAGCTCCCCGTGCCCAGCTCTTCCCCAGGGCTTTGGTTTTACTGGGTGAGACATGGGCCTTGGAAGAGGTGAGGGGACAGAGTCCTAGGGCCTGCCACTCTGTGGGCAAGGCTAAAGATAACATAGCAGGACTGGGCTGGTATAATCCAGTGAAGGAGCACCCGCCTACTCTATATAAGGACCTGATTCAATTCCCAGCTCCATTGGGGGGAAAGGGGGAAGGATGTCACTCTGCCAAGTTCTCCTATCCTGTAGGGCCTTGCTTAGGCTCCCTGGGGTCAGCTCCACCAGTTTCTTTTTATAGCTGAGTGAGGGAAAAAAGAACACGCGTTCATCTAATTAGGTGGTCAGACAAAGGAAACGTATCTAAAGGGCAGGTTGAACGAGGCCGTCAGAGGCAGGAGGCTATTTTCAAAGACTTCAAAAAAGACAATCACAGAGCATGCAATCTAGAATTTCACTCAAGGGTGCAATTTACAGGCCCACAGCTGTGGTCCTCCTTCTCCCCTTCTCTGTGCCCCAATCCCATCGTAAGGTACTGTGGATACTGAGGGATTCCAGGGGAGCAGGCAGGGACAGAAGCACTTACCGTGAGCAGAAAGGGGTATGTATTGTTCCCCAACTTCTTGATCAGGCTCTCCTGGAGTTGAGTGGGGGCACTCGAGGCCCCCACAGGTGGGTACACCTGGACCCGAGAAAAATAGAGATCTCTTCGGAAAGTCAGGCCAATCACATCGATGTCTTCCTGGCCATAGCGGAAGGCACAGGTCAGCGTGACATACACTGGGAAGAAGATACGGAGAGGCTGGACTTGGCCGGTTGCATAGGTCCCCCTCTACCTCAGCCATTGCCACTAGGCTAAGCCAGCAGCACGGTGACAACACACTGTCAGCCCAGGCTTTACTGTCTGGAAGGGAAGGGACAACTACACCACACAGCTGGCACACATTTTGGGAGAACTAGCAGCTTTCCAGGGTTGAAGTTCAGAACTAAACAGCACCATCACAGGATGCAGAGCCATCTCCCTGGCAACCACTTTACTTTGCCAGGATGGTAAAAATCCATGGACAGGGCTGTGAGGCGGTTCCGTGGGCACTCGCCACCAAGCCTGATGACCAGAGTTCAATCCGTGGGACTCACATTATGGAAGGAGAGAACTGATTCGTACAAGTTGACCTCTGAGCTCCACATGTGCACATCCACCCACATACACATGATAAATAAAAATGTACCATAAATACTTGTCTGTGGACAGACATGAACTGTCTACCGGCTTTACTGTGTCCTCCATCCCACCCGTCCCTTCTCTTGTTTCTGTAGCTTGGGGACCTGGGATTAGATGTCCGAACCCACCCCCCCAACCCCCTGCTGGATGGTGGGGCTGTGGGGGTTTGGGCACAACAGCCTGCAAATTGGTTTTACATGGAGGGATGCTTGTACTCATAAATTATCACTTATTGCTAAAAAATGAAAAAAAAAAACTGAAAGATGCAGGACAGTTATGGCAGAATGCATGATCTGGGATGGGGTGGGGTGGAGTGGGGGGAAGGGAAAGGGAAATATGCCTGAACTGAATTGGAAAATGATGTATGAAACACACAAAGCATCAATAAAAAAAAAAAATAGTGCTAGCGTGTTTCCCGGGTTGGCGTGGGTAGGATGTGTGGAGGGAGTAAAGGTGAAGGGTAAGAGACAGAGAAGCAGTACCAGGAGCAAACAGACATGGGTCCAAGCCAGCCGGGAGGTTGAAAGGGCAGACATAGGGGCTGTGGCTAGGTGAGGCAGCGAAAATCAAACAGGTTTCTTTAGAACGCCTTGCTCTGAAACATGTTAAGCATTCTTTAAATCACCGCTTTCGGAAATTCCAGCCTGTGCCCATTTGTAAAGGGTCACAACGTATATTTTGAAGAAGACAGGAAGTGTGCATGGTTCTGGACTGAGACACCTCAGAAGCAGCACCACAAGGACTCAGCCGCTGTTGGTTGAGGGTTTTTATCTGCATCAGTCCCAAGGCCAACTGCCCCTTAACTGCTGACTTCCCAGAACCACTGACCACTCTCATGGCCCTCCTCTGAGGTTAGAGCACGAGGAAGGTGCCCACAGCAGGCTTGGGTTTCTGCCTGCATGGGCTAGGCAGTGACCTTCTCTGATAACTGGCTCCCCCTGTGGAATGGACAGGGGCTGGTGGGGCTCAAGCCAGAAGGGAGCAGAACACCCAGGAAGACAGAGAATGATTTCCTGCCCCATTCTTGCCATGCTTCAGGCATATTTAGAATGGAACTGAGTCAGCGACATTATCATAAGCATAGCTGGAATCTGTTCTAATTCAGTGTGTGCAGCTGTCATTAGTAACAAATGGCTTGCCTCACACATCCCAGCCACCAGAAATCTTGAGGGGCCAGTGACACTGTGGCTCAGAACAATCTTGAGGACACATGAAGAATAAATTCTGGGTATTTTTCCTTTGCCTGTCAGCAGGCATGGTTCCCCACACAAAGGCCTCCTTCCTATAGCCAGGCAGGAGACCAGGCCCCTCGCTGCCAGGAGAATGAGTGAGGGGCTCAGCTTACCTTTCTTTCCCTTGACAAGTTCAGGATCCACCAACACAACACCATCTAAGAGAGAAAACCCAGAGTGAGATGGAGAAAACAAGGCATTTTCTGACAAATGTGTACAATATAGTGTATTTATTTATTTATCTATTTATTTGTCTTTTTGAGACAGGGTCTCCCTATAGCCCCAGCTGGCCTGGAACTCACTATGTAGACCAGGCTGGCCTTGAACTCATAGAGATCCACCTGCCTCCATTAAAGGCATGTGCCACCATGCCTGACCCTTATTTATCTTTATGTGTATGAGTATTTTGCCTGGATGTAAGCAAGTACACTATGTGCATCCACTGCCTGTGGAGGTCAGAAGAGAGTGTTGTATCCCTGGAACTGGAGTTATAGACAGTTGTTAGTTGCCATGTAGGTGCTGGGAATGAAACTGGGTCCTCTGTAAGAGCAGTCAGTGCTCTTAACTGCTGAACCATCTCTCCAGCCCTGGTTTTATTTATTTTGGGGGGTGGGAATTGCTAGGGGTGTTGAAACAGGGTCTCATGTAGTCCAGGTCAGCCTTGAACTCACCATGTCCCTAAGGATAACCGTAAATCCCTGATCCTCCTGCCTTTATCTCCCAGGTTCTAGGATTAC
This sequence comes from Rhizomys pruinosus, assembly GCA_009823505.1. Taxonomy (NCBI): domain Eukaryota; kingdom Metazoa; phylum Chordata; class Mammalia; order Rodentia; family Spalacidae; genus Rhizomys; species Rhizomys pruinosus. Next base: position 3,977,997 of record VZQC01003012.1, on the reverse strand, counting down.
AGGTGTGAGCCACCATCACTGGCTTGCTTTGATTTTTTTTGTTGTTGTTTTTATTCTTTTTGTCTTTTTGAGACAGGGTCTCTCTGAAGCTTCAGCTGTCCTGGAATTCACTGTGTAGACCAGGTTGTCCTTGAACTCACAGAGATCTGCCTCCCAAGTGCTGGGATTAAAAGTGTTGAGCCACCACGACAGTCATTTGTTTTGTTTTTTTTGTTTTGTTTTTGTTCTTTTAGCCAAATTGGGTTTTTAACTTGGACTGGCTAAGACTGTACCCCAGGTCAGAACTAGGAGGTACAGCCCTGACACAGAGGCAGGTTAGGCTTATAAAGGCAAATACAAAGCTGGGCATGGTGGCGCATGCCTTTAATCCTAGCACTCGGGAGGCAGAGGCAGGCAGATCTTTGTGAGTTCAAGGCCAGCCTGGTCTACAGAGTGAGTTCCAGGACAGCTGAGGCTACAGGGAGACCCTGTCTCAAAAAGACAAAAAAAGAGTAGGAAATTAAAGGGGTATCAATTAGAAAATAAATGTTTAATTATCCTGTTTTACAGATGGCGTGATAATATACATAGATATCCCTAAAATTCCATCAGGACCCATCAAGAAATGATCACTTCTAGAAATGCAGCGAGATACAAAAATCTCTTTATTAAAGTCACTAGTCTGTAGCCTTTCCAAATACCAAACACAAAGTAGGAAATGAGTTCATAGAAACACTACTATCCACAATAGACTAAAAAATATCTAGGAATAATCTTAAACAAAGATTAAATATGTTAGTGTTAAATATGTGTGCAATGGAAATTTAAATATTTGAAGAAAGCAATTGTACATGACAGTAGGAAATGGAAAGGTCTCCCGTGCTCATGATTGATAGAATTAATATTGTGAAATGACTACCCAATCAAGAGAAATGTATAGACTCAATGCAATAAAAAATCCCATTATATTTTTCACAGAAATAGAAAAATAATACAAAATTCATATGGAACCACAAAATACCCCAGATATCCAAAGCAAAACAAAGCTCAAAGACCAATGCTAGGGGAATTATCATACCGGACTTCAAACTATATTACAGAGCTATACTCATAAAAGCAGCAGGGTATTGGGACAAAAACAAATATAAATCAATGGAACAAAACAGATGATGCAAACACGAGTACATTCAATTTCAACTATGTGAATTTGACAAAGATGCCAAGAATACATGCTGAAGGAAAGGAAGCATCTTCAACAAATGATTCTAGAAAACTGGATCTCCATTTGGAGAAGAATAAAATTAGATCCATATCCATCATTTTGTAGAAAAATCCATTCCAAATGGATCAAAGACCCCAATGCAAAGACTGAAACATAGAAACTGTTAGAAGAATGCTTGTACTCATGGATTATCACTTATAGCTAAAAATGAAAANTTTGTCTTTTCGAGACAGGGTCTCCCTGTAGCCCCAGCTGTCCTGGAACTCACTCTGTAGACCAGGCTGGCCTTGAACTCACAAAGATCCACCTGCCTCTGCCTCCCAAGTGCAAGAATTAAAGGCGTGCACCACCATGCACGGCAGGATCTGCTTTTCAGGTACTTTGATGGTCACAGTGTGAGTTTCCTCTTCAGTAGTATCTAAAACTTGGGGTTTAAGAGAATGTCTTCTCCATCCCTGGAGGCAGAGTTAGTGATCTCGTCTAGATCCTCCCCAGATGCCCAAACTTCCAAAACCAATTCATGGACCGGCCCTGTCACAAGTGCTTGTCGCCTTGCAGGTTTTACACTAAATTTGTTCCTAATTTGCAAAATTTGCAGTGGTCAGGTTCCCATGGACTTCAGAGTTTAAATTTCACCCCCTTATTGGGCCTGATAACCTAATAGGCTCTCCTGTGGGCCTCCGAGTTTAAAGCTCGTTGGCATATGAGGCCTGACCTAAACTAGTGACCCTAATTTATGACAGCTGTGGTCTAGGGTTCCTGTGGGCCTCCGAGTCCACTAACAGGCTTGCCTCCATATCAGGCCTGTCCCAGACCAACAGCCCTAGGACCGGGGTCTCTTCTCCCAGGATCCTGGGACAAGCCCCCAAATGTTTCGGAGTGGGACCACTGGAAGAAAGAGCACACAGACTCCAGGTTCCAATTAGCTGAATTGGGTTTTTAATTTGGATCCCAGGTTGAGACTGGGATGGTACAGCCTGATTTTTTTTTTTTTTTTTGAGACAGGGTTTTGCTATGTAGCTGAGGCTGCCTTGAACTCAAGATACCCCAATTGCCAGGATTATAGGTGTGTGCCATCATGCCTTGCTGCAGGGTGGCTTCTAATTATGCATGTAAACTATTTTTTTATTTTTACCTTCATTTATTTGTTGTGTACATATGTATGTGTGTGGTGGGGGGTATGCATGCATGAAATGGTGCATCCGTGCACAAAGGTCAGAGGACAACTTATGAGACTAAGTTCTTTCCTCCCATCCTGTGAGTTCAAGATCAAACTCAGATAATGAGACTTGGCAGCAAACGACTTTACCCACTGAACCATCTTGGTGGCCACTAAACTATTCTTTGTAAGAAAAAAAAAAATGTTTTTGAGTCAGGAACTCCCTATAGCCATTGCTAGCCTGAAACTATGTAGACCAGGCCAGCCTCTGTCTCACAGACATTCACCTGCCTCTGCTTCCCAAGTGCTGGGATTAAAAGTGTGTGCTACCACTCCCCAGCCTGTCAGAAAATTATAAAGGAGAATTAAGCAAATAGAAAGTCATCCAGATTTCCACTATTCAAATACAGTGACTGTCCTACTGTGCAGATATTAGTGTGGGGCTCAGGAGATGGCGCAGGTAACATGCTTGCCACATAAGCCTGATGACCTGTGTTCAGCTCTCCAGAAGCCACATAAGGCTGGACACAGTAGTGCAAGTCTGTAACCCCAACATGCCCTTACTGGGAGATCAGGGACTTCTGAAAGTTACAGGTCAACGAGCCCCACATATGCAGCAGTGAACAGGGGGAGAGCCTGCCTGAAACGAGATGGAAGGAGAGACCTACACCCGAGACTGTCCCCTGACCTTGACATGAGTGTACCAACATGCACACATACACAGGCGCACACACACTTGACATTGGTGTGATGTAAATTTCTTTGCCAGGAATACGTACACTTTTCTCCCCTTTCTTTTCGCTGTATTGGAGTTTCAATTCAAGGCCCTGGACATGCTAGGGAGATGTTCTATCACTGAGCTACATTATTATATATATGAATGTGTTCACTACCATAAAACTAAAATTCTTCTGTACATCCTGTTAACTTTTGCTGCCATCGTTTTGTTTTTTTTTTTTTTTTTTTGTTTTTTTAAGACAGGGTCTCCCTGTAGCCCCAGCTGGCCTGGAACTTGTAACTAGGCTGGACTCAATCTCACAGAGATCTGCCTGCCTCTGCCTCTCAAGTGCTAGGATTTAAAGATGTGCTCCACCATGCCTGGCATTTAACTGTTTTCTTTTTTCTACATCCTTTGTTTATTTTTATTTTATCTGTATGATTGTTTTACCTACATCTATATAGGAGTACCCATGCATGCAATGCCCACAGAGGCCAGCGAGGATGTTAGAACTACAATTACAGATGAGTGTTAGCTGCCATGTGGGTGCTGGGAACTGAACCCAGGTCTTCTGCAAGAGCAGCCAGTGCTTGTAACAGCTGAGCCATCTCTCCAGCCCCATATCTATTCTCTTTTTTTTTTTTTTTTTATTTTTTTTTTAAATTTTTATTTATTTCCATATGTGTATGAATGTATTGTCTGCATGCAAGTCTGTGCACCCGTGACGTGCAATGCCGCGGAGGTCAGAGGAGGGCGTCGGACTCCCCTGGAACTGGAGTTCTCCTGGAATTGGAGTTTCAGACGGCTCTCGGCCGCCATGTGGGTGCTGGGGATCGAACCCGGGTCCTCTGCAAGAGCGGTCGGCGCTCTTAACCGCTAGGCCATCGCTCCAGCCCCTATCTATTCTCTTTTAATATTTTTTTTATTTTATATGTATGAGTATACTCCCTGAATTTGTTATTTTATATTTATTTATTTATTTATGTGTGTGTGTGTGTGTATGTGTGTGTGTGTGTTTGAGACAGGGTCTCCCTATAGCCCCAGTTGGCCTAGAACTCACTATGTAGACCAGGCTGGCCTTGACCTCACAGAGATCTTTATGAGTGCTGGCTGGGATTAAAGATGTGTGCCGCCACACCTGCTTTAAACTTTTTAAAAAATTATTTTCATTTTATGTGTATGAGTGTTTTTGCTTTCATGTGTGCAAGTGTAAGAGCACCCGTGTCATGCAATGACTAAGGAAGTCAGAAGACAGTGTTGGATATTCACTGGAACTGGAGTTATAGATGGTTGTTAGCCACTGTGTAGGTGCTGGGAATTGAACCCAGGTCCTCTGCAAGAGCAGCCAATGCTCTTCACCACTGAGCCATAATCTCTTTGGGCCCGTTCTGTGTAAAGTTTAAAAATTACCTACTTATTATTATGTATTTTTATTGTATGTGTATGAGTGTATTGCCTGCCTCTAAGTGTACCTGTGTCATGCAATGCCCACAGAGGACAGAAGAGGGCATCAGAGCCCCTCAAACTGGAACTATGCATGGTTGTTAGCCTTCACGTGGGTGCTGGGAATCAAACTTGGGTCTTCTACAAGAGCAGTTAGTACTTCTAACTGCGGAGCCATCTCTCCAGCCCCTCTACTTAAACTTTGATACTGAAATAATTATAGAGGTACAGGAAGTTGCAGAGCTAGTACAGAGGTCTCTGTTATCCTCTACCCTGTTTCCTCCTACTTATAGCTTATATATTACAGTACAATGTCAAATAGGAACTGGACAAGACACAGTGGATGTGTAGAGCTCCGTGCTTTTCTATCATGGGTAGGGACTTGTGTGACCACACCCATAGTCTAGATCTAGCACTATCCCATCACCCTAAGGGTCTCCCCTGGGCTCTCCTCTATGACATTACCCATCCCTGCTCTCTCCTTCCTCAGTATCTGGAACGTACTGGCCACAGCATTGTCCTCTGGAGAATGTTACAGGAATGGAATTGTGCAGTCTACGCCCCTGTGAGAGTGCCCTTTTTACTCAGTATAATGCCTTTGCAACCATAGCTGTCAGAGTATCAATACTTCATACTTTAAACAAAAAATTGTGCTGGGCATGGTGGCGCATGCCTTTAATCCCAGTACTGGGGAGGCAGAGGCAGGTGGATCTCTGTGAGTTCAAGGCCAGCCTGGTCTACAGAGCAAGCTCCAGGCCAGCTGGGATTAAAGGGAGACTCTATCTCAAAAAGACAAAAAAAAATCATTTCTGTTGTATTTTTGAGACAAGTTCTCCCCATATAGCCCAGGCTAGCCTCAGATTCTCAGCCCTCCTACCTCAGTCCCCCTAGTGCTGAGATTACAGGTGTGTGCCATAACACCTGGCTGCTTATTCTTTTTTATGGCTGAGTAGTGATCCATGGATATATGGATATATTACAGTTTGTCAAACCTTATTCACTAACTGACAGGCACACTCTCCTAGCAGTCTACAAGTCACCGTACTAGTGCACACTCTCCTAGAAGTATATGAGTCACCGTACTAGTGCACACTCTCCTAGCAGTATATGAGTCACCGTACTAGTGCACATTCTCCTAGAAGTCTATGAGTCACTGTACTAGTGCACTCTCCTAGCAGTCTATGAGTCACTGTAATAGTGCACATTCTCCCTAGCAGTCTATGAGTCACTGTACTAGTGCACACTCTCCCTAGCAGTCTACAAGTCACTGTACTAGTGCACACTCTCCTAGCAGTCTACGAGTCACGCACTAGTGCACACTCTCCTAGCAGTCTACACTCTCCTAGCAGTCTACAAGTCACTGCACTAGTGCACACTCTTCTAGCAGTCTACGAGTCACCATACTAGTGCACACTCTCCTAGCAGTCTACACTATCCTAGCAGTCTACAAGTCACTGTACTAGTGCACTCTCCTAGCTGTCTACAAGTCACCATACTAGTGCACACACTCCTAGCAGTCTACACTATCCTAGCAGTCTACAAGTCACCATACTAGTGCACACTCTCCTAGCAATCTACACTCTCCTAGCAGTCTACAAGTCACCATACTAGTGCACACTCTCCTAGCAATCTACACTATCCTAGCAGTCTACGAGTCACCATACTAGTGCACACTCTCCTAGCAGTCTACACTATCCTAGCAGTCTACAAGTCACCATACTAGTGCACACTCTCCTAGCAGTCTACACTCTCCTAGCAGTCTACACTCTCCTAGCAGTCTACACTCTCCTAGCAGTCTACAAGTCACCGGCTCCCAGATCTTCATCAGCACTGGCACAGCCACTGCCTTTTCTTTCATAGTCCCCTGGCTTTGGGTTTCTCACACCCATCTTGTTCAAGTGTCTTCTCTTGTCTGTTAAAAACGTTTTAAATTTGGGAAGCCAGTGAGATGGCTTGAAGGGTAAAGGCACTTGCCACAGCCGGGCAGCCTAAGTTCCATCCCTGCAACCCACATAAAGATGGAAGAGGAGAACTGAGTCCACAAAGATGTCTTCTGGCTTATACATGTACACGGCGGTGCCTGTGCCCCTTGGCATACACACATACAATAATGATAAATACTTTTTTATTTAAACAGTTTTAAATTTGGAACAGTGCCTTGCTAAGTCACCCGGGGTTGGCCTTGAACTTGGAGTCCTCCTGTCTTGGCCTCCTGAGTAGCTGGCATGAGCCACCACACCCACTTATTTTGGTCCTCTTGACATATGCAGCTTTAATTTACATTTCCCCTTGTGGCTAAGGATGTTGAGCAGTTTTCAAGTGGTTATTTGTTGGCTGTGCATCTTCTGTGATAGGTTCTTCAAGCCTTTGCTTAGATCCTTGTTCAACTCTTCTATTTACTATTGATTCTGAGCATTCTTTTATTTCAAGAGTGTGACCTTTGTCTCCTTACACTAAAAATTGCTTCCTAGGCTGGCAAGATGGCTCAATGGGTAAAGGCACTTGTTGTCAAGCCTGAACACCTGAGTTTGATCCTGTGACCCACATGGTACAAAGAAATAACTGACTCCCACAAGTTGTCCCCTGACCTCTACACACATACACCCTGGGATGGGTGCATGTGCACACAGACATTAAATAAATAAATAAATAAATAAATAAATAAATAAATAAATAAATAAAGCTGGGTGTGGTGGCACACACCTTTAATCCTAGCACTTGGGAGGTAGAGGCAGGTGGATCTTTGTAAGTTCAAGGCCAGCCTGGTCTACAAAGCGAGTTCCAGGACAGCTGGAGCTACAGGGAGACCCTGTCTCAAAAAGACCAAAAAATAAATAAATAAATAAAGGAAGAAAGAAAGAGAGAGAGAGAAAGAAAGAAAGAAAAAGAAAGAAAGAAAGAAAGAAAGAAAGAAAGGAAGGAAGAAAGAAAGAAAGAAAGAAAGAAAGAAAGAAAGAAAGAAAGAAAGAAAGAAAGAATTAAGATGAAAAACAAGCCATTGTCTAAAGACTTAAAGGAAAATTAACATTAACATTTTACTCTGGGACTGGAGGGACAGATCAACAGTTAAGAGCACTGGCTGCTAACAACTCCCTGTAACTTCAGTTCAGGGCATCTAATGCCCTGCTTCTGGCCTCCATGGGCACTACACACTCATGGTGCACTTACATACATGTAGGCAAAACATTCATATACATAAAATCAAAATAAACTAATCTCTATTTTTTTTTACTCTAACTCACCGACAGGCTCCACTTGGCTGATGTGGTCTATGTAGTCTCGTTTCCCCAGGTAGATGGTCACCTGCAGGAAAAATAGGTGCACCTCATAGAGGACCAAATCACACTGGGCAAGAGTGTTCATGTAAAATCTAACCACCTTCAAGTCTTTTCATTACTTTTTTTTTTTTTCCTATGTGTATGAATGTACTGTCTGCATGTAGGTCTGTGCACCCGTGTCGTGCAATGCCACGGAGGTCAGAAGAGGGTGTCGGATTCCCCTGGAACTGGAGTTCTCCTGGAATTGGAGTTACAGACTGTTCTCAGCCGCCATGTGGGTGCTGGGGATCAAACCCGGGTCCTCTGCAAGAGCAGTTGGAGC
>VZQC01003012.1:3925099-3961722 GCA_009823505.1 Rhizomys pruinosus | reverse complement strand
TTTTTTGTCTTTTTGAGACAGGGTCTCCCTGTAGCCCCAGCTGTCCTGGAACTCACTGTGTAGACCAGGCTGGCCTTGAACTCACAAAGATCCACTTGCCTCTGCCTCCCAAGTGCTAGGATTAAAGGCATGCACCACCACACCCAGCTCAGGTCAATTCTAAAGTTCTATGATGCCAGGTACAATGGGGTGACTCATACCTATAAGCCCAACACGAAGGGGGCAGAACCAAGATGCAGAGTCAGGCTTGAACTCATAGAGATCCACCTGCCTCTGCCTCCTGAGTGCTGGGACTAAAGGGGTGCCCCATGACACCTGGCTCCAAGTTTCCTTTCTACCCAAGTCCTATGGAAGCCAGATAGAGACGTTCTGCCCCTGGAGCACGCCTGTCCTTGCTCTCTACAGACTCACCTTGGTTTCTCAGAGGCTTGGGCTTAGTGGTCACTTACCTTGTGATTTGTCACCAACCAGTTGGAACAGCTGGGGAGATCAGGAAAAGGTCCCTGTGCGCTCCACCTGTGAGCAGCCAGATGACCCCGCAGGGCAAGGGTGAGGCCCCTGGCTGACGCGTGAGGGAATTTGTAGGGGATCTGTGAGGACGCAAAGCCCCAGGGTCTGTCCAGAAGCCCAATCAGATTGAAGGAGCAGAGAGGAGACTGGATTAGAGAGGCAGCAGACTGGCAGTTTCAGCAGTTCTAAGCATTAGGTCAGAGCACGCATCTCCTCACAGAGGGTCCTGAAGATGCACAGGCTATCCAGCTGGCCTGGGGATGGTGCAGCGGGATGGACGGCAGCTAACCAAAAGCTGTTTTTATCCTAAACCTCTTTGGGTTCTGGAAATAGACTGCTTATCCCTTAGCTCCTCAAGCATCATTAGGAAGGGGGATGTTCCCATGTAACCCAAAACTGATTAAGCTCAGCAGGCATTATGTAAACAAAAAGGTCAAGGAGAAAGGTCAGTCTAGGGCCAAGCTGGATGTGTTCCCCTCCTTCAGCCCATATCTGTGGGTTGTGTCCGAAGGCCTCCCTGGACTTCCTGCATCCTTGGATGTTCAGTGCTTCTCTTGGGTCCACAAAACAGCTGGGACTCCCTGGACAGTAATGACTCAAGCACCCATGGCACCATGTCCGCAGTCTGCCTCCTCCCACCATCTTTCTTCCTGGATCAGGACTCCTCCGTCACCCTCACACTCTGGCCGCCTTTGGAGTCTGACCAGGTTGTTTCCTTAAGGAAGCCTCCCGGCTCCAGGGACCAGGCCAGAAGCATGGCGGCCTGTCATTCCTTCCTGAGGCTCTTTTCCCCCACTGGACTCTGGGCCTGTGAGGATGCTGCTTCCCTCACTTTTCAGAGAACAGTGAATGAACAGCTACAATGCTAGGGCCACTGGCTCACTGTACACTGGCCCTGACTCTAGGAATGAAGCAAGTATTAACAGAAGGCCTGCTGTCACCCCTGGGGTGTCAGCATCTTCCCAAACTCCAGTGTAGACAATGCCCACCAGGTCCTGACCACACTGTTCTAAATAACCAGTCTCTCTTTGTGTAAGCCTGCCCCAGGGCTTTTTTACTTTAGGTTTTCTCTTTTGTGTGTGTGTGTGTGTGTGTGTGTGTGTGTGTGTGTGTGTGTGTGTGAGAGAGAGAGAGAGAGAGAGAGAGAGAGAGGGAGAGAGGGAGAGAGAGAGAGTTCTCCCTGTAGCCCCAGCTGGCCTGGAACTCGCTCTGTTAGACCAGGCTGGCCTTGACTCACAGAGATCCACCTGCCTCTGCCTCCCAAGTGCTAGTATTAAAGTAGTATTAAAGGCGTGCACCATCATGCCTGGCAAAACTTACATTTTAAAACGCAAAGAATTACTTACTAGTGTTAAAGCCATCAGGGGACAAGTAGATGTGGAGTATGGTCCCTCTAGTACCATGGTAATGCATATGTATCACTTCTAGCTGCACAGGAGGTGTCTCTTTGGATTAACTTGAATCCATGAAGTCTTTAGAACATACCTCTAGTTTATGGGAAACAGAGAATAGAGGACCAAGTTCTATGACAAATCTAGGAAGTAACTCATAGTTTGCATCAATCAGTACCACCCCAAAGTGAAGTGCTAGATTACAGACATCTATGTGTAATATGTGGCCCCAATCTGGATATTCAGTCGGACAAATGGGGTGTATAGAATATTTTGAGTTCACTGGGAAAAACTAAAAATATGTAAGTTGAAAATCACCAGAATGGCTGGGCATGGTGGTGCACGCCTTTAATCCCAGCACTTGGGAGGCAGAGGCAGGCAGATCTCTGTGAGTTCAAGGCCAGCTTGGTCTACAGAGCAAGTTCTAGGACAGCTGGGACTAAAGGAAGACCCTGTCTCCTGTCTCAGAAAGACAAAAGTAAATAAATAAATAAATAAATAAATAAATAAATAAATAACCCACTAGAATGGGGTTTGGCAAAAGATCCCAATAGGTAAAACTGTTTGCTGTGCAGAGCTGATGACCCGAGTTCTATCCTCAGATGCCACAGTGTAGAGAATCTACTCCCAAAAGTTGTTCTTTTACTCCAAATGCATCCCTGCATTCACAGGCTTGCAGGTCACACACACATAATACTCAATATATACTTTTAAGAAAATTACCAGAGGGGCTGGAGCGATGGCCTAGCGGTTAAGAGCGCCGACCGCTCTTGCAGAGGACCCGGGTTCGATCCCCAGCACCCACATGGCGGCCGAAAACCGTCTGAAACTCCAATTCCAGGAGAACTCCAGTTCCAGGGGAGTCCGACGCCCTCTTCTGACCTCCGCGGCATTGCACGTCACGGGTGCACAGACTTGCATGCAAACAATACATTCATACACATACGGAAATAAATAAAATTAAAAAAAAAAGGGCCATCTCCAGCCAGCGGCATGGCCTTTTCTAGAAGTGCTAACTATTGCTTTGCTTTCCTATAAGCTCTGCCTACAGGAAACTACTAAAAGGGAATAGAACTGTGACTAAACATGGGCCCAAGTTAGAATGTTAAAATTAAATCTCACTCTACCATCAGAGAGGATGGGAACTTGCAGCCAGGAAAGAGTCAATTATAAGAGGTTATATAGGGACTAGAGGCATGGCTCAGTAAAACAACAAATACATCTTTAGCATATGCAAGACCAGGGATTCAGTCTTCAGGAACAGAAAACACCAGAATCACTCCCAAAACAGCCTCTATTTGTGACACGGTATAAAATATAATTTTAATCATGAAAATTTTGTGCAAGAAATGTTATAGAACTCGCTAACATATGGTTTTCAGACTTTACTTTGAATAACATTTTAATTCCATAAGATAAACACTGTGTCTAGTGTGGGGTCTCCATATTTAAATCAGCACCTCCACCTCAGATTCTTATTAAAGTTTGGTCACTTTGAACAACTTACTAACCTAAATCTTTATTTTAAATAACTTTAAAGGCCTTAATTTTCATAATTTAAGTTTTAAAGATAAAAACTGACATTAAAACCACTCAAGCACACCATTTATGTATCAATACTAAGTGAGAATATGCATAAATTTATTTATTTTTTATTTTGTATGTATATGAATGTACCATCTGCATGTAGGTTTGTGCACCTGCATGGTGCAATGCCGCAGAGGTCAGAAGAGGGTGTTGTATTCCCCTGGAACTCAAGTTAAAGACGGTTCTTAGCCACCATGTAGATGCTGGGGATCGAACCCAGGTCCTCTGCAAGAGCAGTCGACACTCTTAACCACTAGGCCATCTCTCCAGTCCCCATATGCATAAATTTAAAGCCACCGTATTACTAAGCTATTTTTCATAACAGATTTAGTCACATCATTTATGATAGCATTTATTTGAAAACGTATTGAAGATTTGTTGGTAAATTGGTGTTACTTGGGGTTTTCTTTTAAAATTCAGGGTAGAACTAGTTTTGAACTCAACAAATCAGATAAGATGCCTCTAAACTCAAGTTACAGACATCAATCCTATAAAACACAATATGTATAAAATTTAAGTGTATTGCTCAATTAACAAGAACGCATCCACACCATTCCCCGGCTACACTCCTGGTCCATCCGAAAACATGGAGAAAGGGAGCCGGGCAGCAGCAGCTTTTTTATTTTTTATTTTTTTTGGTCTTTTTGAGACAGGGTCTCCCTGTAGCCCCAGCTGTCCTGGAACTCACTATGTAGACCAGGCTGGACTTGAACTCAGAGATCTGCCTGCTTCTGCCTCCCGAGAGCAGGGATTAAAGGTGTGCGCCGCCACGCCCAGCCTATTCCTGTCTCTTGACTGTAGCTGGGATGACCAGCTGTTTCCAGTGCCTGCTGCCTTGACTTCCCTGCATGATGGAATGTACCTTGAACAGTGAGTCAAATAACACTTCTTCCCTTAAGTTATTTTTATCAGGGTATTTTATAACAGGACAAGAAACTGAGACACCTGGACTACCAAAGTCACATGGTAGGTAAAGGCTTCAACAGTGTAAAAACTATACAAATGTTTTATCTTCGTAACATCAGATTTAGAACCGTATCAGTATGTCACAGATCACACAGAACAGAAACTCAGTGAAACTAACTCAAGAAAGTGAGGCTATCAGAAGGAAGCCCAAGATGGACTTAAGGCCAGAAGGCTCTGGGGCTCCTCAGCAAGAGTAAGGGTACCATCTCTGTGATGGTGACCCATTACAATGCGAATAGTTCCAACTTACTCAATGCAGAAGTCAATACAAATTCTATGTAGCCCTAGCTAGCCTCCAATTCACAGAGCTCTGCCTGCCTCAGCAAGCACCACTCTGCCCAGCTCAATTCAAATTCTGAGGAGGCATGGCTTTTTCTATTTTTTTTTATTTCTGTATGTGTATGAATGTACTATCTGCATGCAAGTTTGTGCACCCGTGTCGTGCAATGCCGCGGAGGTCAGAAGAGGGTCTCAGATTCCCCTGGAACTGGAGTTCTCCTGGAATTGGAGTTTCAGACGGTTCTCGGCCGCCATGTGGGTGCTGGGGATCGAACCCGGGTCCTCTATAAGAGCGGTCGGCGCTCTTACCCGCTAGGCCATCTCTCCAGCCCCCCCCCTTTTTTTTTAATTTTTGTTTATTCTTGTATGTGTATGAGTGTACTGTCTGCATGTAGGTTTGTGCACCCGTGTCATGCAATGCCGCGGAGGTCAGAAGAGGGTCTTGGATTCCCCTGGAACTGGAGTTCTCCTGGAATTGGAGTTACAGACGGTTCTCAGCCACCATGTGGGTGCTGGTGATAGAACGCAGGTCCTCTGCAAGAGCAGTCAGCACTCTTAACTGCTAGGCCATCTCTCCAGCCCCAAAACATCTTTTCTTTCTATAAAATAATCACGAGAGCACAGCACTGCTTGGGAAAAGTCTGTTTGGCAAAAATAGTTGATTCCAAACTTGGGCATAATGGGTTACACACTTAACCTCAGTATTCTGGAGGCTGAAGCAGGAAGATCTCAAATTCAAGTCCAGCATATGCTACATGAGGCCTGTCTCAAAAAAAAGTTTGGGGGGGATGCTGGAGATAGCTTGCTGTTAAGAGTCCTGCTGCTCTTCTAGAGGACCTGAGCTCAGTTCCTGACCCCCACATTGGGTGTGGCTCACAAACCTAACTCCTGTTTCTGAGGGTGCAGTGCCCTCTTCTGACCTCCTTGGGTCCCTGCACACATATAGCACGTACAGGTTTAGAAATTGATATGCGGGGCTGGAGAGATGGCATAGTGGTTAAGAGCACCGACTGCTCTTGCAGAGGATCTGAGTTCGATTCCCAGCACCCACATGGCGGCTAAGAACGGTCTTTTAATCTGACGCCCGCTTCTGACCTCCGCAGCATTGCACGACATGGGTGCACAAACCTACATGCAGACAGTACATTCATACACATAATAAATAATAAAAAAGAAATCGATATGCTTCTGACAAATATTCTGGGGTCAGGGTTGTCAACTTAGCCTTAGATTTCCTCTTGAAGTTGACTGGACTGAACTCCCAGTCCAGGTCACTCAGGACACCTTGTTCTGGAGTCACCCACAAATAGCTCTGAAGCTCCAAGTCCGGTGCTTCATCTAATGGGGGTTATGGAGGGACAGTCACATGGGGACTATCAGCCAAGAGGCTTATGGGCTTTGGGGTCAGCTTGTCATCTTAAAGGCTTATTAGGGCACATGCTGGAGGAAAACAGGGACCATGCTAAACATCAACTGTAAGTGAAAATGGTGTGTCCTCATTGCCAGTTTTACTGAGCCCAGAACTCCAGGGAAACAGCCAGGGAGCTGGAACTTGTACAAGCCACCACCATGTGTCTTGGTCAATTGTCCATAGAACAGAGGGCTGCCTGGGGTAGTGCTGGCTAATGACAGCTACAACTAGAACTGCAGTCTATGAGCCCTCAAGGTACTAAGACTTTACAAACCCCACTATGTTCACACTCCAGCCCTATAGAATCTCCTGTGTAACAATCCAATCCCAGTAAATTTTTTTTTTTTTTTTTTTTTTTTTTTGGAGAACCCCAGTAAATTACTGAATGCTTCCAAGGCTGGGATTTCATCACCTTATTGCATACTCATTACTGATCTATGTAGCTCAGGCTAGCCTTGAATTCTGGATTCTTCTGCTTCAGCCTCCCAAAAGCTGAGATTATGGGTGTGTGCTACCTGGTCCTGGGAGGAGTTAGGATAGAACTGGCTGCTTCTCTTGATTCTCTCCATTGCTCCACTATTTTCTCACACTTGCAGATCCTGTGATGTGCACAAGGATATTTCCTCCTCACAGGACAGTGAAACCCTCGGCACTCTAGGGTCCAATATTACCAAATGCTCCCGGTGAACACATAGCTCCAGATGGGGCCCTGGGTTCCATGGTCCAATGATGGATCCCTGCAACCCAGAGAAAGCCTCTCAAGCCTCCATTATTTCCTGTTCTCCACCTGTATAAGACAACATCAAGGCCTGACCATGGCAAGGGAGGGGAAACCCATGGAATGCAGAAAGTAAAAAATAAATAAATAAAAAAAATTAAAGGAAGTTCTGGAACAGTGTGGTGGACATGCCTTTAATCCCAGCACTCTGGAGGTAAGGCAGATCTCTGGGAGATCACTGAGGCCAGCCTGGTCTATACAGCCAATTCCAGGCAAGCTGGGACTACAGAGATCCTGTCTCAAAAAAACTACAAGTTCTGTGTATGTTGGAGACAGAAGGAATGAATCAAGACGTCCTCCCCCAGAGGGGATGTGACATCTACCCAGGTGATTCTTTGGGCTCTGGTTTGCCCTCTGGACCCCAGTGTCACTGTCCCTGTGACAATGAAGCCAATCACAACCTTCCCTACATGGGCGGGCTCCAGGGTCTGTGAACTTTTTGCGAATGTTTATGGGATGTGGAGAGCAGAGGCCAACCTGGGAGTCAGTTCTTTCCTGCCATGTGGTTTCTGGGCACAGACCTCAGGCTGTCAGGCCTGGTGGCAAGCACCCTCTGAACCATTTGCCAGCTCCAAGATCAGTCTTTTTTAAAGAAAGTGCCCACTTTTCTTCATATACAGCTGTTGTTTACAGACCTCAAAGCATGAAAGACACTGCTCTTTTGGTAGTTGTTAGAGATGAGGACTGTACTCTGTAAATACATGAAATGCCATAGAATTGTTCACTTTAAATACATACTTTGTTTTGGTTGACTGCTGCCGCCATCCTTTCCCCATTGTACCCTTTCATCCCATGATTATTTATTGGTATTTTTCAGACAGTCTCCCTGTAGTACCAAACTGGCCTTGATTTCAGAGATCCACTTGCCTCTTTCCCCTTTCTAGTTTCTTGGCTTTTTACTCCATGTTTATCTCCACCCAGAGACACACATTTAACGATTATAAGCTCAGATTGCATGTGATATTTTTTGTTGTTTTTCTTTTTTTTTTAATTTTATTTATTTCCGTTATGTGTATGAATGTACTGTCTGCATGCAAGTTTGTGCACCCATGTCATGCAATGCCGTGGAAGTCAGAAGAGGGTGTTGGATTCCCCTGGAACTGGAGTTCTCCTGGAATTGGAGTTTCAGACGGTTCTCGGCCGCCATGTAGGTGCTGGGGATTAAACCCGGGTCCTCTGTAAGAGCAGTCGGCGCTCTTAACCGCTAGGCCATCTCTCCAGCCCGTTTTTATTTATTTTCATATGTTTATGAGTGTACTGTCTGCATGCAGGTTTGTGCACCCATGTCATGCAATGCCGTGGAGGTAAGAAGAGAGTGTCAGATTCCCCTGGAACTGGAGTTAAAGACAGTTTTCAGCAGCCATGTGGGTGCTGGGGATCGAACCCGGGTCCTCTGCAAGAGCAGTCGGCACTCAACCGCTAGGCTATCTCTCCAGCCCCTGTATGTGACATTGCAAGGTTATCTGTAGAGTCTGGGTTATCTTGCTTAACATGATTTTATTTATTTATTTATTTTTTTTATTTCTGTATGTGTATCAATGTACTGTCTGCATGCAGGTATGTGCACCCGTGTCGTGCAATGCCGCGGAGGTCAGAAGAAGGTGTCGGATTCCCTTGGAACTGGAGTTCTCCTGGAATTGGAGTTTCAGACGGTTCTCAGCCACCATGTGGGTGCTGGGGATTGAACTCAGGTCCTCTGTAAGAGCGGTCGGCGCTCTTAACCGCTAGGCCATCTCTCCAGCCCCGCTTAACATGATTTTCAATTCAGCCATTTTCTGTCAAATTTCATTTTACTTTATGGCTCAATAAAATTCCAGCATCTATGTGCCACATTTTCACTATCCACTCATCTCGACGGACATCTAGGTGATTCTGTCTTGGCTACTGTGAAGAGCTGCAATAAACCCGGATGTCCAAGCACCTCTGTGACATGATAGTGTTCTTTGTGTACAAATCCAAGAGTGGACAAGCTGGGTCATACATAGTTCTAATCTTCACTTTCTAAGAAGCCTGCACAGTGATTTCCACAGTGGCTGTACTAGGCCGTTATTAATTTTTTGGAGATGGGGTCTTCCTGTAGCCCCAAAACAAGCTATGCAGACCAGGCTGGCTCAGGGTCAAAAGTTAAATTAAAAACCCCACATGTTGCAACAATCAGGAAAATGAGAATATGTGCTGACAGTGGGTGATTCTAACAAGCTACTACTGTTGATTCTAGCAGTTGTTAACCAAGGTTAGAACTTTTCAGTTTGGGACGTAGGTGGCCTTCCCCATGCAATGACTTAAATGACTGGCTGCTCTTGCACACATATGGCAACTAACAACCATCCTTAACTGCAGTCTCAGGGGATATGATGCTCTTGGCTACACCCCACCCCCGCCTCACCATTGTATACGTAGGTGTACCTGCATATATACAGGCAAAATACTCATACACATAAAATTAATACTGAGGGAAAAGCATTAAGTTTAAATAGCAGAACTTGCAAGGCTGCCGCCCACTGTGCACGTCATGACTGAAACCCCCTTTCCATCTGAGGTTCTGGATCTACTGCTCAACGGTGAGTCTGCACGTCCTTGGCTATTTACAAGTTTGAGAACTTCATGGGCAAAGGGGGAAGGGAGGGTTGCAGGGACACTGCATGGTAAGACCAAGTAGGGAACTATGTCAGCATCTGGACACGTCAGGAAGAGCTCAGAGGCAGATACACAGCAGAGATGGACAATGAAAGCCAGAGCCCTGAGCCACAGAAGCACACTCTGCTTAAGCAGCAGCCAAGAAGCCCTTCATAAACCCAAGCTTGACAAGATGGATCCTCAAATGGGAATGAAAATCTGTGACCCACTGTATGCGAAGTGTATTCAAGTAGGACACAGCTAACAACCTAGTGGGCACCGTGCCTCCCTTATGGGTCTGGACTCTGATCAGAAATCAAACATCAGGGGGACTTCTTGCTCAGCTATGAAGCTACCCAAAAGAAATGTAATTCAGCTCACTAAAAGCACCTTATGGAAATAAATACGATGCTTTCACCAAAGTAAGCACTCTTGACACAATCTAGCATGTTATTGCAACTTACCTGTTTCATGCAGGCAGAAGCATAAATTTCATGCTTCAAAATGTCAAACTGATTATATGAACAGATGTGAAGACATTAAAGTAGTTCTGTATGCCTCGCTTCACGACAATGTCACTTGCCAGTCAAACTACCTTTGGGCTTGAGTTGTCCCATTCTCACCTCCATACACTTACTGCAGCATCCATACAAAACACCCTGTGCCTAGATGTCTAATATGCACAAAAGAGGGCAGGGAATGCACAGCATGCACCATAAGAATAAGCTGGAGAGACTGTTTGGTGGTTATTAATAAACTGGAGACTGCTCGGTGGTTATGAATAAGCTGGAGAGACTGCTCGGTGGTTATGAGAATAAGCTGGAGAGACTGCTTGGTGGTTATGAGAATAAACTGGAGAGACTTCTCGGTGGTTATGAGAATAAGCTGGACGGACTGCTTGGTGGTTATGAGAATAAACTGGAGAGACTGCTCGGTGGTTTTAAGAGTAAGCTGGAGAGACTGCTCGGTGGTTATGAATAAACTGAAGAGACTGCTCGATGGTTATGAGAATAAACTGGATTGCTCAGTGGTTATGAGAATAAACTGGAGAGACTGCTCGGTGGTTTTAAGAATAAGCTGGAGAGACTGCTCGGTGGTTATGAATAAACTGGAGAGATTGCTCAGTGGTTATGAGAATAAACTGGAGACTGCTCAGTGGTTATGAGAATAAACTGGAGAGACTGCTCGGTGGTTATGAGAATAAGCTGAAGAGACTGCTCGGTGGTTATGAGAATAAACTGGAGAGACTGCTCAGTGGTTATGAGAATAAACTGGAGGGACTGCTCAGTGGTTATGAGAATAAACTGGAGGGACTGCTCGGTGGTTATGAGAATAAACTGGAGAGACTGCTCGGTGGTTATGAATAAACTGGAGAGACTGCTCGGTGGTTATGAGAATAAGCTGGAGAGACTGCTCAGTGGTTATGAGAATAAACTGGAGAGACTGCTCGGTGGTTATGAGAATAAACTGGAGAGACTGCTCGGTGGTTATGAGAATAAGCTGGAGAGATTGCTCGGTGGTTATGAGAATAAGCTGGAGAAACTGCTCGGGGGTTATGAGAATAAACTGGAGAGACTGCTCGGTGGTTATGAGAATAAGCTGGAGAGACTGCTCAGTGGTTATGAATAAACTGGAGAGACTGCTCAGTGGTTATGAGAATAAGCTGGAGAGACTGCTCAGTGATTATGAGCACTGGCAGAGTTTACAGAGGACCCGGGTTTGATGCCCAGTGCCCACATGAAAGCTAACAACCATCACCAACTCCAGTTCCAGGGTATCCAATGCTTTCTTCTGACCTCCTCTGGCACTGTATGACACAGGTGCACATACATGCAGGGAACCCACTCATATATGCAAAATAAAAATAAAAAATATTAAAAAAGAATAAAGCTTTAAGCTTGGTTTATCATACTGTATTGGGAAGTGACAGTGAATATGAAGTCGTTAAATTTTTTATTATTTTTATGTGTATGAACATATTGCCTGCATCTACGTGCACCCATGTCTTGCAATGTTCATGGAAGTCAGAAGAGAGTGTTGACTTCCCCTGGAAATGGAGTTACAGATGGTTGTTACTGGTGATGTGGGTGCTGGGAATAGAACCTGGATCCTCTGTAAGAGCAGCCAGTGTTCTTAACCACTAAGCTGTCTCTCCAGCCCCCATTATTATCTTCTTAATCTTCAAATACTGAAATATGTTAACAGCCTGGAACATAGGCAGGTTTTAAAGTTCATGAAATTTGCCGGGCGTGGTGGCGCACACCTTTAATCCTAGCACTTGGGAGGCAGAGGAAGGCGGATCTTTGTGAGTTCAAGGCCAGCCTGGTCTACAGAGTGAGTTCCAGGACAGCTGGGGCTACAGGGAGACCCTGTCTCAAAAAGCACATGTCAAATAACAGTACTGGTAGTTAAAAAGGTCTGAAGACATACATGCAATGGCACTTAGACAAGCAAGGGCAACTCTGCTGTAAGTTCAATACCAGGGTCATCTGAAGCTACTGTGATCTGACCTGGGGCTCATGGAGAGTTCATTCACTTCCTTGCAAGGCCAGCTGATGTCTGGCCTAGTCCCCTACTGAGTGGTGATCAGAAGAAGCAAGTAACATTAGCACTGTATGTAGCTCAGGCCTTTAGGGGAGGTGGGCACCAGGCCATAGACCTCTGTGTATGAGGTTTCTATAGGAGACCAGGGTGTTGGGCTTACATCACAGCTGGGAAAGACCGGCAGGAACTGTCCTTGTGTTTAGATTTGCACAGGACACAAGCCTAGAACACTGGCAGTTATAGGAGCAATAATTTATGGGACAGAGTGACAAGATGAATAAACAAACACACCCAGGGGCACTCAACATTGTCCAGAAACACTAAATACCCACTGGGCAAAGTACAGCACCTTTGAGACCCCATCACTTAGGGGGCTCAGGCAGGAGGATCACAGAGTTCAAGGCTGGCCCAGGCTACATATGTAGCCAAGAACTTAGAGATGGCCTAGCGGTTAAGAGCGCCGACCGCTCTTGCAGAGGACCCGGGTTCGATCCCCAGCACCCACATGGCGGCTGAGAACCGTCTGAAACTCCAACTCCAGGAGAACTCCAGCTCCAGGGGAATCCGACGCCCACTTCTGACCTCCGCGGCATTGCAGGACACGGGTGCACAGACTTGCATGCAGACAATACATTCATACACATACAGAAATAAATAAAATTAATAAAAAAAAAATTAAAAAAAAATAAAAATAAAAAATAAAAAAGACCTCCAGGGGGCTGGAGAGATAGCCTAGCAGTTAAGAGCACCGACTGCTCTTGCAGAGGACCCGGGTTGGATCCCCAGAACCCACATGGTGGCTGAGAACCGTCTGTAACTCCAATTCCAGGAGAACTCCAGTTCCAGGGAATCCGGCACCCTCTTCTGACCTCCGCAGCATTGCACGACACGGGTGCACCAACCTACATGCAGATAGTACATTCATACACATTAAAAAAAAAGACCCCCAGGCCAGCTAGGACTTGAAGGGAAACTCTGTCTCAAAAACACCAAAAACAAAACAAAACAAAAAAGACCTAAGTATTAAGTTCCAAAACCTCCCATCAGTCCCCTTCCCCCTTACTTATGGACAAAAGAAAAAAAGAAAGCGAAAACAACCCAAGGTGCAAAGAATTTGAAAAGTATAGAGCAGATTTTTTTTTATTTTTAATTTACAATCAAGTTCTGTTGGGCTACATAATTAAATAAATAAAAGATGTGCCCTGGCCTGTGAAATTCAGCTCTCTTCAACATAAGCTCTGTGACAGCAAACTAAAAGGTGAGTAGCAGGCAGGCAAAGGCGGAGGAAAGGCAGCTCACCCCCCTTCCCCTGCTCTAGCACTCATATCCAAACTGTCCAGAGACCAAGTGAGGAGGCAAAAATAAAGTGCAAATTAAAATGTGATAAACGTGGTTTCAGGCAACCAGACACGGAGCTCACATCATGCACACAGGTGGAGCCGTGCTGACGGTGCTTTTCCCAGCCTTCCTCACAACCCGGTCCCAGGGCTGGGCTTCTTGCACTCAACACAAAGGTGGCTGCTGCATGCAAGCCTAGCACAGGTGCAGTGGCGGAGTCACCACTGCCAGCTCCAGACAGCTGTAAACCCTGTCCCCAGCACTGTGTGGCTCTCACCCACCTGGCTGGGTATATGCAGTGATGCAGGATAAAGTGTGTGTCCCATGCTGCTGCAAAGCTACCTGACAGAGAAAGGTTGGCACACATCCTTTCCTCTCAAAGGAGAAACAAAAAAGCTATGTGCAAGTTTTGGGAGGAAGGGACGAGCAGTTCTGAAGACCAACTTAAGAGACAGAAGTTTTAGCAGTGAGACGAGATCACACCTGCAGCCCTGACAGCCCTTCCCGTCCTTCATGTCAGGACAGGCTGCATTTGGTTTTCAATGACCCAATGTTTACAGTGAGTCCCCTGGGCAAGCGACCCCACAAGAGGATGTGCGACAGGCCACAGCAGACTTTGGAAGCACAGGGGAACCAACGCCCCATGTGTGGAGTTGTCCTTGGCACTGTGTCCAGTGGGGAGACCCGGCAGGGACCCTGTCCTCCCCGATGAGGTATAGAAGATCAGAGCTAGTAGTGTTTCCCACCTGAATGGACCAAGACCCCGACTCCTTTAGGGGCTTGCAGAGTCAGGTGATTCAGCGTTGGTTCTTCCAGGACATTAGAGATCTCAAGTCAAAGTTCTCAGAAAGGCCACAGCACACAACTCCAGCTCTTCTCTCGGAGGACACTTTACCCTCCAAGACAGGGCTGTGGGGTCCCGTGCTGCTCCTGAGAGGCTTGTCAAGGTTGTGTCCACAGCACAGCTTTGCTTCCTTTGTCCACACTGACAACATGCAAACCGGAGGGGGCCCATGCCACTGCATTGATGGAGGAGCTTTAAGGAGAGATCAGAAGAGTGTTGGGGTTGGAACCCCACTCATCTAGACATCAGACCCAGTCCTGTAGAAAGTACAGCCACACCCACTCTCAGCAGGGTGCTAAGAAAGTCAGGCTGTTCCACTAGCACTGATGGACTAGAAGAGGCACTTGTCTCCTTTAGCAACCAGACTTTATCTGGCTCACCCTACGAAGCAGTCCTGAGGAAGCAGGATGAAACATCACATAAGGCTCTGGGCAGCTATAGGATCTGCATGGTCAGCAGCAGAGGCAGACATGCAGGGAACTAGAGCCTGTGTTCTAACTGGCAGGTGGCCGTGGGTATGCAGAAAAGGCTAACAAGAGGCTTAAGAGCTGCCTGTGGGACAGAAGGCAAGGAAGGCACATGAAAATTAAGTGTGTAGAACCTTGTTTTGTTACCGACAAAAGGAAGTGTCAAGGAAGAAAGGGAAAGGAAGGGATGGAGGGCAGAACAGAGAAGGGGAATGGCAAGAAGGGAGTTTCCCAGGGCCACCTATGGCATCAGTATGGACTGCTATCATGTTGAGTGATGAAGCCTGTCCCCCCAATCTTGGTCAATTAGACTACTGAGGTCCATGCCCAAAGAAGACATGACCCCTGAAATGAAGCCACAGACTCTTCCCACAATCTAGGGGTGTGGACCCATGTACTAATGAGGTTCATCTTACCTGTGCTGTTTTGAAAGAATCTTCTCAACTTTTCCCGTGAGCACATTCCAGACATAAAGAGAGCCCTCGGCAGAGCCTGCTGCAACATAACTGCCATCAGGGCTGAAGAAGACAAGAGAGAAGCTAAGGAGCCATCATCGCACAATCATCCCTCCCGATGCTCACAGACATAGGACGTGTGCCAGTCATAAGTGTGCAGCCAGATCTCTTAACCCTATTCTTCCATCCATCTGGCCACTGAAGAGTGGCACCATCCTGTTTCTTGGGAGCTCCAAGTCCTTAACCAAATATCAGACAGATAAGAGACATAGAGCCCAAAGCCAACCTCTGCACAAATGAAGGTTTCTGTCCACAGACTGGCTTGATGCATGAGAGCAGACAACGGAATGCCTGAGATGTAGAGACACAAACGAGGAGATGGCTTGTTTCTTAGTGTCATTTGGTTGTATTATTTTCTTGTATCCTCTCACCTTGAGATAATGCCTGTCTTTAAAGGTGAGATGGGGCTGGGCGTGGTGACATACGCCTTTAATCCCAGCACTTGGGAGGCAGAGGTAGGCAGATCTCTGTGGGTTCAAGGCCAGCCTGGTCTACAGAGAGAGCTCCAGGACAGCTGGTACTAAAACAGGGACCCTGTCTCAAAAATACCAAAAAAAANAAAAAAAAAAAAAAAAAAAAAAAAACCAAAGCAAAAAAAGAGAGGGTGAAGGAATAGGTCTTTTCCCTCTAGGATGCAATTTTGCCCTATGGTTAAATAAAAAAAAGCATTGGTAGATAAAGGCTCAGTGCCAGCTGTGGGCTGCCCTACCAGGAGCTGTTGGCCAGGGAGGCTTTAAAAGCCCCCAAAACAAAGGCCATTAGACTATAACTTTGGGTGCACATAAGAAATGGACAGTAAGACCCTATTGCTGAAGATACAGCGTGCTAAGAGCATAAAAAAAAAATTATGCTGAGACCCTGCACTGCAAATCAACAGCTGATCTTCATGGTGTCAGAGAGCACTATACAAACTGCTGGAAAGGGGGCTGGAGAGATAGCCTAGAGGTTAAGAGCACCAACCGCTCTTGCAGAGGACCCGGGTTCGATCCCCAGCACCCACATGGCGGCTAAGAACTGTCTGTAACTCCAATTCCAGGAGAACTCCAGTTCCAGGGGAATCCGAGACCCTCTTCTGACCTCCGCAGCATTGCACGACACGGGTGCACAGACCTACATGCAAACAGTACATTCATACACATACAAAAAAAAAAAAACAAAACTGGAAAGAAATGGTCTCTGACGCTTTACTATAGACTTCTCATGCTACACTTCTACATGTCAAAGAAGATAAAGTGCAATAGTGGCAGCCTGATAAATGTACACCCGGAAAGAAAAAAATAAAAAATCCCAATTCAATCTCTGGCCCACACACATGGCTGACACTAGCCTTGGAGCCTCCTAATGTCAGGAGGCTCTACTCACCTCATTAGAAAGCTATTGGTATCCCTTTGTCAAAGAGTTACAATGCCCCAACCAAAATATTATCGAAGCATATTTGTCTGTGCCCATAGAGTAACTTGATATAATCTTTAATATTTGCTACTATTTGTGTTTTAATCCTAGAATTAAAAGGAAACTGCTCACTGACCCACCAGTCAACTGCAAACAGATCTTGGACAGTCCCAAGAAGTGCCATGGCAGATCATCATCATCATCATCATCATCCACAACAACCACAACAACAACAAACAGATCTTCTATCTTTCACTCTCCCTCACCCTCCCCTCCAAAGCCCAGGGACTCTCTCAGAACAGGCTGGCATGTCAGATTGTAGGGGCCAAGAAGGGGGAATGAACTGTGAGATCACCGCAAAAACGAACTGGATTTTTCTTTTTTTATGTGATCAACATGTGTGTAAACAAACCTCTTCCACTGGACTTGGGAACCCTGGGTTGTAAAAAAAAAACAAAACTGAACTCAGCTGGGCCTGGTGGCACTCGCCTTTAATCCCAGCACTCGGGAGGTAGAGGCAGGCGGATCTCTGTCAGTTCAAGGCCAGCCTGGTCTACATAGTGAGCACCAGGCCAGCTGGGACTAAAAGAGGGACCCTGTCACAAACAAACAAACAAACAAACAACCCTGAACTCAGATATTAACTAATTGGGTTTATATGAACACTCTATGTTTAAGGCATGTGTACTTACTGGTCAAATAAAGTTAAAAAGAAAAACAAAACAAAACAAGATTAACAACAACAACAACAACAACAAATGGGGAGATGGCTTAGTTCTAAGAGTAATTGATGCCTAAGCACAAGGATCTCAGTTTGAATCCCTAGGCCCCAGTGCAAAAAAAATGTATGTTCACATCCTATAACCCCACTGCTGGGAGGGGTAGACAGGACTGACTGGTGGGACTTGCTGGGTGCCAATGTAGCTCCAGGTTCAGGGAGACCCTGTGTCAAGGGAATAAGAGAGCAGGCCACCCTTCTTTGGTCTTTTTATGTACACACACACACACACACACACACACACACACACACACACACACAGAGCAAGTGGAGATGCTCTCCCCTAGGATGAAAGCCGAACTTGGAATATATTTGGAAAAAGCATGGTACAGGAAGGGAGAGTGGATAGGGACCCTGGGCATCACCTTGGAGTGTTTCCAAACAGACTTCCGCTTCCACCCCAGGGACAACAAGCCTTTCCGGCCTTTCCTGAAAGCAGGCAGAGCCCTTGGAAAGGAAATGGGTGGAAAAGAGAACCTGGCAGCTCACCTAGGACCAAGAAATCAGCCAACCACAATTTCTTTGTGCAACACACTTATATAATCACAAAGAGAACACCATAAAGGAATGTGACCAATGACCCACAGGCTCACTTCTGTATGCTCTGGGTGAAACACCAAAGGAAAATGTCCAGGTACAACCTGAGCTAAGACAAGCAGGATGTAGAGCATGGTTACTAACCTGAAGACAACTCGTGTCCAGTCAGAGCCACACTTGAATCCAGGCGCACTGAAACAGAGAATAAGCACGTTATCCAGAGACCAAGTGTACTCACCCAGCAGGACTGAAGTAGACGGGTCAAGGCGTAGTACCTGAATGTCTGCTTGACAGCATTTGTCCGGAGATCAATAACTTTCAGAAGGTCATCACGGGAGCAGCTCAGGAGCTCTGTCCTTTCTGGGTTTAAGTCGAGAGCAGTTACCTTCCCCAACAGCTCCATCTCTCGGACCACACTCTCTGATCTAAGGGAGACAAGGGGGCTAAGAAACCCAACTCAAACAGGCCATCTCAAGCTAAGTAGGATGTTATGTGATGAAGAAAAAATGCTGCCACCAACACTGGCCCCAACAGTCTTTGAGGGCAGTAAGCACATTCCTAGCCTCGTGACTGCTTATTAACTGTAGTAATTTTGAGTATGAGAACTCTGAATCTGGTTAAAAATTTTCTTAGCCGGGTATAGTGGCGCATGCCTTTAATCCTAGCACTTGGGAGGCAGAGGCAGGGGGATCTTTGTGAGTTCAAGGCCAGCCTGGTCTACAGAGGCAATTCCAGGACAGCTGGGGCTACAAGGAGACCCTGTCTCGAAAAAAACAAAAAAAAAAAAAAAAGAATTTTCTTGCTTTTCTTGCCTGTTTTTAGAATAACAAAACAGTCAACAGCCAGAACTTCTGATAAGCAAGGGTGAACCCAGACAGCTATGCACGTAGTATTACTTCCTTCTGTTTTTGGTACTATGAATGAAATCTAAGGCCTCGTGTACATGCTAAGCATGTGTCCTACCACTGAGCTTCCTCCAACCCCACAATCAGTAAAATTTCAATAGTGTCATTTAACTTTTACACAAGGCTGGTACATAAGCTGCCTCAGTGGGTCCTGCTATGCTCAGCTAGCTCAGGCCCTCAGCTCCAGTGTGTCTATTCTTGAGATAAAACTCAATAACCGAAAAAGACAAAACAAACAAACAAAAAACCTGAATGACCCAAGGCAGTCATCACTCTGTGCATCTCCTGCCACGGCTTCTCCAACTCTCTCTGCCCCAGCTCCTAAAGGTCAACTAGCAGCAGACAGGCCCGTCCTGAGGACACAACACACAAAGGAGGGGCTGCTCGGCTCTATGTTGGTTTTGCTATAGGTTTTCAAATAATTTATTTTCTATCTTAACTGAGCAGGGGCTTGCCTTGTTCTCATTAAACATGCAGTTAGAGTCTCACTCCAATTCTTTGGGACTTGGGGTTCTTATTGTCAAATTAAGAGGTAGGCTACATACTTGTAATATCTAGTGTAATTCTATGTTTTAAGGTCAATCTTCAGTTAAAACAAAGAAACAACAAAAAAAAACTAGTCCTGACCCACTCAATAGATGGAGCAAAGAGCTGAAGAGAGACTTCACAAGTGAGGAGTTAGAGATGGCTGAGAAACACCTTAAGAAGTGTTCAACATCACTAATCATTAAGGAAATGCAAATCAAAACCACTTTAAGATATCATCTTACTCCAATAAGACTGGCTAGGATCAAGAAAACAAATGATACCAAGTGCTGGAGAGGTTGTGGGGAAAGGGGAACACTCATCCACTGCTGGTGGGAATGTAAACTCGTGCAGCCACTATGGAAAGCAGTGTGGAGAATCCTTGGAAGACTTGGAATGAACTTGCCACCTGACCCATCCATACCACTCCTGGGCATGTACCCCCAAGACTCACCCCACCGCAGAGATACATGCGCAGCCATGTTTATTTCAGCTCTCTTCAAATAGCAAGGAGCTGGAACCAACCCAAATGCCCCTCAACTGATGAGTGGATAGAGAAAATGTGGTACATCTACACAATGGAGTTCCATGCAGCAGTAAAGAAAGATGACATCATGAGCTTTGCAGGAAAATGGCTGGAGCTAGAGGACATCATGCTGAGTGAAGTAACACAGTCCCAGAAAAACAAACGACGAATGGTATCCCTCATCTGTGGATGCTAGTGCCAATTCCCCAGTTGTAAGTATTTCCTGTGCATGGCCCCTTGAGCTTTTGTCCACAGCAGTTGGGAGTGATGCATATTGGAAACAACAACAACAACAACACAGAAAGGACTGCATCAAAGAACTGACTGAAACAGTGAACTTCTGCTCAAAACAGTCAACTTCCCCATGAAGAATATTGAGAAAGACTGAGAAAGAGATGAATAGCATGTTTGGCAGAATGCATGAGCTCTGGAGGGGTGGGGGGACACAGGTCTTTTTGGTCTAGATTTGATAAAAAATAAAAAAAAAAAAAAAAAAACTTAAAAAAAAAAAAAAAAAAAAAAAAAAAAACTAGTCCAAGATTACAGTTAGAGGTGAAAGCTTCAGTGGCCAACCTGGCACAAACCTAGAGTCTCCTGGGAAAGGGATCCTCAACTAAAAAATTACTTCACACCTTTTCCCAATTGCTAATTGCTGCAGGAGGGCCCAACCTGCTGTGGGTAGTGCCACCTCTAGATCTCTAGGAGGTTGGCCTGGGCTGTATAATAAAGGTAGTTGAGCAAGGGGTGGGGAAGAGGGGAGAAGAGCGCAAGCCAGTAAGCAGTGTTACTCCATGGTCTCTGCTTCAAAGCCTGACTCCAGTTCATGCATGAACTCCTGTCCTGGCTTCCCTTGACAGTGGACTGTAGTGTCTGAGATTAATAAACCCTCTCCTCCCCAAGATGCTTTTGGTCACTGTTTCATCAGCTTCTCGTGAGCTTTCTGGTACCATACTACATCTCAAAACACCATCTATCACCATGTATCCTCATCTCTCTCTTGCCATTACTTCACGAGCTAGCTTCTGGGAGTACGGTCCTAGCTGCCCTCTAGTCAGTCAGATTACCAGCCACCTCCATCCTTCCTCCTCACCAAGTGGCTCAGGGTTTCGAAACATTCCACTGAACTTCTCTTAACTTATGACACAACACCTCTATTCCTCGCACCCTGCCTAGCAATAGGACCTGCCCAGTTTGTCCCTTACTTATTCCCTTCTGCCAGGAATTCAGATCCTAACCAACACTTTGCTTTCATTATACCCCAGTATGTCCTCTAAAAGTGGGACAAAAATAATTTACTAGCCTCTTGCAAAGTGATCATCTTTCACTCCACCCCACAGCCCAGGCAGCCAGACCTCTGGCTCATGAAGCCAGTGCCATCCACTCCCACTCTGACCCTGCTGCTCTCACTGGCTCACACCAGGCACACTAGGCTGTTCTGGCTGTTCAGGCACGTTTTCAGGATTTTCTGAAGCACCTTGCCAGATTAATCCTCATGCTTCAGTCAAGGTGCCCATATCTGTTAGAGCACACTGCTCACTGACTGTGTCTTCCCTGTTTTGTTTCTCTAAAGGTAAGACGAGCATCTTGTTATCTCCGCTCATCTCACAGATGGCAGGGTGCCAGGTCCACTTCGCAAGCACAATCACTGAACCCACAGACTACTCTGTGTGAAGAGTAGCACAGCTCAGATCCAGGTGTCTGGGAGCTTGGCCAACTCAAGTCTGAGAACACAATCCCCATGGAAGCATCCTCACAGCTGTGTGTATGGACTCTCATCTGACCCCCCACCATGCTCTTAGGAGCCATACCGGATATCCCAGAAACGAATCTTCTTGTCAAAATGTCCACTCATTACACACTGCTCGGTACAAACAATATCATTGCAGCTGGATCCTGCAAACACTGTCTTTATGCCTGAAAGAAAGCCAAACATTACCAATCAGAGGCAACCACACAGTCCTCCTACAATCTGACTATGGACTGTCCAAATTACAAATTTGAATGAGACCTCAAACAAGAACAACCCCTATTACCTCAGTGTCCCTGTAACTCAAAACTAAATCTGAGGGTCACAGACTGTATAATATAAAACCCAAGCTGTAGGAACCATCATCTCACAGTAACATCTATACAAACACAGAGAAAAGACTGGATTTCCTCACAGACTTTGCTGCGTAGATCCCAGAGTTTCAGGGTCCGGTCATGACTTCCTGAGACTATTCGTGCATTGTCCAGCAGGAACTTGGCAGAGAGCACTTTCCCACTGTGGCCTGTGAGTGTGTGCTAGGAGAGAGAACACAGCCACTGTGAGCTTTGGGCACTCACTCCACACTGCCCTCCCACAGGAGTGGCCAGACACCTAATAGTTGAGAGCCAGTCTCAAGAGGCCCTAAAAGCCTCCCAGACATTCTCAAAGTAATCAGAAAGCAAAGGGAAAAGAAAAACGGTGTATGAAGCACAGCTTCCCTTGCTCAGCCTCGACAAGAGGCTGCATATTTCCTATGAAGCACTTTCAACTCAGCAGCCACATTTCTGGCCTCTTCAGAAACTGTTCTGGGTGCTGCCTACAGATGAGGCATTGTTGTATTTGAACCTGAATGGTCCCCAAGGGCTCATGTGTTGAAGCCTTGGCCTCTAACCAGTGGCCTGGTGGGAGGAAGGCAGGTGCTAAATACATGCCTTGAAGATAACTGGGGTCCCTGGATCTTCCTGTTTTGCTCTTTGCACCTGTTACCATGAAGTGAATAGGTTACTTAGCCACAAACTCTAACCATGATGTAAACAACCACAGGCTACACTTCTAAAAACACTGTGCTGTTCATCTCAGGTATTTTACAGCAGTGATAGAAAGCTAATATAGGCATAGCCGGGCATGGTGGCACACGCCTTTAATCCTAGCACTTGGGAGGCAGAGGCAGGCGGATCTTTGAGAGTTCAAGGCCAGCCTGGTCTACATAGTGAGCTCCAGGCCAGCTGGGACTAAAGGGAGACCTTAAAAATACAAAAAAGAAAGCTAATACAGGCATTAAGACTGTGCTGGATAGCTTTAGTGTCACCTTGACACATCTGGGTTGAAGAGCCTCAATTGGGGAATTGCCTCCATTGGACTGGCCTGTGGCCACATCTATGAGGGCATCTTCTTGATTATCAAGTGATATGGGAGGAACCATCCCACTATGGGGAAACCCACCTGGGCAGGTGGTCCTGTGTTGTGTAAGAAAGTAGACTGGGGGCTAGAGAGATGGCTCAGCGGTTAAGAGCACTGACTGCTCTTGCAGAGGACTTGGATTCGATTCCCAGCACCCACATGGCGGCTAAGAACTGTCTTTAAGCCCGGCGTGGTGGAGCACACCTTTAATCCTAGCACTCAGGAGGCAGAGACAGGCAGATCTCTGTGAGTTCAAGACCAGCCTGGTCTACAGAGTGAGTTCCAGGACAGCTGAGGCTATAGGGAGACCCTGTCAAAGAAAGAGGAAGGAAGGAAGGAAGGAAGGGAGGGAGGAAGGGGGGGAGGGAGGGAGGGGAGGGAGGGAGTGGAGGGAGTGAGGGAGAGGGAGGAGGGAGGGGAGGACGGGCTGGCCTGGGAGGCAAGGTCAGGTGGATCTCTGTGAGTTCAAGGCCAGGCCTAGTCTACAAGTCGAGCTCCCAGGTCCAGCTGTGAAACGTAAAGGGAGACCCGGTCTCAGAAAACCAAACCAAACCAAACCAAACCAAAGAAAGAAAAAAGCAAGCAGGTGAGCATGAGCAAAGGAAGAAGCCGCCGAGAGCGTCCCCCACGGCTGTGCTTCAGCTCCTTGCCTCCAGGTCCCTGCCCCTGAGTACCTACTTTGGTCTCAAGTGATGAACTGAGAACCGGAAGATAATAAGCAAATAAACCCTTTCTTCCCCAAGTTGGTATTGATCAGACGTTTTTGTCACAGCAACTAAAAGCAAACTAGAACAAAAGACCAAGAAGATGGAAGCAGACACGTGAATCTCAATATGTGTAACTACTGTTTTGGGAGCTGAGGGCCTGGGCCAACACAGTGAAACTCTTGTCTTAAGAGAGGATAGGATAGCTGGGATATATTCAGGGGGGAAGAGCACCTGTCTGCATGTTCACCTGTCAGCATGTTCGAGGCTCTAGGCTCAGCACTGGGGCGGGGGGGGCGGGAGGGGGACACACGGGAAGACACACACAACATCAAAACACACAAATCCTACACTTCCCTAACTTCCCACTAAAGATAAAATTATCTCCAACATTAAATCCAGCATGCTCCTCGATCTTTAAAAACACAAACAACAAACAAAACGGAGGATATAGAAGGGATCAATAAACAGATGCTTTTAAAATCTGCTGTAGTACAGAAGCCACTGTATGTTCTTAAAGTAGATGTTTGTTTTTGGTTTTTGAACAGAGCTCTCTTCTCTTTTAGCTCCAGCTGCAACAGAATTTGCTATGGAAACCAGGCTGCCTCAATCTCACAGAGGTATTTGCCTGCCTCTGCTCCTACACTCTCACACTTTGTTTTTGAGACAAGGTCTAAATATGCACCCAGGCTGGCCATAACTTTACTATCTAGCCTAGGCTGAACTTGAACTCTGATCTCCTACTCACCACACCACTTCTCAAGTAACTGTATTAAAAGGTACACCACCATGCTTACCTCAACAGAGTAAAACGTGAGAATAGACAGGGCCACTGCAGGTAAATTACAAAATGGAACATCAGAACCCAACATAAACAATTAAAACCCCCAGAATGTTTGAATAAGAGGTCTCAGCATTAAATATCTGATCATAGCCACAGATACCAGCACTCCCAGCAATCAAATCCCTTTGTGATAAGCTGTTGGATGCCAACCAGGGTGTCTTCCCTGGGCTTGTCAGGGAGCACAGAATTGGGACATCACTCTGTGTCAGCTCTCTGTTTTGCCCATCACAGCACTACTAGAGCTTGACAGGGAGAATGGCTGGGATGCAGGCCTGCTGGAGGCGACCTGAAAATCAACCTTTTCTAAGTCATCATTGACCTCTTTTCTCAAATTTGTCCTTAAAATTTTATTTCATTAAGAAGGGCATGGTGGTGCATGCCTTTAATAATCCCAGCACTCAGGAGGCAGAGGCAGGCAGAGTTCATTGCCAGCCTGGTCTACATAATGGTTTCCAGGGTACTGGGCTTACAGGGAGACCTGTCTCAAAAAGCCCAAAAACAAATTCCTTGTGAGTGCAGGGGGAGGTGTGCAGGGCACGTGCAGGTCAGAGACAGCTCAGTGAAGCTGGTTTTCCTTCCTTCACATGGGTTGAGGATCAAACTCGTTTCCAGGCTGTCTGGCAAGTACTTACTTGGGTGAGCCATGTCTCTGGGCCTCAAAAACAAGTACTTCTAAATGTAAAGCCCCACAGGTTCAGCAAGATCACTAACATTTTCTTTCTGATTAAGAAAAGAATGCCCCGCACAAGCAAGGAAAAGGGACTTGCCACTAAGCCTTATGACTTGAGTTGGATCTTGGGAACCTATCTGGTGGAAGCAGAGAACTGGCTTCACATTGTCCTCTGGTTTCTACACGGGTGGGTGGCATAGGCACATTCACACATACACACTGAATGAATTCTATAAAAAAAAAAAAAAAAAGCCCCGAACTAACTCCCTTAAGTCCAAGGAGTCATGTCATTAATACCACTGCTGCAGGAGGGAGAACCATAAGAAACAAAGAAAGAAAACAACCTGGGCCTGTGAGGTAGCTCAGTTAAGGTGCTGCCCTCAGGCTTAACAATCTTCACTATATGGAATCCATACAGTGAAAGGAGAGAACCAACCATGTCAGTTGCCCCAACCTCCACAAATAACCTGTGGCATGTGTGCATTGCACGCCTAACAAAACCAAACCAAACCACAGGGTCTCACATGCAGCCCTAGAATGCCTCTGCCTTCTGAGTGCTAGTATAAAGGTATACATAGCCACACTGGTTTTTAAACAAAAGAACCCAACACATACCTTAGCCCCCTTCCAGGAAACTAATGCACAGGACAGACTGGATGGGAAGAACGGACACAGAAACAGCTACCACTGTGTGCTGCCTCCCACAATCTGTATCTATCCTACTAGGTTTTTCTTCAAATTATCAATTCCGGGTGGTTATGGTCCAATAGAACAGGAACTTGTTGATGCCTTGCACTCTTTCTGCAAAGGGGCCTGGAGTCTAAGAGTAATAAATATTGGCAGAATAACTCAGTGAACTGTTATTTCGGAGAGGCAGGAATCCATTGCATAACACAATGAAGCTTTAGTTTATTAGCATGGAGCCTTCTGGAAAAAATTAGGTGCCACTCTGGGAATTACTAATTTAAATGGAATAATTTGAATGATCACAGATAAAACTATACTTATTTAACTTGCTGAGTTCTAACCCATCAACTATTCAAACCTTTACTAGCCCCTCCCGAACCGCACACACTAGATTTTTCTCCAGTCACAACAGCTATGAATGTCAGCAAACATCTGGTCCTACGCGCAGACTTCTCTACCTTTTGCCTGTTATGACCTACATGAGTCCTTCCTCCTGCCTTGAATGTATGACATCTTTTTTAAAATTATATTCTTTCTTTTGGGACCGTCCCAATATAAACGTTGATACAAATTGAATAGGGTCACATGATGTTCAGCCTGTAATGTATGACTTTCTCTGTCACTGAAATCATGAACACACTGCCCCATCCCGCAATTGCCCCCCATGACGCACTCTCTTTCCGGGCCCTCGTGTTCCAATTTCCTTGCCCATGGTGCATTATCTAACCACTCAGTTGGGGTAGCGGAGAAGCCGCCTCACGTAGAAGTGGCTCTTGTCTAGCATGAGACACCTGGGTTTGGCTTTCTAGCCTCACACCTACACGATGTGACCCTTATCCTGCCACTGAGCGGATCAGACACCGGGGGTCCTTTGACGGCTTTGTTGACACCCCCTGCCCTCTTATGCATCCCCGGTTCACGTGGGCAGTACCCTGTCTTGAACGTATAGGGTCATCTCCTGTATTGCCGACCCCCACCTATGCATTGAACCCGGTGCTTGCCACCATGCTAGGGGTGTTTGTACGGACTTCACTTTCACGATAAGGCTTTTAAATCATTTCTTTTCTTTATTCTTTTGGGTCTTTTTGCGACTAGGGTCCCTCCGCTGAGCCGTCCACTCCCTGCTTAGGACCTGCCTTCCTCTGAAAGTCACGATGTTGCCTCCCTGCCTCTTGTGGCTGATTAAAACATGTGGTGCCTCTTGGCCCGCTTTATTTTCATTGTTGTGTATAACTGTCACTACGTGCCCATGACGGCCAGAACGGCCTCCGCATTTGAGCTAGGCTTAAGGTTGGCTGTCAGGGCCATTGGGCCCTACGAGCTTAGTAGCCCGGAGTCTCTTGGCCTGCGTGGGTCAGTGCTCTTACACTGCTGAGCCATCTCCCCTGCCGCTAAAGAGAAGGGTTTAATCCGGGGCCGGGTGGGAAGTAGGCTCGGCAGTTAAAAGACGGGCCGACTAGCTCTTACACAAGGACCGGTTTCGATTCCCGCACAGCACACCACTGGTGGCTAAGAAACCTCTAAACTCCAAGTGCCAGGGAAATCTGACCACCCTACGCTGTTACATGACCTCACCGTGCACTGCACCACACGCGGGTACACCCACCTACATGCAGACGGTACCTCATACACATAAAAAAAATAAAATCAAAAAAAAATAAAACCTAACTCATGCACTCTGACTATATCCAGACTGACTACACATCCTTCCCCCTTTTCAGTTCCACATACCGAACACGGCATATGTCACACTACACCCGACTGCTACGATCCCTTCACCATACCATGGTCAGCCCGCAATTCCCCTCTCACGCTCTAGAAATGTCCTTTCAAACACTCTCAACTCACAACTGCTAGCGTATTTACTGCCCTCCCCCCGCCCCCAACGACTATGCAACTCCCACCCCTCCTCATCTGCAACCTGTCTCCTAATCGACCTACCTCACAAGAGCTCCTTGATGAATAGCAGAGTAACTTTTAGAGCTGAGTGAGCACTGGGTCCAACACTTTGGAAGTACCCACTCAGTCTTAAATGCCAATAATCGATGGACAAGCACTGGGCATGGTGGCATATGCCATAATCCTTAGCACTGAAGAAGCAAGGGCAGGAAGACTACTCCAAGTCAGAAGCCAATCTGGTTTTACACGTAAGTTCCGGCCAGAGACAGGCGTACATACCTTTGCTCAAATGACAGGGTGCACAACTACATTGCGACAGTACACATCAATACAAAATATAAATTAAAAATTTTTTAAAGTCGAAAGAAAAACGATAATAGGTTAAAGACAGAGACCACAGGACAGATTACAGCGCAGTCAGCAGCACTGGCCAGGGATTTTTCCCAAGTTCAGAGCACAGAGCTATGGAGCACAAACTGGAAAGGTGTTAGAATGAGTGTTGGCAGAGGTGCAAGCTGTATGGCACCCCTTGCCTTAGTTCTCCCTTCAGAGAACACAAGGCCAACCAACTTCAGCATTCATGGTATGTATCTTTGCNGATGATGAAGAAGGAGGCCTTAGGCTATCAGCTGTTCCACAGAAACCAGGAAGCAGGGAGGGAGGGAGGGAGGGAGGGAGGACCTGGGAGGCAGAGGCAGGTGGATCTCTGTGAGTTCAAGGCCAGCCTAGTCTACAGAGCGAGCTCCAGGCCAGCTGGAACTAAAGGGAGACCCTGTCTCAGAAATACCAAACCAAACCAAACCAAACCAAAGAAAGAAAAAAAGCAAGCAGGCTGAGCATGAGCACAAGGGGAAGAAGCCGCCGAGAGCGTCCCCCACGGCTGTGCTTCAGCTCCTGCCTCCAGGTCCCTGCCCTGAGTACCTACTTTGGTCTCAAGTGATGAACTGAGAACCGGAAGATACAAGCCAAATAAACCCTTTCTTCCCCAAGTTGGTATTGATCAGACTGTTTTGTCACAGCAACTGAAAGCAAACTAGAACAAAGACCAAGAAGATGAAGGCAGACACAGTGACTCATATGTGTAACTACTGTTTGGGAGGCTGAGGGCCTGGGCAACACAGTGAAACTCTTGTCTTAAGAGAGGATAGGATAGCTGGGGATATATGTCAGGGGGAAGAGCACCTGTCTAGCATGTTCACCTGTCTAGCATGTTCGAGGCTCTAGGCCTCAGCACTGGGGGCGGGGGGGCGGGAGGGGGGACACACGGGAAGACACACACAACATCAAAAACACCCAAATCCTACACTTCCCACTAAAGATAAAATTATCTCCAACATTAAATCCAGCATGCTCCTCGATCTTTAAAAACACAAACAACAAACAAACGGAGGATATAGAAGGGATCAATAAACAGATGCTTTTAAAATCTGCTGTAGTACAGAAGCCACCTGTACTGTTCTTAAAATTATTATGTTTGTTTTTGGTCTTTTTGAGACAGAGTCTCTCTCTCTTTAGCTCCAGCTGCACAGAATTTGCTATGGAAACCAGGCTGGCCTCAATCTCACAGAGGTATTTGCCTGCCTCTGCCTCACTACATCTGGCACATTTGTTTTGAGACAAGGTCATATGCAGCCCAGGCTGGCCATAACTTTACTATCTAGCCTAGGCTGAACTTGAACTCTGATCTCCTACCACCACTTCTCAAGTAACTGTCATTAAAAGGTACACCACCATGCTTACCTCAACAGAGTAAAACGTGAGAATAGACATGGCCACTGCAGGTATAATTACAAAATGGAACATCAGAACCCAACATAAACAATTAAAACCCCCAGAATGTTTGAATAAGAGGTCTCAGCATTAAATATCTGATCATAGCCACAGATACCAGCACTCCCAGCAATCAAATCCCTTTGTGATAAGCTGTTGGATGCCAACCAGGGTGTCTTCCCTGGGCTTGTCAGGGAGCACAGAATTGGGACATCACTCTGTGTCAGCTACTGGTTTTGCCCATCACAGCACTACTAGAGCTTGACAGGGGAGAAGTGGCTGGGGATGCAGGCTGCTGGGAGGCGACCTGGGAAATCAGACCTTTTACTAGTCATCATTGACCTCTTTTCTCAAATTTTGTCTTAAAATTTTATTTATTAGAAGGGCATGGTGGTGCATGCCTTTAATCCCAGCACTCAGGAGGCAGAGGCAGGCAGAGTTCATTGCCAGCCTGGTCTACATAATGAGTTCCAGGGTACTGGGCTTACAGGGAGACTGTCTCAATAAAGCCCAAAAACAAATTCCTTGTGAGTGCAGGGGGAGGTGTGCATGCACGTGCAGGTCAGAGGACAGCTCAGTGAAGCTGGTTTTCCTTCCTTCACATGGGTTGAGGATCAAACTCGTTTCCAGGCTTGTCTGGCAAGTACTTTACTTGGTGAGCCATGTCTCTGGGCCTCAAAACCAAGTACTCTAAATGTAAAGCCCCACAGGTTCAGCAAGATCACTAACATTTTCTTTCTGATTAAGAAAAGAATGCCCCGCACAAGCAAGGAAAAGGGACTTGCCACTAAGCCTTATGACTTGAGTTGGATCTTGGGAACCTATCTGGTGGAAGCAGAGAACTGGCTTCACATTGTCCTCTGGTTTCTACACGGGTGCTGTGGCATATGCACATTCACACATACACACGTGAATGAATTCTAAAAAAAAAAAAAAAAAAGCCCCCAGAACTCCCTTAAGTCCAAGGAGTCATGTCATTATATCCACTGCGCAGGAAGGAGAACCAATGAAGAAACAAAGAAAGAAACAACCTGGGCCTGTGAGGTAGCTCAGTTAAGGTGCTGCCCTCAGGCTTAACAATCTTCACTATATGGAATCCATACAGTGAAAGGAGAGAACCAACTCATGTCAGTTGCCCCAACCTCCACACATACACTGTGGCATGTGTGCATGCACCCTAACAAAACCAAACCAAACCACAGGGTCTCACTATGCAGCCCTAGAACTGCCTCTGCCTTCTGAGTGCTAGTATTAAAGGTATACATAGCCACACCTGGTTTTTAAACAAAAGAACAACCAACACATACCCTTTAGCTCCCTTCCAGGAAACTAATGCACAGGACAGACTGGATGGGAAGAACGGACACAGAAACAGCTACCACTGTGTGCTGCCTCCCCAACATCTGTATTCTATCCTACTATGTTTTTCTTCAAATTATCAATTCCTGGTGTAGTTATGGTCCAATAGAACAGGAACTTTGTTGATGCCTTGCACCTCTTTCTGCAAAGGGGCCTGGAGTCTAAGAGTTTAATAAATATTGGCAGAATAACTCAGTGAACTGTTAATTCTGAGAGGCAGGAATCCATTCATAACACAATGAAGCTTTAGTTTATTAGCAATGGATGCTTCTGGAAAAATTAGGTGCCTACTCTGGAATTACTAATTTAAATGGAATAATTTGAATGTAAATAAAGATAAAATATACTTATTTAACTTGCTGAGTTCTAACCTCAACTATTAAAACCTTTATAGCACCCTCGAAGCAGCACACTAGATTCTACCAGTCCAAAAGCTATGAATGTCAGCAAATAGCATCTGGTCCTAGAGCAGACTTCTCTACTTTGCTGTTAACCTACATGAGTCCTTCCTCCTGCCTTGATGTATGACATTTTTTTAAAATTTAATTTATTTTGGCTGACGTACACAAATATAAAGTTGTACATATTAATAGGGTCACATGATGTTTCATGCATGTAGATGTATGACTTTCTTTGTACTGTAATGAATGAAAACCTCACGCAATTGCTCCACAATGGAACATATCTTTCAGGGCAACTCGGGTTCAATTTCCTTGACCATGGTGACTTATATAAACTAAGTTGGGGTAGGGGAGAAGGCTCAGTCAGGAAAGTGCTACTTGTCTAAGCATGAGAACCTGGGTTTGGATTTCTAGCACTCACATAAAAGTGTGCCTATAATCCTAGCCATGAGGGATACAGAAACAGGGGGATCCTTTGAGCTTGTTAGACACCTAACCTAGCACAATCTATGAACTCCAGGTTCAGTGGGAGACCCTGTCTTGAAGTATAAAGGAAGTCATCCCATGTTGCCACCCCCATATGCATGTGAACTGTGCTTGCACACAATGCTAGGGTGTTTGTAGGATGCATTTAAGATAAGGATTTTAAATATTTTGTTACTTTTATTTTTTTGGGTCTTTTTGAGATAGGGTCTCCCTGAAGCCCCAGCTAGCCTAGAATTCACTATGTAGAGTAAGTTGGCCTGCCTCTGCCTCCTGAGTGCTGGGATTAAAAATGTGTGCCATCTTGCCCAGCTTTATTTTAATTTTGTGTATAACTGTCATACAGTGCCCATAGAGGCCAGAAGAGGGCATCAGATTTGGAATTGGAGTTAAGGGTGGCTGTCAGAGGCCATTTGGGCACTAAGAGTCGAACCCGGGTCCTCTGCATGAGTGGTCAGTGCTCTTAACTGCTGAGCCATCTCTCCATCTCTAAAAGAAGGGTTTAAGGGGCTGGAGAGATGGCTCGGCGTTTAAGAGCACCGACTGCTCTTACAAAGGACCCGGGTTCGATTCTCAGCACCCACATGGTGGCTAAGAACCGTCTAACTCCAGTTCCAGGGGAATCTGACACCCTCTTCTGACCTCCGTGGCACTGCACGACACGGGTACACCAACCTACATGCAGACGGTACACTCATACACATAAAAAATAAATAAAAATTAAAACAAAAGAAAATACCACTCTGACTATATATCAGATTGACTCAAATCCTTCCCCTGTTCCTCCCAGGGTCTAATACAAGGACTGCTACAGGTCCTTCTTCCATAACTGGTCAGCCCTGTTCCACTTCAGTCTAGAAGCAAACACCTCAATTCAAACTCTAGCAGTATTTGACTGTGTGACTATAGCAACTCCCACCCCTCCTATCTGAACCTGTCTCCTAATCGACCTACCTCACAAGAGCTCCTTGATGAATAGCAGAGTAACTTTTAGAGCTGAGTGAGCACTGGGTCCAACACTTTGGAAGTACCCACTCAGTCTTAAATGCCAATAACAGATGGACAGCACTG
Source organism: Rhizomys pruinosus (assembly GCA_009823505.1). Lineage (NCBI taxonomy): Eukaryota > Metazoa > Chordata > Mammalia > Rodentia > Spalacidae > Rhizomys > Rhizomys pruinosus. The sequence continues at coordinate 3,928,777 of VZQC01003012.1, read as the reverse complement.
GGCATGGTGGCATATGCCCATAATCCTAGCACTGAAGAAGCAAGGGCAGGAAGACTACTCCAAGTCAGAAGCCAATCTGGTTTTACACAGTAAGTTCCAGGCCAGACAAGGGTACATACCTTGCTCAAATGACACGGGTGCACCAACCTACATGCAGACAGTACACTCATACACATTAAAAAATAATAAATTAAAAAATTTTTTTAAAGTCAGAAAGAAAAAAGATAATGGTTAAATGACAGCAGACCACAGGACAGATTACAGCGCAGTCAGCAGCACTGGCCAGGGATTTTTCCCAAGTTCAGAGCACAGAGCTATGGAGCACAAACTGGAAAGGTGTTAGAATGAGTGTTGGCAGAGGTGCAAGCTGTATGGCACCCCTTGCCTTAGTTCTCCCTTCAGAGAACACAAGGCCAACCAACTTCAGCATTCATGGTATGTATCTTTGCCATCTTTAGAGATCATGTTTTGCATGTTCAGATCTGGATATTCTTTCAATTTTGAATCTTCTACAGGAAAATGGAAAGCCAAAGTGCCAAGTTTACCTGTTTCTGAAGTCTTCTAGTTTCATTCCTGTTATCACCCAACCAGACCACCAGAAACCAACCCAATGCAGCTGGCCTCTCCTATAGGTCAGATGTTCATCCTAATATGCTATTCTTTGGGCTAACACAAAAATACCTTGTATCACACTTAAAATGTCCCCATGGTTTGATCAGTCTTTTGGAGGAAAAACAAAAGTCCCCATGGCAAATGCCTTTCACATCATCTTTCTGTAGCTTTTTACTTTTTTTTTTTTTTTTTAATTTCTTTTCGCATGTATATGAATGTACTGTCTGCATGCAGGTTGGTGCACCCGTGTTGTGCAATGCCTCGGAGGTCAGAAGAGGGCATCGAATTCCCCTGGAACTGGAGTAAAGACGGTTTTCAGCTGACATGTGGGTGCTGGGGATTGTACCCGGGTCCTCTGCAAGAGCAATCAGCGCTCTTAACCACTAGGCCATCTCTGCAGCCCAGCTTTTTACTTTTTATGAGTGTATTTCCTGCAAGTGTGTAAGTGCACCCATGCCATGCAATAACCAAGGAAGTCAGAAGAGGGTGTTGGACCCGTTCCAGATTAAAGGATGGTTGCTAGCTGCCATGGGCATCAAACTCAGGTCTCTTCTGCAAGTCCAGCCAGTGTTCTTAACTGTTGAGTCATCTCTCCAGCCCCAGCCTTTTTATCTAATAAGCTTATGTGACAACTTTTTCCTACTAGAACCACGAAACCTTGATCTGTCTTGGGTACCAAACTGAGCTCAAATGCAGACTTCCTCAGGACAGGGTCCCATTAGTTCCCCCTTTCTACCTGTCTCCTGTTTCCCAGTTTTACCAACTGTAGGAAGCTTTCTTTCTTCTTCTTCTTCTTTTTTTTTTTTTAATTAGCTTAAATGACAAAGGAAGCTTTCTTTTGTGCCGAACAAGGACCACGCGGCCTTGCTAAGGGGACGGGGACACAGCACCTGCCAGCAGCTGCTGTAGGGAACTGGCCTCTCGACACAGAGACCAGCTGGCTACTTCCCACAGCCCAGCCTGGGTGGTACTTTCAACTCAGGCCCTTAGCCTGGAACCACAAGACATGTGTTCCACTCTTGGCTGAGACTTCCCAGCTGCCCAGAGACTGCTGAACCCTGGACAGGAATTTTCAGGCTGATGGCTGTTGGCCTATCTTTAGTCTATGTCCACTCGCAACACCAGCTATCCAGATTGGTGGTCCACATGGGGACCTCTTTCCAACCCACTGGCCATTCAATGAAATGCAGGCCTGCCTTGGCTTGGATGCACACAATAATTAAAAAGATGACGGCCCGGAATTCCGTGATGATGTTACTGGGAAATTCAATTTATTCCTTGCTACAGCCTGCTTTTATAAACTAAATGACATCAGTTCCCAGGACCAATCATAGGCCCCCCCAACTCTGCACCACTGCACACCCTTGCCCCACCCAGCATCACACACCTAGGCCACGTTGTTTGTTCCTCCTTAGGGTGGGGTCAGAGTCACAGCCACGCAGTGCCCTGAGAGGTGCTAGCTGAGAACTAGCCCCCAATTCAAACTGAATCTTCCCACATCTCCCCCTTTTCTTTCTTATTTTTTGAGAGGCAGACAAGCCCATGGGAGAGATTGGCATCTCTAAAGGAACCTGGTCTTAAATACATGATTGCTTAAACCTATCTTGAGTGCTGGGTAGAGGTAGGCCAGACCTAAGAACCAACTGTTTAACTTCTTTCAAAGATACATCCAAGTATATTTCTTTTTTTTTTTTATATCAGCTTAGAGCTGAACATCCAAGTATATTATCTACAATCCTACTTTCCAATTATGAGACAATGTTTAGGTTTTAGAGCTCTTAAGATTCACAATTCATATGCTGGAGCCATAATTTACAGGTTAAGTGAAAACTAGCTTTTATTAAAAATATCTAGTTCTAGGGGTTGGAGAGATGGGTCAGTGGTTAACAGTACTGGCTCCTCTTGCAAGGGACCCGGGTTTGAATCCCAGCAAGCAATGCATGACACAGGCAATATACACATAAACATGACTGGAACTTGTACAAATTAAGAGTACAAAGTAGAATCATAAATTTTCCTAGAGAAAGTATGAATTACGTATAATTTTCAGAGAGAAGAACCAAGTCCCTAATTAATCATCTACCAATTTTTAACTCTACATCAGGCTTTGATAACCACATGTAGTTAGGAGATCACACGAGCTTTCTCAACAGACTCTTACCCGTAATCGGTGATCATCCACAGTCCAGATTCGGCTTGCAAAATCATTTGAAGCTGCTAAGAGGTAAGCTCCCTGAAATAAAAAGGAAAAATAACTTTCAAATACAAATTCTTCAATAAGGTCCAAGAATTGATTCTGGTGCCTTCAATTATAGCTATAAACTAAACACAGCAGTGTGCTGCTGCTACTCCCCAGCGTCCTTCCAGTCCGGACCTCTTCCTGGGCTTTCTAACTCACCTCCCGTCTCTTTGAGGCTGTCCATTTTCCAAGAGTCTAGTTTGCTCCCTCCTCTGGAGACTCACTGCTTCAGCCTAATTTAGCCACTGCAGACCTGCCTCTCTCACCAAGGCTTCACCACTGTTGGTTGCATTAAAATTTATTCTGCACCTGTTTTTCAAAACCTCTTAGGGCCAGAGAAGTAGCTCAGTAGTAAAGCACTTGTGTAACTGGACTAAACTGGGTTTGATCCTCAAATTGCCAGAAAACATTCTCAAGACTTATTGGCTTTATGGTAATCTAAGCCTTTTGACATCAAGGATACAATGAACCACACCCAATTAACCAGTGCTATTTCCTTACTGTTCCCCAATTAAACCTGAGATGCTGTTATTGAGGAGCTAACAGTCCAGGCACTGTACTGGGGGCACAAAGATGACTATCGTCTGGTGCTCATCCTGTGGGAGCAGCTGTGAGCTTGTGAGAGTACAAATGTGGATGGCATCTCTCCAGGAGGCTCTGCACAAAATGCAGCAGGACACAGGGAACTTGACAGAAATAAAGACTCCATGAAGGTGAGAGGAGTCTTTTTTAATATTTATTATTATTACTATTTTGTTGTTTTTTTTTTTTTTTTGGTCTTTTTGAAACAGGGTCTCCCTGTAGCCCCAGCTGTCCTGGAACTCACT
>VZQC01003012.1:3883165-3920402 GCA_009823505.1 Rhizomys pruinosus | reverse complement strand
AAAAAAAAAAAAAAAAAAAAAAAAAAAAAAAAAAAAAAAAAAAAAAAAAAAAAAAAAAAAAAAAAAAAAAAAAAAAAAAAAAAAAAAAAAAAAAAACCAAAAACAAAAACAATGCCATTTTGCAAGATGCTCTGATTTATGACAAAAATTACAAAACACTAACTGAAATACATTTATAACTTATTTTCTAGATGCTGTTTGAAAAATCAATAAACATCCACTTAGATGTAAAGGAAAAACTGAAATGTCAATAATGCTCTAGCCAGACTACTTCGTTAAATAAAATATTCCACGTTATAAAGAAAATTCAGAATGCCAAAACCAAGATTAGGAGCTGGCAAGATGGCTCAGCTGCTAAAGGCACCTGCCACCAAGGCATGACAAACCTGAGTTCAATTTCCAGGACACATAAGGTGGAAGGACAGAACTGACACCTTCCAGTTGTCCTCTGACCTCCCCACATGTACTGTGGTACATACACCATTCTCTCCCACATACAGTAAATAAACTAAAATCTAATTAAAACAAAAAACAAACAATACAGCCGGGCGTGGTGGTGTGCACCTTTAATCCCAGCACTCAGGCAGAGGTAAGCGGATCTCTGTGAGTTCAAGGCCAGCCTGGTCTACAGAGTGAGCTCCAGGACAACTAGTACTAAAAGGGAGACCCTGTCTCAAAAATACCAAAAAAAAAAACAAAAAAACCCAAAAACAAAACAAAACAAAACAAAACAATAAAAAAAGCCTCTTAAGGTCAATTAGATTCCCCCCTTCCCTTTTTTGAGTAAGACAGAGTCTTACTACCACAACAGCCTGACCACTGTTTTATAGATACCAATGGGCTCTTACCTCCAAATACTTCCCAAAGCTTAACCCTTCGGTCCATGCCTCCAGTGGCCAGTAACCTGGAGCCTGGACTGAACTGCACAGCATTGACTTCCCCATCATGTGCGTCCTGCAAGACACGTCTCGTTGGAAAGCCAAATCATCATCATCATCCAGGAACCCAAGACAAACATGTATTCTGAATCTAACTCAAAGCAAAACACTACCTTCAAAAGAGCTGGATTCAACTATGTATGAGGTAAAGTAGCTCCAAAGCCCAAGGTCTCCTAAAAGTCTAGTTTTTATTTCATTCATACAGCTACAGTGGCATGAATTCATTCACTTATTTGGATACAGTACTGCATCGTGTTGCACAGGCACTTGGATTACAGAAGTCTGCCACTACTGGGGCTGGAGAGATGGCCTAGCAGTTAAGAGCGCGGACTGCTCTTACAGAGGACCCAGGTTCGATCCCCAGCACCCACATGGCAGCTGAGAACCGTTTGAAACTCCAATTCCAGGAGAACTCCAGTTCCAGGGGAATCCGACGCCCTCTTCTGACCTCCACGGCATTGCACGACATGGGTGCACAGACTTGCAGGCAGACAGTACATTCATATACATACAGAAATAAATAAATAAATAAAGAAGTCTGCCACTACTTAAGCATAATGCAACCATCTCAGAAAATATTCAAACTCAGCCAGGTGTGGTGACACATCTCCAATCACAGCCCTTAGGAGGCAGAGGTGGGAGGACTGCCAGAAGTTCAAAGCTAGTCAGGGAATGCAGTGACTGTTTCTCCAAGAACTCAAAATTAATGTATCAGGCCGAACGTTTGCCTTTGCATTAATTTTATTTCTAAGAAACACAATTGGACCTGTCTATTACCTTAAAAATCAATTTAGAACTGAACTGCCTCGTTTCAGATATTTACTAGATTTGCACTTACTGCTTACTATAATATCAAATGTATTGCATTTGATAATGTGCCACACACAGGCTCTGAAGGAAGCTCTCTTTCTTTGGGGCATGTGCATGTGAAATATGCACCTTTGTTTGTGGAGGTCAATCTGCCTCATTCCCTTGAGACCAGGTCTCTCACTGAATTAGGCTGTGGCAGCCAGAAAGCCCCAATGATCCTCCAGCCTTTACCCCTGGCAGTGCTGGGGTTACAGGTACAGACCCATGCTACTATTTACATGGGTGCTAGGGACTAAACACAGGTCCTCATCCTTGAGCAGCAAACACTCTTACCCACAGAGCCATCCCCCAGCCCAGAAAGTTTTCTCAATAAATCCTAATATTATGTCTACGTAGTTCTTTGTAGAAACATGGCACTAGAATGTAATAGTGTGACCTCTCAGGTTTTTAACTCCTTTAAGCTTCAGTTTGTGCATTTACCAGAAAGGTTTTTATGACAAATTGTGCTTCAAAATGAAAAAAACTATCAATAAAAGTACCTGTAGTTATTTTGGGGAATTTCTGAGTAGCACCAAGACAGAAGTATGGATCGAAAAGACAAGAATGAGAAGGAGCAGATAAAGGCATCCCATCCTTAAAGGGACAAGCGGGCCAGATGGGGGCACAGAAACCTGTCAGCAGGACAGTGGATGATACTTAACTACACCTGGACAAAGCAGATGTCCAGGGTTTGCCTTCAAAGCATGGAGAGCCAAGGTCTCCGTGACTGACTGGGAAATACGCAGCACCTGGGTATGGGATTTTCCATTGCTAGAAATCTGTATTACAGATGACCTCAATTTATACCTCATGCAATTTCCCACCTTTTAAGACTCCTGCTCCTGAAGAGGTCTCAGATTGAAAACTTGAGATCATGCACTGCCACACCCATCCAGCCACTCATAAACACTCCTGTGTAACTGGTGCTGTTGGATACTCGTCAATTGTGAACCACTGACTTTTGGAACACGCACTGACAGAATCCTAAATTATCAGCCACCCTGTTATCCCATACATGTGTCATAAATATGCTAGGAAAAAAAGAGGGCTGCTGGGAGTTGAGGGCAAGAAAGGGGCTGTGACATTCAGTGCAATCAGACCTTTTACCAATCATCATTGACCTCTCTGAGGAGCCCTGACCCCATATGGAATCATAGGAGTGAGGTCTGATTCCTCCTCCAAAGCAAGGCTCCTCTCAACACCCAAGGCTCCGCCAGCTCACTGAGCAGAAATACCAATGAAATTCCTCCAAATGGCTAGAACTGCAAGCTCCCACCATCTAGGTACCGTTTCTACAGCACTAATTTTCCTCCTCTGAAACCATCCATTTTCAGTCACACATTCTTCCCAATGCCCCAATCCTTCCAAACCAACCCCAGACTCTGCTTGTCATGCTGCCCCTCTGTCCCTGCAGTGCTCTGACAGCTCTATGCAAGGAGCCACATTTCTTCAGGCTGGTCTAATTTTTGCTCTACTACCCTAGTTGGGAAAAAAGTGAACCTTACTGCCTGAACCTAGCTTAAAATTCCAGGTATTACAGTGGTTTTTGCCACTGTTATGTCCTGGTTCCAATTACAGATTCTTAGTGGTCACAAGTCATCTAGATAGGAGTTTGATTTATGAAATCAACAGCTGTCCTGCTGGACTTGGAGGCACTGGATTCCCTGGAGATAGAGATTATAGGTGGTTGTAAACTGCCAGATGTGGGTGCTGGGAACCAAAGTCTGGTCTTCTGCTAGGTGCAGAGCCATCTTTCCAGTCCTCTTGCTGTACTTTTCAATACAGACCTCAGCCTGGAATTTCACTCAACTGTAGGTAACTGGTGAAAATGGCTGCATAATTGCTCTGACTTTTCACTATCCCTAGCTCCCCTTTGTTCAAGCTACTGATTTTCTCTCTTAGCTAGTCCTGTGTTACAGAGGATGGCTTTAACAAAAACTGTATCCTGACATAAGCACAACATACATTAATCCCTCACAGGTCACAGAGTTACTAGGTCTAAGACCTGACCAAGGAGAGCCTCGATGCAGCCCCCAAAGGAGTTCCTAGCATCAGACCCACCCACCATTCAGGTTCAGAGAGGTGTGACCACAAAGCATACTTACAAAGACATACAAGGCAGTAGTTGGGACTCTCACATCTTTACCAGAAGCAGGATGAGTATCCACAATGTCATGGGGGACTGGGAAGGAAGAGACAGAGCGTCTCCTAAGGAACAACACAAAAACAGACATTAGATAGAACTGTATAGGATGAATGTCTACCAAGCTGCTAGACGGCCTCAACAATAACCTTGCTTAAGCAGCCTACCCATGTCCATAGCATTTGTCTTTCTAGACCTTCCAAGCCTCAGGATTCATAAAACCAGAAACCACCTTACTCAAATGGCAAGAAAAGAGGTGGCATGTACCTTACTTTCCTGCTTGCTAACTAACTCACAGGCTCCAAACCTCAACACGAAGAGCAATCTCGAACAAAAATTGTTTACCCTGCCAGTAAACTGCCAGTAAACTTTCTCAATTTAATACACTTGCTAGCTTAGTTGTAAACATCTAGCATTTTTCAAACACTGTTTTCAGATAATTCCTAAGGCCTAGTTACAGTCACCCTTAGCTTATACTTGTGGTCTAGGCAGAAGAAAATGCATGCTAAGAGGCAGAGCGTCCAGAGCATGATGACTATACATAGACCTCAACCTGACTGCCCAGCTTGAGGGCTCCAGCATTCCTAGGAGCATGCAAAGCACCCTGGTTAGCTTGTGGACATCGATGATTGCGGGTAGTGCAGGGTGATCAGCGTGATTATCAACAACCCACACTCACATGCTGGGCTGAAAGAGGGTAATATTTTCACCTGGCAGCATCAGAAGAATGGTGTCCCAAAAGGGGAGATTCGGACAGACTAAAGGGAAAGGCCAGAGATCAGCACGCAGCAAGATTAAGAGAAAGGAAGTTGCAGAAGAAAAGGAAGCAGCTAAATGAAAGGCTGAAATTAAGGTATCTATATTTTCTGCACCACTGAAATTCTGGTGTACATTTAAAAATAATAAATCATGTACATATATTGAGGTATATTTATACATTTTAAAAAGGAAAGGTGAAGGTCTTCTAACCTACCCAAAGATATTAGTGATAGAATCCAGAAGGCCTCCAGCAGGCTGCGAGAGTCGCTTACTAAAGAGGAGGGGAGGATAGGTTTAAACCTTAGAAACATTTTGCCCCAAATCAAAACAGCCCATAAAAATAGGTACCTGGGAGTATGCTTTCCATTCCCAAACCCCAGCCAAGAAAAACTCAACACAGTATTTGAACCACGAGGAAACAGTGGGAAGGCAGAAGGGAAAACCCAGCCTAGGTATAAAAGAAACAAGGCTCCTAGTATTAAATTAGCCTCCCTAGAAATGAAGCTTTAGACAGGGAATTTGTCTAACTAACCTAAAAATTTCTGGGTGTTAATAACCAATTTCCATCCATTCTTTCAGGCCCTACTTCAGCAAATAAAATTCATATGTATTATTTATATACAGAAATATACAAACATATACATTTGAGTCCTACGATCTGAATACTCATCCTGTGTAATAAAGTTTAATTGTCCATCATTCATCTTTCAGGAAGCCGCTCCACCTACTTGTGTATAGAAACATGAGACCACTTGTACTCTACTTCCCTCCCATTCTCATTAGGTGGAGCTGAAGGACAAAAATTGGACTTCTGTGGTATGGAAGAGGCTAGCTGATCAACCAAAGGGCTTGGGGCTCTGGATACATCTGACTAGGCTCTTATGTCATGTCCACAAATGGGCAATCACACTGATGCTGCTCTCTACTCCCCACCCAATTGGTCCACTCACGTAGCTGCTCTGTTCGTGGCTCTCACAGGGGAGGTCTCTTCTGTGTGATCTGAGGTCTCATCCACAATGACTTCAATGTCATCATCCCTGGAAAGAAAAGCAAGCGATGCTCTCATTCTCATAGGAGCTTTGTGATGCTCAGCTTGGCAAAGGCAGGATCATTTTCTAGTCAAGACCACCTCTGAGATTTGCCCTCCACAGTGATGGCGAAGGAGTCTCTAGAGAAAAGGGAATGCCTGCCACTTTTGAGAAACATGAACCATTCACCTATTCAAATCTGGTAATGCCAACTGAGAATAACCTTCACAGCAAAATCTACACATGTGGTTGACTCCAAGCACCTTGTGCTTATGTTTGAATACTTGGTGCTCCAGCTGATATCACCTGATCCCAGAAACACGTTCCTTTTGTTGCTGTTTACCCCAGTGGATGCCAACCACCTCTGGAATTTCCCTTCCTCCACGTGCTTAAAGGCCAAATCTTTCCTGATTATAGGGAAAGCAAGTAATTATTTTGGTCTTAATGACCTCTCGCTGAGATTCAATTTTTATGGAAAACATAATTTAATAAATTAAGACTTTATCACCTTCTGTTTGATTCTTAAGAACTTCTAAGTACAATTTTTCCTTTTCTATGACTAGCTGGATTATGAGAATTTATGCTTAAGAACTTGTTACCAACCAGGCTAAATCATGACAAAGCAGATTTCTTTTCCCTTATTTATTCTAAGAGTCACAAGAGAAGCAGAGTTGGCAGGAGCAGATATGAACCAGGCTGCAGGGAGCTCTAGGGTAGAGCTTGCAAAAGCGCTTCAAGTGTGCACAGGCCCAGAGTCACAAGAAAACACCAGGGTCTGCCCACTCACAAAGACCCTCCCAAAACATTGATGTCCCTGACCCAAGAAGGAATACAGAGATTAGGAAAAGGCCCCACAGCCAGCTCTCCTGGGCTTGCCTTCAGCCCAGGCCTTTCCTGTGTGATGCTGGAAGGATGGTAGACCTTCTTTAGGACTCACCCAGAAGTCAGTCACCTGGTTCCATTGACAAACAAGAGGCAGAAAAATGACACGTCCATCTTTTTGGAAGTAGCTAAAACTCATTTTTAGGTCAACTATTTATTTACTTTGTGGCTTTGGAAAAAAAATCGTTCAAGATCAGTTTTCTATATTCGAGGGAAGCAAAGCCAGTGTGAGAACCTTTGTCTTCTAACGGGAGATGTGTGGGTGGTGGCTCTGGAGTTTAAACCACTCCTCCCTACTTACAGGAAAGCAGTATGCATTCAAAAACAGATCATAATTTTGAAACTAAACTACAAAACACATTCCAAGCAAAAAGAAACCATTCTGATCAGAGTAAAGGAACTGTTATTGAAAATCCACCACTTAATCGACTAGAGAGATGGCTCAGCAGTTAAGAGCACCAACTGCTCTTACAGAGGACTCAGGTTCGATACCCAGCACCCACATGGTGGCTAAGAACCATCTTTAAGCTGGCTGTGGTGGCGAATGCCTTTAATCTCAGCACTCGGCAGGCAGAGGCAGGCAGATCTGCGTGAGTTCAAGGCCAGCCTGGTCTACAGAGTGAGTTCCAGGACAGCTGGGGCTATACAGAGACCCTGCCTCAAAAATTAATTAATTAATTAATTAAATTAAAAAAAAAATCCACCACTTAAAACTGAGCTTCGAATCTCAAAGATCTCTCATCTCCACTAGCAGGCAGTCCAGGAAAAGTTCAACTGATTTCAAGTCCTTTGCTTAAAGAGATCTTAGATTTCACTCACATCTCAAAAATTCCAGGTTGCAAATCAACAGAGAAAGAGACAGAACCCTCACAGGCCAGATTCCATGACAACAGGTCCAATTTGAGGCAGGCCAACTAGCAAAGTATCAAGAGGAAACAGTAAGGTGCCTGTGTGCAAGGGGCGTTAATCATGCTCAGCTGATGAGTGTAAACAGGAAAATGTTTTGGAAAGTAATCTGACAATACATCTGAAAATTTTAAAGAATTTATTCCAGTAATTAGAAATAGGGTCAAAGATCATATTCAGTACATTATTTCTAAGTGACTTTATAAAAATAATAAAAAGACTGACACCAAAGATGGTTCATTTCTCTATACTTACTGTTCAACAGGCAGAGGCTCCTTTGCTGCTTCTGCAAGCTCTTTCTGCAGCCGTGCCTGACGCCTCCTGTTTGCAGAAACAAATGAGTTGTAATCTATGCCTCTCTTCAGGAAAGCACCAAGTTTTCACTCTCAAACTTCTAGTTCTGAAAGCACATTTCAAGTGCAGAGCTAGAGAGATGCCTCAGTGGATAAGAGGGCTCATTGCCCCAAGCACAAGGACTGAATTTGGATCCCAGAACTTACATAAAAAAACAGGTGTGGCCGCATGCCTACTGTTAAGTTTCCAGGTTCAGTGAGAAATTCTACCTCAAAGGAATAAGGTGTAGAGTCAAACATGTTCTCCTTAACTGTGTACCATGCACTCCCTCCCCCAAAGGAGTAAAGAGGGCTAGCACATTTCAAACAGCCACCACTATGGCCAAAGACACCCAAACAGTACCCCAAACAATGGTAAGGCTCCCCCATTATAAAAAGGTTCCAGAGCGTGTGAGATGGCTCAGCAGGTAAAGGTACCTGGCACCAAATCTGATATTCTGAGTTTGACCCCAACTTCAATCCCTGGGACCCATACAGTGGAATGAGAACTGACTCCCTGCTCTGGGCTGTCATCTAACCTCCATGGTTCATGTTCTCTATCTGACGAACTAAGTAAAATGCAATAAAATTATTTTTTTACAAAGTTCCAAGTAAAGCCTGAAGATCAGTTATTAGAGAGAAGCAAGCAAGCAGAAAAACTGACCTGCAGGAACCTACGGCCTCCTGGACAGGAAATGCTTCAGGTTGACCCCAGGGCTAGTTATGGTTATGGTTTAACTTTCTAAAGTGAACATCTCTCTCTTTTCCCCAGTCATCTTGCCACAGGTCTCCTTGTAGCCCCAGCTGGCCTAGAACTCACTGTGTAAACCAGACTGGCCTTGAACTCAGAGATCCACCTGCCTCAGCCTCCTGAGTGCTGGGATTAAAGGCCTGCACCACCACACCTGGCTTCTACAGCGAACATCTTATGCAGTATTATACTAACCTACCCATGGCACAAAAATAACAGGAAAGATTTCCCCAAGACTTATTTGTACATGGCACCATTTAATCATTTTTACAGAGTTTAACTCATTTAATTCTTCTAACGACTCCAAGTTAAGTTCGGTTGTTATTGATATCAACCCCTTAAATTCAGTCCGTTGCTCTCTGTGGGAGATTGACTCCACGACAACCTCCCCAATGGGTATCACAATCCACAGAAGCTCAAGTCCCTCATAGACGACAGCACAGTATTTGCAGACAACTTAGGCACATCCTTTCATGTGCTTTAAATTATCTCCAGATTACGTAGGATGCCTAATAAAACCTAAATGCTATGTAAACAGTTAAAGGCAGAATACAAAGTTTATACATCCTTAGTACAAACTCTAGTTTCTTATTTATTTATTTTTGGTCTTTTTTTTTTTTTTTTTTTTTTTTTTTTTTTTTTTTTTTTGTTTTTTTTTTGTAATTTTTGTGATGTGTATGAATGTATTGTCTGCATGCAGTCTGGCTCACCCACCCGGGTCGTGCAATGCCGGCGGAGGTCAAAGAGGGTCCCGGATTCCACCTGGAACTGGAGTTCTCCTGGAAATTGGAGTTACAGACGGTTCTCAGCAGCCGCCATGTGGGTGCTGGGGATCGAACCCAGGTCCTCTGCAAGAGCGTCGGTGCTCCTTACCCGCTAGGCTATCTCTCCAGTCTAATCTCTCCAGCCCCTCTATTTTGTTTGGTCTTTTTGAGACAAGGTCCCTGGCAGCTCTCCCATGCACTCGTCCAGCTGTCCTGGAACTCAGAGATCCTCCTGCCTCTGCCTCCTGAGTGCTGGGGATTTAAAGATATGACAAAGCCAAGGAACCACCATGGCAAGCCACACAGACCTGTGGCTTCCAGTTTCTCTTTTTATTTTGACACAGGTATTGCTATGTCATCTAGGCTGATCTCAGGCTCCAGAACTTGCCTATTCTTACTGCAGTGCATGGTAGCGTGTGCTAACATGGCCAGCAAATACCCCCCCGCATTTTTTTTTTTTTTGTTCTGAGGACTTTAACCCAGGGAGTGTGGAGGCCTAGTGATACCAAGGCATAAAGCCTGCAGCACGACTCTCACATGTAACAGAGGAAAAGAAAGGGCAAGTATCACAACGGAATTCGTTGGACTATCAAAGTGCATGGAACTGTAGCCCACTAATACTGACACAGAGCAGGAGAGCCTGCTGGCCTGGAACTTAAGAAGAATGGTCAGAAGTCTTATTATTCCATTGCCACCCCTTCGTCAGAGCCATGACTCTTTCTTTCTTGCCAAGTCCCACCTACAGTCAGAAACTCCAAGTTTTAAGCTATAGTGGTCTCTTGATTCCTTGGGAATTTTATTTCAATGTGAAAGACTTCGATCCCATCCCCAATCTAGAATTTTAGCACTGGGTCGGTTTAAAAGAATTTATTATGGGGTATGGTGTGAAGGAAACACATTGAAAAATAAAAATCCTAGAGCGAGGTGGGTGACTTTAGTCCCAGAACTCAGGAGCAGAAGGCGGCAGATCGTCTGGTGAGCGGAAGCCACTTGGCTATATAGTGATTGCCAGGCCAGCTGGGCTACAGGGAGACCCGGTCTCAACGCCTCCTAAAACAACAAAGAAAAAAAAAATCTGGGGCTGCAGATGGCTTGCTGGTTAAGAGCATGGCCTTTTCTTGCAAAGGACGCAGGTTTTGGGTCCCCAGCACCCACAATGCATAAACCAACCCCCTAACCCTAGTTTCCGGGGATCGACAACGCCCTTCTGTGGCCTCTCTTGGGTATACTGGCATGACATGGAGGACTTACATGCAGAAAAAACACTGCAACCACATAAAATAAGTGAATTAGGGGTGGAAAGATGGCTCAGCAGTTAGAAGAGCACCACGGCTCTTGTAGAGGAGACCCAGTCACGTCAACTCCCAGCAACCCCACACTGGCAGCGTAAGACCCCACCCCTTTAAGCTGGGTGTGGTGGTACGCCTCCGCCTTTAATCCATAGCACGGGGGAGGCAGAGGCAGAAGGATCTCCTTGTGAGTTCAGGATGGTCTACAGAGTGAAGTTCCAGCAAGCTGGGTGGCTATAGAGAAGACCGGCGTCTCAGAAAAAAAAAAAAGTTTAAAAAAATTGAACTAATTAACTTACCCCCAACGTTCCCCCCCTTATAATACAATTCCAAATACTTCATGAACCTACCTTACGCCAATAACCACCCCAATCAAAGGAGAAAAAAACACCCTCACTGGATGCTGCTCATACAGGTGCTCTTTTTACAAGTTTTCTTTTGACCCTTGATTCATAGGGGTTTTAATTTTTTATTGTATTTATTTAATTTATTTTATTTTATATTTTATATTTTTTTGGTCTTTTGAGACTAGGTCTCCCGTAGCATGCGTTTTTTTTTTTTTTTTAATTTTTTATTTTTTTATTTTATTTGTTCGGTATGTGTATCAATGTACTGTCTGCATGCAGGTTTGTGCACCCGTGTCGTGCAATGCCGCGGAGGTCAGAAGAGGGTCTCGGATTCCCCTGGAACTGGAGTTCTCCTGGAATTGGAGTTTCAGACGGCTCTCGGCCGCCATGTGGGTGCTGGGGATTGAACCCGGGTCCTCTGTAAGAGTGGTCGGCGCTCTTAACCGCTAGGCCATCTCTCCAGCCCCTAGCATGTGGTTTTAATCAGGACTGAATTGAATAGGATTAACTAAAGTGGTTAGATAATTCCTTAGCTAATGTCATGCATTTAATCCATCTCCCACACTTTTAGTTCCTAGCATAAATCCCAGTAGGACCCCACAGATTTTTTTTTAGGACCCCACAGATTTAAGAAATATTAGCAATGAATTTGGTTTAGGAATCTCAGTATTAAATTCATGTGAGGAGATTAAATTACTGTCCTCCTATACACTAGCAAGATCACAATTTTTAGATAGGTCTGAATAGTTTCAAAAAAATGGGAGAGGAAGACTCGTTCCAACAACTACCAAGCCTGCTGTACTTTGCCAAGCCCTAGGTTCTGTTTCGCTGACCCCAGAGCCCCAAGAGTATGGCTACACAGCCCACCTGGAGTCCTTCTCGTTTTCTGCATTGAGCCGATTGGCTTCCTGGGCCTTCTCTGCCATCCACCTGGTAACCAGTTCCTGGTTCTCCTCGGTAGTTTTCCTCAGTTTCTCCTCTAAGGCAGTGAAAGTTATCTGCAGGGCATCATATTCATCCTTTAGGGTCTGGTTGGCTATCTCAAGGTCCTGCAGTTTGGTACGCAGATCCAGGCACTCTGTTTCCAGGTCAGAGATGGTTTGTAAACACTCTGCAATTCTGAAAGCAAAACGTGAGAGGAAGAACCATCTCTCACTAGAGCCCTGCACCACAGCCAGAGAACTGGCCACCATCATACCAGCCCCTTGGCATGCAGGATAGTTCTATTAGCCATACCCTGGATGTTCTTAAGGACCAGAAACAGTAGCTTCCAGAAAAGCAGGACTTGAGGAGGAAGCTCTGGGTACTTCCAGGGTGGTAAGGGGTCTTGCAAAGATATCATTCTCCCCCAGCTCTAGGCCAGTAAGGTTCTGAGAAACTGTTTCTTTTGTCTGCCAGAATTTTCCCTAGTCCCAAATGGCTCTGCTCACAAATGTACCCTCACCATCCCAATGGATATGTGCTTAGACACTGTGGCCCCACCTTTACCAGTGACCACACTCGGCAGGCAGGGAGAACTGAGGATCCCTCAGGGACATTCCCATGTCAGGGCAGATGCTGGGAACCAGGAGTCCGAGGCCACTGCCCCTGCTTTTCCTAGAAAAGGACTCCAAACTGCAGACACTGCAACAAAAGTCTTGCTGAGAGCAGTGGCCACTGTTTGCCACTGGCCTCCATCACAGGAATGCAGCAAGACGGGCTGTGACCTGACAGCCAAACCCCAGGGCGACGCATCTCTACTCACTTTGCTTCATTCATCTGCATTTCCCTGTCCTTCTGCTGCATTTGGTTATTCAGGTCAATCACCAGCTGAGCTAACTGGGAGACAGAGAAGACGTTCATAAGAGACCTTAGACTCTCACCAGCAAATTAATACTGGGTAACTGGTTCCCTTAATATTTTTTTTTTTGGTCTTTTCGATTTTTTTTTTAATGTGTATGAATGTACTGTCTGCATGTAGGTTTTGTGCACCCGTGTCGTGCAATGCCGCGGAGGTCAGAAGACGGTGTTGGATTCCCCTGGAACTGGAGTTCTCCTGGAATTGGAGTTACAGACGGTTCTCGGCCACCATGTGGGTGCTGGGGATCAAACCCGGGTCCTCTGCAAGAGCAGTCAGTGCTCTTAACCGCTAGGCTATCTCTCCAGCCAGGTCTTTTCGATTTTTGAGACAGGGTATCCCTGTAGCCCCAGCTGTCCTAGAACTCACTCTGTAGACCAGGCTGGCCTTGAACTCACACAGACCCACCTGTCTCTGTCTCCCAAGTGCTAGGATTAAAGGCGTGAGCCACCTCGCCCAGCTGGTTCCCTTATTTTTTTTTTTTTTGGTCTTTTTGAGACAGGGTCTCCCTGGAGCCCGAGCTGTCCTGGAATTCGCTCTGTAGACCAGGCTGGCCTTGAACTCACAAAGATCCGCCTGCCTCTGCCTCCCAAGTTCTAGGATTAAAGGCGTGCGCCACCTTGCCCGGCCGGTTCCCTTAATTTTTAAGAAAGAAGAAGTGCCCGTGGGTTGGGCAAAGTTATAAAGGAAAAGGGAACTAGCTGTAGAAAAGGCAAAGGCCTTTGGGGACTCTGGTGCTTTTTTGTTTTTGAGACAAGGTCTCCCAGTAGTGCTGGGTCTAAGAGCATGCTCCACCACACCCAGCTTGTCTACTGCCTCTTTCTGAGTATCTTAGATGGCTGTGGCTGAGAGGATCTTGCTGAGGACAGTCTACTCTTTGACTCCATAGACCCCAACATCAACTCACTTGGACTGATAGTTAATTGTATTGTCTCAGCTGGAGCTTCGCCTTATATAAGACCCAAAACTACAGTATGCACTAACTTCAGTGACTGATGATATTGCTGAGTTCACACACAAATCTTCATGGTACATTAGGAAGACCTTTATGGGATCCAGTAGCAAATGTTTTGTTCTTGAAGACTTCCCCACCATTTTCTTCTGCCACTATTACAGAACTGTAACTAGGTGGTCTGGTTTTGGTTCACAGGCCTCATGCTGTCTGATGATCCCCTCCCTCCCTACTCTCATAGAGAGCTTTTGATGCTGGATTTGGCCAAATTGCTGCAAATTGGCAAAGAATCAACTGCTCTCCTGCCTCTACCCACAGAAACCCACAAAGAGCAGAAGACAGGTGGCAGAGGAGCTAGTGTTACCTCCCCGCGCTTCTTGTGCAGTTCAGTCAGCTCTTCCTGGTGTTTGATCCTCAGCTGGGCCATTTCTTGTAGCTGACTGTCATTCCATGCACCATCGTGTCCAGGACTAAATCCCCACAAGCCACATCAAGACAATACACACACAAAAAAGGAAAAAAGTATCAAGACTCCAACCTTTCCAACCAGGTAATGAAATACTAACTCCACAATTTTAAGCCACACATGCTAACACAACCCAGACAAACCATTTTAGCATCTGAGACAGTGGCAAGTCATGAGCTGCTGAGTGAAAAGTGAAGACCTGGGATGGATACACCAATCCCAACTGCTGTCAGACTGGGAGCAAAGGCTGGGCTCTGGAATAAAACACAGGGGAGGTGCCAATGAGTCCATTCAGACAGCATTTGCATGCCAGCCCTGTGGAGCACTGCTGGTGCTGAGAAAGGTAGGATGTACAGAACACTGCTCTGATGCAGCTGACAACTAATAAGCAGATGGGCAATGGATGAGTGCATGTGTAAAGCCACATGCTGCAAGAAAACACAAATAAGGAAAGAGAGTGGCAGGATCCTATTTTACTTAGCACAAGGCAGGAAGGCTTCTCCTAGGTAAGTATATAAAAAAAGTATAAAAAAGCAGGAAAGAAATAAAAAGGCACATGAGGCATGTTACTCTAGGAACAATGCTTACTATCCTATGTGCGGGCGCCAGTCGTGGCCGCCTGCAGACACGTGCCCGGGACCGGACACCCATGGCAAAGGTTGCCCTCGGTTTCCAGAGGGAATTGGAACAGAGAGAGAGAGAGAGAGAGAGAGAGAGAGAGAGAGAGAGACACAGAGAAAGAGAGAGGCACAGAGAGAGTTATGGCGGCCGGGGTCCACCCTTTATACCCATGGGGCAGGGCTTCAGGTAAGTGGGAAGGGGTCAGAGGATTGGCTGCTTCTGGAGGAAGTGGGCACCTGTGTGCCCCTTAGGATTCTGGGAAGCCTGGACCTAACAGTGACCAGAAAGAAATGAAGGACAGATGGGGCCATGTGTCCACCCCTACTTAGGAAAGGACCCTCTGTGAGGGTGCAAGTAAGCTGCAGACTGGGCAGGTGTCAGTGCGGAGGGACAAGGGTCAGGAACTGAGATTATGCTAAGCCTTCTGGGCCCCAGAGGTCTGAGGTGTGGCATTCGCTCCCTGCTCAAGTTTTAGTACCATGGGGGAGGGGGACAGGAGAAAAAGCAGTGAGAGCAGCCAGGACACTGCACAGCCCAGACTAGAAGTGGGGCGTGTGTGTGTGTGTGTGTGTGTGTGTGTGTGTGTGTGTGTGCTCTCATACCAGTGAGACTGGTTCAGAGCTTAGATCCATTCTGAAGACTCCCTACAGGACCTGCCTTGGACTTGGATGTGAGGAATGAAAGACTGTGAAAAACCAAGGATGACTCAGGACCTTTGGAAAAGGCAAGTATCACTAACTGCATGGTAAGACTCGGGGAGGAACAGCTCCAGGGAGGGACAGAAGGGTTCCACTGTGGCTATCCAAGCTTGAGGCCTATAGGCAGAAGTCAGAAGGAGATGCGCCAGAAGCTTCAGGAGTAAGTTCAGCCAACTCCTGGGAATCAGTTCAACCACATGAGAGCAGAGCTCTGTCAGCTCCACCTTCTCTCTCAGGACCAGCAGAGTCCACGGGGCTGGTCTGCAAATGTGAGTGGATTTACTGGCTGTTCACCTACACTTTTTTCCAGAGCCCAGAAACTTAGTTAGATATTTACGTATTATCTCAGAAACAGCAGACTATGTAAAAGAAAAATTGAGATGTTCTAAATTACAAAGGTAGAAGGGGAAGAGATAAAGGAAGTTAATCAGTTAACAGCTGCAGGCAAAACAAATTATGTTGAAACCCAGACACAACAAAGCCAACCCCCCAGTTTACAGATAAACTTTATGGACCTAAGGCTGGAACAACCAAGAAGCAACAGTTGTTTCTCCTTAAGGATGGCCCTCTAGCCCCACAGCTTTCCCCCTCCCCAAAGCTTATGAAAATGCGAACAGCTTTCATGGGGTGTGGCGACACCTGCCGACTACTACCTGGCCTGGTTACAGGCAGCCACAAGACCAGTATCTCAGGATCTGCCTCTGTTTTCTGGCCAGCATCTGCAATGGCTCAGTAAACCCTCTTATTTCAGAGATCCCTTGGTGTGCAAAGTTCTGGCTGAGAACTACAATTGATGATTTATGGTCCAAGAGAGGGGGGTTTTGGCTAGAGCTACAGATGACTTCCTGGCCTGGAGAAAGTGATAGAGAAAAGAAGACTGACCACAAACTAGGACATCCACATCTAAAGGAGGGAGAACAACCCACTCTATAAAAAAAAATGAGGAGAGAAGCAGTATAATAATCCCTCATAATTCAGGCACCCCTCCCCCAACCCCCATCCTTGTCTACCTGGATTTTAACCTTATACCTAAGCACAAATACTCATCTACCTCATCCTTTGAGGCAACTAGGCACTTCCTTAATCTTGGCCCAAGAAGTATAATCAGGCTAGAAAGTGGATTTTCTATATAAAACCATCCCTAATAATTACTTTGAGAGCAGTTAGAAAGTATCTCACTGGGAGTGGTAGCATGCGCGTCTTTAATCCCAGCATTCAGCAGGCAGAGGCAGACTGATCTTTGTGAGTTCAAGGCCAGCCTGGTCTATGTAGTGAGCTCTAGGGCAACTAGAGGTACAGGGAGACCCTGTCTCAAAAAAGAAGAAGAAGAAGAAAAAAAAAAAAAGGATCTCACCAAATCTCCTTATTCAAATGCAAAGCAACATGGAACATATAATGCATAAAATGCAGCCCCTGCTCCCATGTTGCAAATAAAATGTAAGCCAACAGACAGAATCAAGGGACTGTGAGATAAAGAAGCAAGGACCTGGGTGACTGAGTAGATATGGGAGGGCCAGAATACCGAGGGGAAAAACAAACCTCAGGCCACAGGTTCTTTATGGATGTTTATGGGAAAGGAAAGACTTCCAGTAAAATGACTACACCAGTAAAATTTAGACAATTTAAAGAACTATCTATATTTGATGACTTCTCCCCCCCAAAATCAATTTGCTGATACAGGAATACAGTCACCAAGAGCTTAGCCAGACAGAAATCTTTTTTATTTTGTTGTTTTTTTGACAGGTTCTCTCCCTAGCCCCAGCCTACCTGGAACTCACTATGCAGACCAGGATAGCCCCAATCTCAGAGATCTACCTGCCTCTGTCTCTGGAGGGCTGAGAACTCTTTAGATACATTCCCTACAATGAAAATCAATCAGAACATTTAACTGACATCTTAATTACTACAAGGGCTCTGACTGCTACACAGGCAGGATCTCCCTAATTGTAATGAAGCAAAAGACTGAAGAACCTGGACTGGGCAGAACTATGAATTCTCTGGTATTTTTCCTACCCAGTCACCTCCCAGTAAACCTTCCAGCAGATGGAAAGCAGGTAGCAAAACAGATCCACTTATGGGAAGGGGGCCACACCTATCATTTCTGGTTTTGTTTTCAAAATCTTAAATTAGTAACCTGATTTTTAACAACTGCTAGGTGTTAATGTACAAAAATATATGGACATTGTTCCCACACAAACCATCAAATACATAAACATCATGGACATTAAGGAGCAAGGAAGGAAAGACTCCAAAACACACCCATCTGCTCTATGCTGGAGCCTAGATTTCTGAGTTTTTTAAAAAAAATTTTATGTATATGAAGTGCTTTGTCTGCAGGTATGTAAGTGCACCTGTGTTGTGTGATGCCTGAGATCAGAAGAGAGCATCAGATCCCCTGGAATTGGAGATACAGACGGTTGTCAGCTGCCGTGTGGGTGATGGGAATCAAACCAGGGTCCTTTGCAAGAGCAGACAGTGCTCTTAACCTCTGAGCCATTTCTCTAGCCCTGGATTTGTTTTTTGACCATGATCCTTGGTAAGTAATAAATACACACAAATGACCCGGTCAACATAGCAAATATCACACATGAACATGCATAGGTACTTAGTTCAAGACTTACCTTTCCTATTAAAACACACTGATATTTTTCCCATCTAGTTCTTGAATGAAACATAAAAGCCTGTTGCAACCTGCTTATTTGATTTTACAAGCTAATGCCGAAAACACTAGACTAAAAAGGATCAAACAGACCCATACAGTATAAAAAGCAATTTGTGTTTATTTGCCAGTTAATCCTGTATTAATAAGGCTTTGAAAGTCTACTCAGGAACTTGACTGTTTCTGATTATTCAAAAAGTGAAATGTATTAGGTTAGAAGAGAGCTTGACATAGTTACTGTGTGAACAGGCCTCAAGAAAATTCTCAGGCTGGCAGTACACATGGATAAGCCTTCTAGGTACACAGATACTTTAAGTAATCATTTTAAAGAGTTGATTTTTAAGTTTTTTTTTTTTTTAGTGTGTATGAATGTATTGTCTGCATGCAGATTTGTGCACCCGTGTCATGCAATGCCGTGGAGGTCAGAAGAGGGTGTCAAGATTCCCCTGGAACTGGAGCTAAAGACAGTTCTCAGCTGCCATGTGGGTGCTGGGGATCGAACCTGGGTCCTCTGCAAGAGCAGTTGGCGCTCTTAAGTGCTAGGCCATCTCTCGAGCCCGATTATAAGAGTTTTTATTTAAAGGTAATTGAGAAGAACTAGGACAGAAACCAGGGCTTATGTACTTTTAGAAACTTGCCAACTGAGAAGAGCATGCTGGTGTACTCCTGTAAGCCTAGGATTGCTACTTCAAGATTAGCCTAGGTTATAGCATAAAATCCAGTCACAAAAACAGACAAACAGACAAATGGAAGGGAGGGCAACAAATTTCAAATGAAATGAACAATACACAGTACTTTCAGAATACCTGATTTCATGCCGGTTTGGTATGTCATGCTTTTCAGCTTGTAGTTTCTGGGCCAATACTGAATGAAGATCTGACTTTTCCAACAACTTGTTATCTATAAATATATGAAAGGGGGTGGTTAAGAAATTATTCATTATACCATACATATATCTTACAAAGCTTGGAAACAAAAAATACCAGAAGACTTCCTGGACATGTGCCATCACTGGGCATGTATTATCATTGTTATGTTTTGTCAAATTATGAGGTAGGTTTTGTTACCGATGGTAGCAATCTAGGAACTTCCATTCCTTAACTGCCTTTGGTCTAAGCTTGAGGAGCCCAGACACTGTAACTCCTGGACATACACCTTTGGGATCCCCCCCCCCCGTGAAAAAGAGTTAAAACTGCTTTCTACCTTGGGAGTAAGAATAAAACATCAAATGCTACAGCAAGATGAAATGTTATGTGCTTTTTAAGCTCATAGCACTTTACTGGAATTTGATGCATTTAACTACTTTTAAGATCAGAGCACTGGGAATCCAAATACAATGAAGAATATCCCAACATGAAGGAGTTTTTCCATGGTGGCACACACCATTAGTCCCTGAACTTGGGAGGCAGAGGCAGGCAGATCTGTGTGAGTTCAATGCCAGCCCTGGTCTACAGAGCGAGCTCCAGGCCAGCTGGGACTAAAGGGAGACCCTGTCTCAAAAAGATTAAAAAAAAAAAGAAATGAGATTCTCTCCCTAGTATTCTCATCAACTAACAGGAAAAAAATAGACCCCTGAATCTCTGTGAGTTCCAGGCCAGCCTGGTCTACAAAGTGAGTTCCAGGCCAGCTGGGACTAAAGGGAGACCCTGTCTCAAAAAAAGACCCCAGGGGCTGGAGAGATGGCCTAGCGGTTAAGAGCGCCGACCGATCTTACAGAGGACCCGGGTTCGATCCCCAGCACCTACATGGCGGCCGAGAACCGTCTGAAACTCCGATTCCAGGAGAACTCCAGTTCCAGGGGAACCTGACACCCTCTTCTGACCTCCGCGGCATTGCACGACACGGGTGCACAAACTTGCATGCAGACAGTACATTCATACACATACAGAAATAAAGTTAATAAAAAAAAAAAAATTAAAAAAAAAAAAGACCCCAAAAAAAGATCCCTGAGAAGACTTTTTTAATGTATATGAATGTACTGTCTGCATGTAGGTTTGTGCACCCATGTTGTGCAATGCCGAGGAGGTCAGAAGAGGGTGTTGGATTCCCCTGGCACTTGAGTTAAAGAGTTTTCAGCCGCCATGTGGGTGCTGGGGCTCGAACCTGGGTCCTCTGCAAGAGCAATCAGTGCTCTTAACCACTAGGCCATCTCTCCAGCCCCTTTTTTGGTCTTTTTGAGACAGGGTCTCACTGTAGTCCCAGCTCTCCATCTCTGACTACTCTTCCTTCTCAGCCCCATCATGATGTCCAGTTTTGAAGAGAAAAACCATTCAATTTGTGTCTCAGATTATTAGCACCTTACATTTATACATCATTACACAGGTAGCTTTTATTTTAAATTCTATTTATTTTCATTTGTGTAGGAATGTACTGTCAGCATGTAGGTTTGTACACTCATGTTGTGCAATACCGCAGAGGTCAGAAGAGGGCATCGGACTCCAATGGAACTGCAGTTACAGGTTTTCAGCAGCCATGTGGGTGCTGGGGATCGAACCTGGGTCCTCTGCAAGAGCAGTCGTCACTCTTAACTGCTAGGCCATCTCTCCAGCCCCATACACAGGTAGCTTTTGAAGTCCATCTATACGCAACCTATTTTTACAATGAAGCAGGCAGGGCAAGCTTTGTTCTCATTTTACAGAAACATCAAACTAGGCCTAGAAAAGTGAAAAGATTAATAAGGCTCTAGGTTAGGTCCCCAACCCAATTTGACTTTGAAATATGTTTTCTAAAGAGAATCAGGAATGGAACCTGTGAAAGCTGTGGGGGAACCTCGTTTTGAGTTAAGAGGAGCTACTGAGGAGCCGGAGAGATGGCCTAGCAGTTAAAGAGCGCCGACCGCTCTTACAGAGGACCCAGGTTCGATCCCCAGCACCCACATAGCAGCCGAGAACCATCTGAAACTCCAATTCCAGGAGAACTCCAGTTCCAGGGGAATCCAACACCCTCTTCTGACCTCCAAGGCATTGCACGACACGGGTGCACAAACCTGCATGCAGAGAGTACATACATACACATACAGAAATAAATAATAAAATAAAATTTAAAAAAAAAGAGGAGCTACTGAAACAGCACTGCTCTCCAATTACAAGAAAGGAGTCAGCACGGCAGAGACACCGCATCCCTTTGCTTCCCATCTTTGCAAAGAGGCTAAGTGGAGTAAAGGCAAATGGCCATTTCTTGTGATCCAGCAGGAAGAACAAATGGAAAATCTAAGTGCCATTAAGTCTAATTCAGATCTCAACCATACCACTAATTCACAGTGCAACTCCCAAGACATTACTCAATCTCTGTTGACCTCAGTTTCTTCATGAATATGTATCAAGGACAATGACAGGAAACTCCTTCATAGAATTCTGAAGATGGAGTAATACATGCCAATTATTTAACACAGTGCTCTAACACAAGCATCCCAGATGATTATTTGGAGAGCATCCAAAAACACTGATATTTATGTTTTGCCTCCACTCTGGCTTTCATACTTAGGACTCAGGTTTGGTTCCAAGCACCCATAGAGCAGCTAACAACCGACCATAACTCCATAACGTCCTCTTCTGATCTCTGCAGGCTTTGAACGACCTGGGTGCACTTATGTACATGCAGGCAAGACACTCGTAAACATTTAAAAAAAAAAAACCCACAAAGTTTCCAGGTGGTTCTAACATATTTATTTCAGTCAGAACTCAAAAGGTAGTATTTTTTAATCTCACTACCAACATACTTTAGGAGAGTTATCTCAGAGGCAAATGGGACCCTAGGACAAGAGACCGATCATTTCTTCTCCCAAATGAAAATAAAATAGCAAAACTGGGAACCCGGGGCAAGAAAATGCTCCTGAGAACATACTATAGTAATCTTTTGTATCCTTAAAATTGCAAACAGTGGCAAAGAAAACCACTCTCGTGAAGGCGGCATTCGGTAACAGCGAAGACTACAATCCAATGGAAGAAATGAGACCCAAATAATATGCCGGGCCAGCCTAATCTACATAGTGAATTTCAGGCCAGCTGGGACTAAAGGGAAACCGTCTCAACAAACAAACAAACAAAAAGGGTCTCAGCAGTTAGGAGCACTGGTTGCTCTTGTAGAGAACCTGGGTTCGGTTCCCAGCACCCATCTGGCGGCTAACAACCTTCTGCAACTCCAGTTTCAGGGGCGTCAAAGCCCTGTTCTGACCTCCGTGGGCACTGCACAGACAGGTGCACTTTTATACAGGCAGGCAGTACTCGAGGCGGAGCACATGGGGAGGTTTGAGAAACCCAAGGCCACTCGAGTTCAGGCTGCATCCAGTGCCTGCCTCCGGGATGTTCCCGGAGCCCGAGCGAACCGTCGAGATTTGCAACCTCAGGCCGGGAGGAAGGAGGAAGCCGAGCACCGAGCGCGGGCTGAGCCTGGGGTCCCTGCAAGCCTGCGCCGCCCCGCCCGCGCGCTCACACTGCAGGATGATCTCCTCGAACGCCTGCCGCTGCAGCCGATCCCGGCGTCTCAGCTCCTCCGCGATGTGGCGCTTCCAACGAGGGAAGTCTGAAGCGCGGAGCCCGGCCGACATGCCGCTAGCTGTCCTGGCACTCAGAGCCGCCGATCCACATACACGCCGGAGGCCGCAAGCTGCTGCATGAGGCTCGCGGCGGCCGGCGCTAGA
Source organism: Rhizomys pruinosus (assembly GCA_009823505.1). Taxonomy (NCBI): domain Eukaryota; kingdom Metazoa; phylum Chordata; class Mammalia; order Rodentia; family Spalacidae; genus Rhizomys; species Rhizomys pruinosus. The sequence goes on along the minus strand of VZQC01003012.1, from coordinate 3,897,542 downwards.
GCTCACCGCTACTCACAGGCCGCCCCTGAGGCCACCCAGGACGGCCTTCCGGTTCCCGCCGGAAATGATCTCGGGCGGCCGGAAAGCCCGCCTCCTCACCCGACATCGTAGGCAGCTCGCAGACACGCGGCCAGAGAGGTCTCAGGGCTCCTTCTGATGACGCCACCCTGAAGCCGGAAGGGTTGGTGACAAGAGGTAGCCACTAGGGGTCGCGCTAACCGCGCAGAAGGAAACAAGAAAGGGCGGTTCTACCTACCTGTACTTGTTCTGCTGCTGCAGTTACTGTTTTCACGTTTTCTTTCAAGGTCCGACTCCTTTTTCTTCATTTTCTTCTCAGCTCAGAAGTAGGGGTCACTCCCAACGTAGTAGCAGAGTGGTTGTGACCGACAATCTCCCTAAACATCACTTGTCGACCCTGTAAAATGGAAACGATAATGATACCTACCTAACAGGGATATGGAAAACCTATGTAATGTAATTACTACCATGTGTGGTGAAGTCTGTCTTTACCTAGACATTGGTGTCCTTCCAAGGCTTAACCACAGCCTGTCTGCTTTAGCGTGGGGCATTCGACTCGCCTTGTATTTTTAAAATGATTTTTGTGGTAGGTCCCAGGCTAGCCTCAAAACCCCTGGGCTCAAAGCATCCTTTTTTGGTCCTTTGGTTCTTATATTTTTGAACGAGATAATTCAGATAAGAGACATAGTTTAAGTAAAAGTTTATTCAGTAAAGCAGGCATTCCAAAGAGAAAGTGGGGAGGGCTGGCCCCAAAGTGTCTAAGTTTCATGAATATTTATGAGGAGGGTGGCATATTCAGAGAGCAAAAGGGTGGGGCTGGAGGGTTGGCCTAGCGGTTAAGAGCGCCGACCCCTCTTGCAGAGGACCCGGGTTCGATGCCCAGCACCCACATGGCGGCTGAGAACCGTCTGTAACTCTAATTCCAGGAGAACTCCAGTTCCAGGGGAATCCGAGACCCTCTTCTGACCTCCGCGGCATTGCACAACACGGGTGCACAGACCTACATGCAGACAGTACATTCATACACATAAAGAAATAAAAAAAAAATTTTTTTTAAGTAAAAGGTGACTCTTTCCCCCTCCTAACTCATGGTGGACTGGCTCACCTTTTTAGGGCTTTTCTTCTTATGCTCATCCACAAGGTGGAGGCTGGAGGCATGTAGACCCTGCTAGATACACACATATGGAGAAATACTCCAGAAATTTAGTTTTTTTGTTTTTTTTTTTAATTTTATTTATTTTTTGTTCGTGTTGTGCCTGCATGTATGTAAGTGCACCCATGTTGTGCGCAATGCCAGGTCAGAAGAAGGTGTCAGATCCCCTGGAATTGGAGTTACAGATGGTTGTTAGCTTCTGTGTGGGAGGTCAGAGAAGAGGAAAGGAAATGTCAGAAAGTCTTCCAGTGAGATCCTCCACAGGCAGGTAAGAAACCTTGGAACAGAGGAGGACACAGTTTTCTAGAACTGACAGAACACTGGCAGTCACTGTTTGAGTGTTGGAACGACCTATTGGAATGAGAAATATAAGTTATTTCCTCTTACACTGATGAGAAGGAAGAGGCAGATCTTCAGAGCTACCCAGATGCCTCCCAAGGAGGCTGACATCAACTGCAAAAGACCACAGCAGCAAATCCTGACAGCTAGCACAATAAGATTTCTGACAGGAGTATATTTAAAATGTAATTGGTTTGCCCAACCCCTAGTTCTACTTGAAGTTATGTCAACTAAGATTTGGACATATGTCTGCATACAAAAAGGTTTGTTACAACATTGTTGACAATACTGTAAAGTTAGAAGTGGTATTTCTAATATGAGATTGGTTACTGTATATGTTCACTTTCAAAAATTGTTTTTAGCTGGGCGTGGTGGCGCACACCTTTAATGCTAGCACTTGGGAGGCAGAAGCAGGTGGATCTCTGTGAGTTTAAGGCCAGCATGATCTACAGAATGAATTCCAGGAGAGCTAGAGCTACAGGGAGACCCTGTCTCAAAAAGACCGAAAAAAAAAAAAAACTAAAAAACGAAAATTGTTTTTAGTAAAAGCGGTATATGGGCTGTGTGTCATGGTGTATGCCTTTGGCCCCAGCACTCAGAAGTCAGAGGCAGGAGGATCTCAGTGAGATGGAGGACAGCCTGGTCTACAGAACAAATTCCAGGACAGCTGGGGTTACAGGGAGACCCTGTCTCGAAAAGTAACACAAAAAAAAAAAAAAAAAAAAAGAGTCGCAGGCCAGCAACAACAAAAACAACAAGCAGCATAGATGATAGAGACCCATTTTAAGTGTTCCCAGGCTGGAGAGATGGTTCAATAGTTAAGAGCATTGGCTCCTCTTGTAGACGAATTGAGTTTGATTCTCAGCACCCACATAATGGCCAACAACTCTCTGTAACTTCATTTCCAGGGGCTCTGATGCCCTCTTCTGACCTCCACGGGAATTGTACAACAGGAGTGCACTTATACACCTCCAGGCAATTCACTCATATACATAAAATAAAATAATTTAAAAATAAGTGTTCAGCCAGGCATGGTGGCGCACGCCTTTAATCCTAGCACTTGGGAGGCAGAGGCAGGGGGATCTTTGTGAGTTCAAGGCCAACCTGGTCTACACAGTGAGTTCCAGGATAGCTGGGGCTACAGGAAGACCCTGTCTCAAAAAGACCAAAAAAAAAAAGTGTTCCTAGCTCCTCAGAAACAGTAAATGTTTGTTGAATGAAGGATAATTACTTAACTTAGTATGCTGAGGTATGTCCTCTCTGCTTTCCTCATTACAGCTCAGTCCAGCATACACTGAGCCACCTCCTTCCTGTGTTCTCTCACCCTGTAGGGCCTTTGGATTTACTGTGTGTGTTGGACACACTCCTCCCCCTGACTTCTTGGAGTTAGTACTCAGCTCAGTAGCCACTTCTTCACAGCCTGAGATGACAGACCTTCATGACCAGGTCAGGTCTCTCTCTTATGAGCTCTCTTATGTCTCTGTTCTAGTTTGCTTTCCCATTGGCATGACAGTCTGACCAATACCAACTTGGGGAGGAAAGGGTTTATTCATCTTAATCTCCCAGGTCATAGTTCATCACTGAGGGAGCCCAGCATAGGAACTCAGGGCAGGAACCTGGAGGCACGAGCTGAAGCACAGGGCATGTAGGAGTGCTGCTTACGGGCTTGCTCCCCTGGCCCATGCTCAGCCTGCTTTCTTATATGGTACAGTATAGTCTCTTTTGTAATGTTTGATGCCTTTGGAGTTTCACATGTGTTTGTGGCATGACTTCATTAAGGTCTATCTCCCCCTAGTCACCTATAAATCCCAAGAGGCCAGAGCCCTGTCTATGTTTTGCCGATTATTACCTGTCCTTCAAGGGCACGAAGCTTTTAAAATATTAAGCACAGCTGGGGGGTTGGTGAGAGCCTTTAATTCCAGCACTTGGGAGGCAGAGGTGAGTGGATCTCTGTGAGTTCAAGCCCAGGCTGGTCTACACAGAGAGTCCAGGCCAGCTAGGGATGCAGAGAGACCTTGTCTCAAAAAAGACAAAAAAAATTAGGTGCTCAGTAAGCATTGTTTAATGAGTATATGTAAAAATAGTAACAGGGACTGGAGAGATAGCCTAGCGGTTAAGAGCACCAACTGCTCTTGCAGAGGACCTGGGTTCGATCCCCAGCACCCACATGGCAGCTAAGAACCGTCTGTAACTCCAATTCCAGGACAACTCCAGTTCCAGGAGAATCTGAGACCCTCTTCTGACCTCCACGGCATTTCAGGACAAGGGTGCACAAACCTACATGCAGACAGTACATTCATACACATATGAAAATACATAAAAAATAAAAAAATAGTAACAGTATTATACCTGTGTAGTGGCATTGGATTTTTTTTTTTTTATGTGTATGAGTGTACTGTCTTCATGTAGGTTTGGTGCACCCATGTCCGGCAATGCCGCGGAGGTCAGAAGAGGGCATCTGATTCCCCTGGAACTTGAGTTAAAGATGGTTCTTAGCCACCATGTGGGTGCTGTGAATCGAACCCGGGTCCTCTGCAAGAGTAGTCAGTGATCTTAACCACTGAGCTATCTCCCCAGCCCTATGGCATTGGATTTTATCTCTCTCCTCTCTTCCCCTTCCCACCCCTCCCCTCCTTTTTCCTTCCTCCTCTCCCCTCCCCTCCCCTCCTGTCCTCTCCTCTTCTATCCCCCCCTTTTCTTGCTCCCTCCCTCGGCCCCTCCCTCTTTCCTTCTTTCCTCCCTTTGTTGGTCTCTTTGTAGTCAGGCTGACCTCAAACTTCTATGTAGTGAAAGCCGATCTCAAACTCTGAATCTTCTACCTCAGTTTCCCCACTGTTTGGTGGTTTTTGTGTGTAAGTACTTTCTATGCATTTTCTACTTGGTAGACATTAATTATACAATATGTACACATAATATGTATTATATATCATATAGCAGAAAAGTTCTGCAAATGAACATGTATTTATTGATGAAGCCAATTATCCAGCAGGGTACTAGGCTCTGTTGGAGATGACTGTAAGCAGGAGCACTGCAGCGATTCATGCCCTTCTGAGCATTTCACACGCCATCGCTCATCCACTCCGCAGGATAATCTACTCAGTTATTGTTAGCTGGGGTTAGCACTTTCCCTCGAACTTAGAGACGAAGAATCTGAAGCACAGAGTTCACAAGTAACTTGCCTGAAGTTCCTGGCCAGTGAGTGCCAAGACCTGGGTTCAGATGCAGGCCATTGGATGCCAGCATCTATGCCCTTGAAGATCCCTCATCTAGTGTCTTACCCAGCTGTCAATGCAGCTTAGCTTGACTAGAACCCATAATATCAACAATTGTTATTGTGCTTCCATGCCATAAGGTCCAGACCGACCTTGAACTCTAGCTGCCTTCCTGGCATTATGGGAATCTGGCACCACACAGGGCTAGAGAAAAATTTTAAATCATGTGTAATTCATTTGTAGATTTGGCAGTAGGAGGGACATCCTGGCAAGTAGACAACAGGCAGTGATGCCGAGGCCGTAGTGTGCACACAGGCGCTGAGGGCGACTGGGCCAGGGATAAGCCATAGGAAGCAGGAGGAAGTAAGGTTGTCAGAGTATTTTTTGATGGATAATAGATCTGAAGAGATTGTCACTGTTCTGGGAAGTGAGGTGTGACTGCAGGATTCAGTGTCCTTTGCTGGGAAGCAGCATCTGTGAAATGGATTCTGACTGCCCATAATGGATGTAAGTGAATGTGAAATACCCCCTGGTTCCTGTAGCAGTGTAATAGGCTAATCGGCACAGATTTGCTGTGTGTGTGTGTGTGTGTGTGTGTGTGTGTGTGTGTGTGGAAGGAACATCACTTCCCAAAGCACTTTGCGTAAAATCTCCTGTCTTTGAGACAAAACACCACCAGCTCTCATGCAACAGTTTTTCCACTGCAGCATTTCCGCTTCCGGGAGATCCTCACCCTCAACTGTGCTGAGTGACTTTTCCTAGGCAGATCCAGTCAAGCATCTACTCCCTGAAAATGGGGCGCCACCTAAAGACCTCATAACAACTCCATTAAAGTCCAGTTGAGAACCAGCGAGTGTCTTCTGCTTGCTTACAGAGCATGGGTGACAGGTTACTAACAGGAAGCTGGGTAGCCTCCCAACATTACCAAAAGTTTCATGGAGAAGGATGACTTCCCCGTAGCTGCATAGATGGGGTGCCCCTTCCCCATCCCAGTTTCGTAACTGTCCATACTGTGGCTCATCTGGAATGCTTCCAAGGCGTGTGCCACCACACCTAGTATTCTTTTAAGTTCTTTTTAGTTTGTATTTTAAATTTTTTATTTCTTATTTTTATGTTATTTGTATAAGTGTATTGCCTACATGTTTGTAAGTGCGTCTGTGTTGTGTGAAGCCTGCAGAGGCCAGAAGAGGGCATCCGAACCCCTAGAACTGGAGTTAGGACAGTTGTTCGTTGTCATATGAGTGCTGGGAATTGAACCCGGGTCTGCTGGAAGAACAGCAAGTGGTCTCAACTGCTGAGCCATCTCTCCAGCCTCCGGCTTTTATTCTTTTTCTTAAAATATTTTCAGTATTTTAAATTCTTCATCTTTTTTATTTATTTTTATGTGTATGAGTATTATGCTTGCATGTAAGCACCAGGTCCTGTCCTGCAGTCCCTGCCAAGGTCAAAAGAGGAGTTCAGACCCCCTAGAACTGGAGTTACAGCCAGTTGTTAGCTGCCCTGTGGGTGCTAGGATTCAAACTAGAGTCTTCTGCAAGAACAGAAAGTACTCTTAATCAATGAGCCATGCTTTAAAGCTTTAAATTCTTAATCTTTATTTAAATTCTTAATCTTTTTCATTTCTTTCCAGTTCTTCCCCAAAACATAACACTAAAAATGGAAATAAACTGAGCTCCTTTGTGTACAGCTGCTAGGCAATGATAGCCAAGACGCAGCCCACAGTGTTTCAGACATGCCCAGGGCCCTCAGGTGACATCTGTACATGACAGTAACCGGCTCTATCATCACTAAGCTTTTTGACCTCCTTGGTTTTCCTTTGTGTCTTAGTGCTGCCGATGTGTATGCACATGCACATGGCAATAAATTCTTATTGTGAAGAATCCTTGCACAGAGAGGCCTCTGAAGCTCTTGTCTGAATTCATACTGACCCTCAGAGTTCATACTTGCTTATTTTTTGTTGAGACAGGTCTCAGTCTGTATCCCAGGCTAGCCTTGAATTCTTGGTTATTTTCCTGCCTCAGATTCCTGGGTGCTAGGATTACAGAGATATACCACCATACATGGATATTTTTTAGTTTTTGAGACAAGGTCCAACGTGTAGGCCAGGCTGGCCTGTCTAAGCGCTGTAAGCCGTATTGGGCTTCCAGATCACATGCTTTTATTTTTTTTATAAATTTTTAAAATTTTATTTAACTTCTTATGTGTATGAGTGTGCATGTAAGTAGGTGCACCAGTGTTGTGCAATGCTGGGGAGGTCAGAAGAAGGCATCAGATTCCCCTGGAACTGGAGTTAAAGACGGTTCTTTTTTTTTTTTTTTTTTTTTTTTTTTTATTTTTAGGGTTTTTTTTTTTTTTTTTTTTTTTTTTTAGTCCCAGCTGGCCTGTGAAACTCACTCTGTAGACCAGCTGGCCCTGAACTCACAGATTCCCCTGCCCTGCCTCCCAAGTGCTACGATTAAAGACATGTGCCACCACGCCTGGCTAAAGATGATTCTTTTTTTTTTTTTTGTCTTTTCGAGACAGGGTCTCCCTGTAGCCCCAGCTGGCCTGGAACTCACTCTGTAGACCAAGTTGGCCTTAAACTTACAAAGATCCACCTGTCTCTGCCTCCCAAGTGCTAGGATTAAAGGCGTGCACCACCACGTCTGGCTAAGACGGTTCTTAACTGCCATGTGGGTGCTGGGAATCAAACCCGGGCCCCCCCGTAAGAGTAGTCAGTGCTCTTAACTGCTGAGCTATCTCTCCAGCCCCAAGATCACATGTTTTTAAAATGACTGAGCTGTTATTATCTTTATACTCCAGTTCTATTTATTTATCTCTTTATTGATTTATTGTTTTGGGGCAGGGTCTCCCTGTAGCCCCAGCTGGCCTACCACTTGCTATGTAGACCAGGCTGGCCTCAATCTCAAAGAGATCTACTTCTGCCTCCCAAATGCTGGAATTAAAGGCATGGGCCACCATGCCTGGCTATTTAAAAAATTTTTTGATTGAGTTATTTTTTTGTGTATGAATGATTTACCTGAATGTTTGTAAGTACACCATGTGCGTGCAGTGCCCACAGAGACTAGAAGAGGGCACTGGACCCCTTAGAAATGGAGTTACAGACAGTTGCTGCCGCAAACCGTCCCAACGGTGGGCTCACTCAATTTGCGGGATCCAGGGTCTTGGAAGGATGGCATGGATTAGGCGAATGACAGACAGAGACCACACCAGAGATGGCTTATGAATCTGCTGTGCTTTTACTGAGATCAAGTCAAGTTTTTATATCACAAAGCTGGGAAAGCGGGCTGGGAAAGCAGGCTGGGGAAGCAGGCTGGGGATTTGCACTTCTCCGAGAACAAAAGGCTCATTACTAAAGGAATTGCACCTGGGTTTACAAGGACAGCAAGTCAGATAAACTTTACACATCAATGGAAGTTTACACATAGTATACTGCTCACACTGTCTTGGCAGGGGAGATAAGCAACAAAACAGTAGTCCTAAAACCACAAACCATAAACAGTTTGTCTCTGTTTAGAAGTTCCAATTTGGTGTTTCTCATCCTTCCTGGAGCCCGATTTTCCAAGGCTGCTTGTTATCTCTAGGCTGTTATTCAAGCCAAAAGCCTGGAAAAGCCTCTTAATTAGTTCTGTTTTTCTTAAAGGAGAAAGCCCGCTGTGTGCCTCTAACTAATTTGTTATACTTTAACATGCATAACTGTAACTAAAACTTTATCTTACTAATTCTATCAGATATAGATTCCTGCTTAAAGGACTGAGCCTTTATTTTATTAAATCTGGAAGAATACTTTTATTATTTGTAACTGACCTATGATATCACTCAGTGTAATGTTTTTCATTCATAATATCTTTGTGGGGACTTCTAAGACAAAGGAGCCTTTAGATACTGTTTCTCTGTATGATTTTACTTAGGTTCATGAAGCTTCTGTTTGTCTGATTTATTTCCAGACACATTTAAATGTCCCTTGTCTGGGACTGAGGTTGTGCTGAGCTCAGGAAAAGACTAAAAAGACAGTGTACAAAGTCCAACACTCATGAAGCATAACATCTTTGTAGTGTGCCGTGATCTTGGAAGCTGAGGCCGAGTACTCTGCCAGGGACCACCAGGGAGCCTAGCCTCGGAAGGCACATAACTCCCGTCTGTTATTATGACTTTCATCATTGCTCACACAGACGACACTGGAGTTGGTGTGGCAAGTTGCCATGTGGGTTCTGCGAATTGAACCCTGGTCCTCTAAAGAGCAGCCAGTGCTCTTAACCAACGAGTCTCATGCTCCAATTGGTCAGCTCTCTTAGAGGCTCCTGTTATCTCCTGTGTATGCTGGGAGAGTAGCACCTAGAACGCTGGCCCCAGAGGGTTCCACATGGCACGTCTAACAAGCTGGGGGGGGGGGGTCCTGTGATCTTTGGGGAGGGGGCAAGGGCTCTCAGTTTCTTTAACCTTTAAGGAGATAATAATGTTTTTCCTATTCACTAGTACCTTCGCCCACTGCGGGTAATGGTTTATGTTTGTCGAGTGATTTTGTACACCAGCCACTGTTTCCACTGGAGCAACACATTTCATTCTCACGACACTGTGTCCTAGGTACTACTGATATTTCTATTTTGCAGCTAGAGAAACAGACAGAAGAGGTCAAGTGATGTCACTTGGTGAGCAGCAGAGCTCATGGGTAGTCGGGGAGGATGGGCAGCAGAACTCAGGGGTAGTCGGGGAGGACCAGCAGCAGAGCTCAGGGGTAGTCGGGGAGGACCAGCAGCAGAGCTCAGGGGTAGTCGGGGAGGACGAGCAGCAGAGCTCAGGGGTAGTCGGGGAGGACCAGCAGCAGAGCTCAGGGGTAGTCGGGGAGGACCAGCAGCAGAGCTCAGGGGTAGTCGGGGANAACATATATGACAGAATGCATGAAATCTGGTGAGGGGTATGGGAGGGCTGCAGATAAGGGAGGGGATGTAATTATGATTAAGATGTATGAAATACACAAAACTTTAATAAAAATTAGAAAAATGTAAATAAAATGAAACAACAATAATAGTAATAGTAATAAACTTATCATAAACTGCGATGAAAAATAGAAAGTCTTAGAAACTGAAATATGCTAGAACAGAAAGGAAGGACAGATTTTTTTTTTTTTTGTCTTGATGAGACAGGGTCTCCCTGTGGCTCCAGCTGGCCTGGAACTCACTCTGTAGAACAGGCTGGCCTTGAACTCACAGAGATCCGCCTGCCTCTGCATCCCAAGTGCTAGGATTAAAATGGCTTTGCTTTTGTGCTCCCCAGTCCTTCCACACCTTCTGTTTCGGCTGCTCAGCTCCCTTCATCTACCAAAAATGGTAACAGACTCTACTCTCTTGGCTACATATATGGAATTCCCTGTGCCTTGTTACGACAAAGTAGTTGCTAAAGTAGACATAGGAACTCTCCACTACCCTCCACAGAAAAAATTTTTGGATTGATTTATTTTTATTGTGTACGAGTGGTTTGCATGTATGTATGTAATGTGCACCTGTGTGTGCAATGCCTGTAGAGGCCAGAAGACGGCATCAGATCACTTGGAAATGGATTTATGGACAGCCGTTAGCCACTATTCAGGTACTGAGAACTGAACCAGCGGTCAATGCTCTTAACTGCCGGCCCCACCCTCCATCCCTCTCCACAGGAATTTTTAAGCCATATCTTGAAGAAAAGAGAGCTCTTCTTTCTTGGTTAGGAAAGATATGCATTCAGATCTGCTAACAGCCATGTCTTCTGTTGCATGAAAAGGCCAGTCTGAAAGAAAATGGAACAACCTCGGAGAAGAGCAGAGACGAGCAGCTCAGAGTCTTGATGAAGTTTGAGCCACAGCTAGACCAGTGCAGGACTGGAGCGGACACAGTCCCACATCCCACGGGCTCATTGTTTGGATTACACTGGGATTTTCTTTTTTCCCATTACCTAGTGCTTCTACAGCCGGCAATCCTGAGGAAAGACCAGGGCTAGCCTGAGACATGGCAGTCCCTAAGCTGGGTCTGTCCACTTGTCGGTGATGCCGAAGGCTGAGCAGCTGCTCTTCTGTCCTAGCACCTGTGTGAGCAGTGACCCTGTCCAAACGAGGCATTTCTGGAACGGAAATGACATGAGTTTTTGAGTAAGTCAAGATCGCGTCTAAATATTAGTATCTGTTGGTGACTTTTTTTAATGTAAACTAAAAGTTATAATTAGAAAGATGAAAATAACTTAGAATATTAGAAATGTTGCTGCCATATGTTAAAACTATTTTCTTTTTGTCTTAAACAGAAAATTAAGGGACACCATTTCAAAACGGGCTGTTCAAGGGAGTCATGAGATATTTATAGCTCTGCAGGGTGTCTCACCAATGCTGCACTCTCGTGTGGCAGAATCTGGAAATGCAGTAGCAGTATAGGACTGATTCAACCAACAAGCACTAAACATCATGTGCCATTAGATATGGTTTGTTTTTTTTCTTTTTTTTTTAATTTTTTTATTAATTTTATTTATTTCCATATGTGTATGAATGTACTGTCTGCATGTAGGTTTGTGCACCCGTGTCGTGCAATGCCGCGGAGGTCAGAAGAGGGTGTCAGATTCCCCTGGAACTGGAGTTCTCCTGGAACTGGAGTTTCGGATGGTTCTCGGCCGCCATGTGGGTGCCGGGGATCGAACCTGGGTCCTCTGTAAGAGCGGTCGGCACTCTTAACTGCTAGGCCATCTCTCCAGCCCGGTTTGTTTTTTTTCTTAAGGGGTCAATTTGACATTGTGTCTTTAATAAGGCTCAAAGTTCGAACAATTTGTTGCACCTCTTTGCAAATTAGAATTCCCAGTATGATTAATTTTTTATGAGCTTTCAAATAATTTTATCTTTAGTAACCTGGTGTTAGGACCAGGTCAGAAAGAAGTTAATCAAAAGGAAAGGGTGAACCATGCAGGAGCAACTCTCTAGTTGAAGCAGGTCTGGTTCCCATGACTACCTTAACCACAAGAATACAGTCTGACCCTGAGTTATTAGTTCCCAGAGCTACCTGAGGTCAGGATGAACTTTCCCAGCCCTGTAGGAGTGCTTCCTACCCCCTAAGAAGCCCATTCCTCTCCAAGGGACTTCACGCTGCTAAACACAACCAATCAGCTTAAAGGTCACCACTGCTTGCACTGTGTTTCTATAGCCTTGCAGTTGTGTATGTATAATGTCACCAAGTTCCTCTAGTATGTGGCTTTGGCTTTAAAAGGTCTCTGTAACAGATAGTCGGGGTCGCACTCATCCCTGTGTGGAATGGGTTGTGTCCCTGACACATCAACAATTGGCTCCCTTGATGTGTCAGTTTTCTTAATTGGGTTCTGGTGCAGTAGCAAATTAAATAAATTTCATATCAATCTGTGGCCCCTCATTGGTTAATCTTGTCAGTGTGGCAGTTTGAGTCCAACATCTTGGAGGTCCCACTGAGATATTCCACCTCTGCCTCAAGGGACCCCTGGACACCAGCAAGCCTTGGAAAACAAAACGCTTTGAAAGGACTGAGCATAAGCTCCTGTTTTGGTTTCAGTTTTCTGTTTCTGTGGTGCCAGGGCTGCTGCCTTAGAGGAAGGTTGGACACCACTAGTTCCTCTGGGCATGAGAAAAGGAGGACGCTCCGACTCTCCAGTAGACGAACAGGAGGTTCATCTGATACTAGACTCAGGGACGTGGGGCACGGACAGTGGGTCCGGCCCTTCAGTTCTGGTCATGGCAGACAGCCTCTGCCATCTCAGTCCTTTCTGTGTCCTCTGTGTCCTTACCGTGTTCATTTGATTTGTGGTCTTTGTGTTTTTCTCATTACCTCTTTTGTTTCTGTTCTTCTGTACTTCGAATCTAACATGGGACAGCCTACTTCTTCTAATCCCCTACTCCCCTCTCTCCTGTGCAGGCAAGCATGCACACAAAGGGCTCATGCTGTGAGCTCTAAGCAACTAGAGCTTCCACTACTCCAGTCCCATAGAAATACAAGATCCATCATAGTAAGATGCCAGGCAGCTGGCTCTACTTAACAGGACTGTAAGTTAAGGTGGAACAGACATTTAGTGAAATTAACCCATCATTTGGGGGCTTTGAGTACGAAAGTGTTTTAATGGAGCTAACTAAAAAAATGTCTTAAACTCTAAATGATTGTGTGTAAATGTGACAATGAAAAATTAATGGTTCCACAGTTCTGAACAGCCAAGGTGTGCAGCAGACCAGAAAACTGAGAACTTTCTGTGCCTTGACATCAAGTTATTCTATGAGATTTTAAAAAGAAAAAGGGAATCTCTCATTACATTAAGTCATATGTCTTTGCAAGCTGTCTGTGTGTTAACTGTTCTCCCATGTGTCTGAGATTCATGTCATGTGTGTTCTTCTGCTTTGGTTTCTGTTAAAAGTGGCCACTTCAAAGTTCTTTCATTCTGTATTGTGCACATAAATTAAGTTTACTTTTGGCATGCCTCTTAAACTTTTTCAAAGGCCTAATTTGAACCCGGGTTCCTAAGTTCCTACAGAGAAAAATTCTAAAGTGGTTATCTAAAGGTTTTATTTGTTATCTATTAAGACTGGATTTGATCTCTAAATTAAACTGTTTTAAAGTTGCAGGTATTCTAACTTCAGTTTCCTTTCAACTTGTTTTCCAGACCTCTGAAGACCTGATTTTTAACCCTTATGGTTAAAACAAATGTCTGTTTTCTTTCCTTCTACTTAGCCAGGCTTTTGACAGCTGTGCCGCCATAAACAGTGGCACACGGCTTCCCCTGGATGCCTGTAGACTGCAATTTCTTCCCTCCAATGAAACAGTCTAAAGTGTTTTTTGGTATTGTTCATTGCTGAATTGTCTTGGTTTTGTACTGCCTTGATAGGATTTAATGTTTCCTGATACCTCATTCTTTAGCTTCTTCCTTGGTGAAACTGTCATTTTTTTTTTTTTTATGTGTCTCTATGGTAGAGTGTACGGTCTTTTGGGAACATGCCCAAAAGTGGTATGGCAGGGTCATATGGTAGTTATATATTTTTTATTTATTTATTTATTTATTTATTTATTTATTTATTTATTTATACATATATTTTTATCAAATCTAGACCCGTGTCCCCCCATCCCCCCACCCTTCCAGAGTTCATGCATTCTGCCAAACATGCTATTCATCTCTTTCTCAGTCTTTCTCAATATTCTCCATGGGGAAGTTGACTGTTTTGAGCAAAAGTTCACTGTTTCAGTCAGTTCTTTGATGCAGTCTTTTCTGTTGTTGTTGTTGTTTCCAATATGCATCACTCCCAACTGCTTTGGACAAAAGCTCAAGGGAAAAAAGCACAGGAAATACTTACAACTGGGTAATTGGCATTAGCATCCACAGATGAGGGATACCATTCGTTGTTTGTTTTTCTGGGACTGTTACTTCACTCAGCATGATGTCCTCTAGCTCCAGCCATTTTCCTGCAAAGCTCATGATGTCATCTTTCTTTACTGCTGCATAGAACTCCGTTGTGTAGATGTACCACATTTTCTCTATCCACTCATCAGTTGAGGGGCATTTGGGTTGGTTCCAGCTCCTTGCTATTGTGAAGAAAGCTGAAATAAACATGGCCGTGCATGTATCTCTGTGGTGGGGTGAGTCTTGGGGGTACATGCCCAGGAGTGGTATGGCTGGGTCGGGTGGCAAGTTCATT
>VZQC01003012.1:3794895-3882609 GCA_009823505.1 Rhizomys pruinosus | reverse complement strand
CATCTCTAATTCCTCACTTGTGAAGTCTCTGTTCAGTTCTTTGCTCCATCTATTGAGTGGGTCATTTGTTTTCTTTTTTCTTTGTTTTTTGAGTAGTTTATATATTCTGGAAATCAATGCTTTGTCAGATGTATCTGCAGTGAAGGTTTCCTCCCACTCTGTGGGATTTCTCTTCACTTCCTTGATTGTTTCTTTTGATGTACAGAAGCTTTTGAGTTTGATGAGGTCCCATTTGTCAATTGTCGACCTTAATTCTTGTGCAGCTGCTGTCTGATTTAGGAAGTCTTTTCCTATGCCTATGTCTTGTAGTCTGCTGCCAACTTTTTCTTCTATCACCTTCAGAGTTTGGGGTTTCATGTTGAGGTGAAACTGTCTTTAATTATTGTATTGTGACTTCAGTTATGGCTAGCCTTCAGTACAAACTGGATATATAATTTTGTTTTTCATCACGTGTTAAAATATTTCAATAAGTTCGTAGTTTTGAAACCAAAGGTGTAAAGCATCAATGACAGCATGATAAGAAAAACTGTATTAGCCATCTCAGCCTTGGGAATGCAATTGGGGCTGCATGCTTTAAATGACATCTCTGAAGAATGAAAACATTTCTGCCAACAAGGTATGCGAGTCTGTTCAATACAAACACTAGGATAAAAATCTCTTGTATGAATGTATGGATAAATTGCCTATCTATGTGGATGATACTGTTAAAAGCTCTGTAACAGCATATTAGAAATCTATCAGACATTGATGGACAGTATATTTTTTTTCTCCAATGTGTGTATGTCTGTGTATGGTATGTCTGTGCCTCTGTTCAGTACAAGCTTTATAGACTGCCATCACCAAAATTAAGTTTTAAAACCTTATGTATGAGTGTGGGTATAAAGTACTGTTCACTTTTCAGAATTCTAAAATGTGGTTATAGCACATACAAGAAATTGTGTTCCACGGCTGGAGATTCTCAGTGCTATATGCAACATGTGGACAGTCTATAAAGATTGATTTTATGAATACCAATCAGTTTGATATTCAAGGGTAAAGTAAAAGTTATTCAAAAATTTTAAAAAATTGTCTTAGACCTGAGTATTAAATAGGTCTTTTGGATTAATAGAATCAAACTGCCCTTTGAAGGTTTAAATTCCACTTTGGATATGGAAGTTGTATGTCTGTTTGTTTGTTCACACTGTTTGTCACCCCCCCTTAAGACAGTTTAAAATTCATTGAAAAACACAAGTCAATAAATTTTTGAGGTAAGGTAAAAAAATGGTTAAAAAACTAATGCACGCCAGGTTTGGTGGTGCATGCCTTTAATCCTAGCACTTGGGAGGCAGAGGCAGGCGGATCTTTGTGAGTTCAAGGCCAGCCTGGTCTACAGAGTGAGTTCCAGGACAGCTGGGGCTACAGGGAGACACTGTCTNAAAAAAAAAAAAAAAAAAAAAAAAAAAAAAAAAAAAAAAAAAAAAAAAACCAAACTAATGCATAATTTCTTAGTGAATAAAAGTGTAGCTGTTAGATAAAATATCCAAATTCACATCCTGGTATTTTAAAAATAGCTCACATGAAAAACCATGTTGTGTTAATTTGTTTTATTTTTTTTTCAATTTATTTTATTTTTCTATGTGTATGAATGCACTGTCTGCATGCAGGTTTGTGCACCCGTGTCGTGCAATGCCGCGGAGGTCAGAAGAGGGTGTCAGATTCCCCTGGAACTGGAGTTCTCCTGGAATTGGAGTTACAGATGGTTCTCAGCCGCCATGTGGGTGCTGGGGACCGAACCCGGGTCCTCTGCAAGAGCAGTCGGCGCTCTTAACCACTAGGCCATCTCTCCAGCCCCAATTTGTTTTAAATTCATGCCATTATAGTTCTATATGGGGTGTTGATTCATTTTTTCCCTTTAGGGGTAGTTTATAGTAGTGAGAATTGTCCCATATGTTCCTGGGTTATATATGTACCAACTAAAGCTGTAAATTGTGAGCACTAAAAAGCACTATTGTGACATAAACATCAAAATAATATATTAAAGGTAAATATACATTACTGTGAAATTTATCTTCCAACTCTTTAAGTTTTAGAGATTTGTGTTACTGGGTAACTGTTGAGTTTTGAGAACACTGCACATTTTTGTGAACCAAAATTATTTACTTTGTAACTTATGCAACTTGGCAAGTGCTTTTGATCTGATGGGGTTAATACCATGAAATAAAATTTGGGGGAAACTTTAGATAATTTAAAAAGAATTAATAATCATTGCTACATCTATGATAAAAGTGTTTATTCTGGTTTGCTTACAAAATGCTACAGTTGGCAAAAATGATAAACAAAGTGTCAACACCCTATGGATGCAGAGGATTAATAGAACGAACATTTGATAAAAATCACTTGGTAAGGATTATAAACTATTTTTCACTTAAAGTGAAACATACTTTTTGTTTTCTTTAAATTTGTTGCAGATCTAGTCTTTAGTTTCCTGCATGTTTATTGTGACTTGCTGTTGGTACATTAGCTTATATAACTCTGCTATATATCTGTTATACTTGGCACATGTTGCTTTTAATATTTTTAAGAAAAATTAGGTTTCACTTCTGGGGACCATATGAGAACAGTCTGAATGAAACCAATTCTGGTGAGCTTGATTTAAGCATTTCCTGCCTTCTGTAGGTATGTGTTAATGCCCTCCCCTCCTTTTTCTTCTCAAAGCTGTAATTCAAAATTTGGGGACAAGTAACATGGCCATCATTTGAGATCGTCCTAGAAGGTATTGTTTTTAGCCTCTTTATTATCTTAGGTTTGTTTCCTGGACTATGTTAAAGAACAGATTGTGTGCTTTACTGGATAGATTTAATGCCAACTTGACACACCTGAGCTAAGAAACCTCAATAATTGCCTTCGTTAGACTGGCCTGAGCCCATTGTGGGCAATGCCATCCTTGGCCAGATATTTCTATAGTGGATACAATAAGTTAAACATGAGCCAGCAACACAAGCCAGTAAGCAGCATCCCTTCCTAGCCTGTGCTGCAGTTACTACCTTCAGGCTCCTGTCATGAGCTCTCACTATTAGTCAGAATGTTTCACAGCAGCAATTAAGAATTATAAAGAATATTTAAGTCAATGTTCAAGATTTATTTATGTGTTATATAGAAAACATTCAACTGACCCTCTTGGAGGTTTAACCATACTTAAAACTCTGATCTGATTTGGCAAGAGGGATTTAAAAGGACAATATTTTGGCCCTTACCCTCTAAAGTCAACTCAAGTCCTACGGTCTTGCATTGGCACCTTTGTACATGTCCTGTGGCAGTGAGTCACCAGTCATCCTGAGCCAGGAAGGTCTTGGAGATTCACTTAAGTGGACTTCTTCTGGCCAGTGTCCAGTCAAAGGAGGAAAGTTGGTATAGAGGAGAAGCTCCTCACGCTTCAAAGGGAAGCTCTGGTTAAGCAAGACCTGACTTTGTCCTCACATAGATGGAACTGTTAAAAAGTGCCAGGCACAAGGCCTGAATGACCCTTAAGGACCAGAATCTCAACTGACCTTAACACCCAAACTAATTTGATTTATCTGAGCTAACTGTGTGGTTTTAAACAGCCCAACAGGAAATTGTGATCAAAGAAATACCATAAAGATAGGTAAAAGATCTACTGTACCATGCTAGAATATAACTCAGAAATAGGTTAAGCTGGCTCTCATTCTGGAGCCCTGAGTATTAAAAAGAGCTTTTTGAAATTCCTCAGAATAGAGTATAGGTCCTCTTTTCCTCTGGAAATTCTAGACAGGGACCTTCCAATCACTAATACACCCACTAGGCCCCTTGTCGGTACAGTGAAGTCTGTGCACTGGTACACTCACATAAGACTTAACCAGCTTGTCTTTTCAGTTGCAGAAAAACTGTATACTAACTACTGCCTACTATTGATCTGGACCAAAATACCTGGCAACTAGAACGGCCAAGATTTGGGAGACCGGATTCTAACCCTCCAGCCTGACACCTTGTATTAGTCACTTTTCTGTTGCTGTGATAAAACACCATGACCAAAGGAACTTATAAAAGGAAGAGTTTATTTGAGTTTACGATTGATGGTTCCAGGGAATTAGAGTCCATTGTGGTGGGAGGCATGGCGGCTGGAGCAAGCCGAGGGTCATATCTCGAAAAGAGCACAGGAAGCAGAGAGACTGGAGACCATGAGGCTTGTTAAACTCACCAAGCCTGCCCCCATTGACATACCTCCCCCAGCATGGCCACACCTTCTAAGACCTCCAAAAACAGCACCACCAACTGGAGACAAAATGTCTGAATACTTAAAGCCTATGGGGGACACTCATTCAAACCACCACACACCTGTTCCCTCAAGACTTCATCCCTCCTCAGCTCTGAAGCAGATACAGAAGAGAGAACAGCATCCCATTCCCCTATAATCAAAAGACAGGAATGTTAGGTCTGAGTTTCCCAGAATTCCAAGGGTCACACAGGTGTCCACTTCCCCTAGGGGCTGTCAATCTTATGACCTCTTCCTTACCTGAGGTCCTGCCCAGAGCCTATATAGGAATGTACCTTAGTAGCCATCTTGTTTGCTGACTGCTCCACCAGGTGCCCACAGATGCCATGGCTCAGTTAATCTCTGAAGTCCAGCTCATAGTCCTTGGACCCATTACTACAGATGAGTCCATGATTTGACTCATGATCCTAACTCAAAGGGGGGAATGTTAGGACCAGGTCAGAAAGAAGTTAATCAAAAGGAAAGGGTGAACCATGCAGGAGCAACTCTCTAGTTGAAGCAGGTCTGGTTCCCATGACTACCTTAACCACAAGAATACAGTCTGACCCTGAGTTACTAGTTCCCAGAGCTACCTGAGGTCAGGATAAACTTACCCAGTCCTGTAGGAGTGCTTCCCCCTAAGAAGTCCATTCCTCTCCAAGGGACTTCATGCTGCTAAACACAACCAATCAGCTTAAAGGTCACCACTACTTGCACTGTGTTTCTTTTTTTTTTTATTTTTTTTTAAAAATTTTTTTTTATTAATTTTATTTATTTCTGTATGTGTATGAATGTACTGCCTGCATGCAAGTCTGTGCACCCGTGTCGTGCAACGCCGCGGAGGTCAGAAGAGGGTCTCGGATTCCCCTGGAGCTGGAGTTCTCCTGGAATTGGAGTTTCAGACGGCTCTCGGCCGCCATGTGGGTGCTGGGGATCGAACCCGGGTCCTCTGTAAGAGCAGTCGGTGCTCTTAACCGCTAGGCCATCTCTCCAGCCCGCACTGTGTTTCTATAGCCTTGCAATTGTGTATGTATGATGTCACCAAGTTCCTCTAGTCTGTGGCTTTGGCTTTAAAAGTTCTCTGTAACAGATAGTCGGGGTTGCGCTCATCCCTGTGTGGAATGGGTTGTGTCCCTGACACATCAACAATTGGCTCCCTTGATGTGTCAGTTTTCTTAATTGGGTTCTGGTGCAGTAGCAAATTAAATAAATTTCATGTCAATCTGTGGCCCCTCGTTGGTTAATCTTGTCAATGTGGCAATTTGAGTCCAACACTGGCAGTATTCAAAGTGTGAAGGAAAAAAAGTTGTTTGTTCCCTTTACCAAGGTGATGCCCATCTCTACTTACACAATCCTCATCAAAAGCAATGAAGAGTTGGGATTCCCAAGAACCTGGGGCGGGTAAGAAGTCTTCAAGCTCACAGACTGATGGTTTGGTTTCTGTTGAGCATTGGATGGGGAGGAGATGGATGGATGGCAGGAGACATTAACGATTCCTTAAAGGACAGGACTCGGTCACTGGGTCATGAACACCTTGAAGCGGTTTTGTTTTTTGTTTTTTGTTTTTTTTTTTTGGTCTTTTCAAGACAGGGTCTCCCTGTAGCCCCAGCTGTCCTGGAACTCACTCTGTAGACCAGGCTGGCCTTGAACTCACAGAGATCCGCCTGCCTCTACCTCCCTAGTGCTGGGATTAAAGGCATGTGCCACCACCACCAGGGCTGAAGTGGTTCTTATTTGTCAACCAGCAGAACCGGGCAGGGTGGGCGGAGCAAGTCTGTTGTCCTGGTGGATCAAGCTTCTCCATCTATAGACACGATTGCCCTGCTTCTTAAGGTAATACTGGAGAAACATGATCACGCTTCAGCCCTGACCCACGTCAGTCCACAGCCAGCAGTGTTTGGCTGCCTGAAGCGTGGTCCCTTGCAATCTCCTGGTATTAACTGGAAGTGTCATGATTAATCTTTTTAAAAAACATTTTAAATTTTATTTTATTTTTATATTTTGGTGTTTTTGAGACAGGGTCTGCCTGTAGCTCCAGCTAGCCTGGAACTCACTATGTAGGCCAGGCTGGTCTTGAACTCACAGAGATCTGCCTGCCTGTGCTGGGATTAAAGGCATGTGCCACTATGCCTGGCAAACACTATTATTTTATATGAATGAGTGTATTGTCTGCATGTGTGTGGGTGTACCTGTGTTGTGCAGTGCTGGTGGAAGTCAGAAGAGGGTGTGGGATCCCCTGGAACTGGAGCTGCACCATCTCTCCAGGCCCCCAGTGTGATTGATCTTACTTATTGGATCGGGGAGATAGTTCAGCCAGTAAAGTGCCTGACAGGCCCCTGAGGAGTGGAGTTTGGGTCCCTGTTTAATTTAATTTAGTTTAGTTTGGTCTTTTTGAGACAGGGTCTCCCTGTAGCCCCAGCTGGCCTGGAACTCACCATGTAGAGCAGGCTGGCCTTGAACTCACAGATCCACCTGCCTCTGCCTCCCAAGAGCTAGGATTAATGGCCTATGCCACCACGCCCGGCTCCTGCCCCTCTTCTTTACAATAACTTCTATCCCTCTTCACACTGGACCTTGGTCTCTTGTCAAGATTTCTCACAGCTGGAGATTCCTTGGACATTCCTGTCTTAATTTTATCAGAGTATTCAAGGATAGGAAGCTTCAATTACTAAACCAGCACAGCCCTGTTCCCCTGAAGGTGTGGGGCCCTCCAGCCCGGGGCAGAAGGGGCTTGCATGTTGTCTCATCCATGTGTGCTGCTATAACAGAGTACTTGAAAATGGGAAATTAAATGAAAAGAAATGTATTTGGCTCTTGGTTCCCAAGGCTGAGATATCCAAGATCCAGGGACTGTGTCTGGTGAAGGCCTTCTTACTGCACCAGAACACAGCAAAAGCATCCATGGAGGGAGAGCCATGGGAGAGAAGGAAGGCATGGACTAACCCTTGATAGGGGCCCACTCTCTTAGTACCAGCAGCAAGCCACTCATGAAGACAGAGCCCCCATGACACAAGCACCTTTTCAAGGTCCTTCATACTGTCACACTGGGGGTTAAGTTTCCAACACATGGGACTCTGGGGACACATCCAAGTCCTAGCACCTGGGAAGTGCAATAGGATCTTGGGAAATGTTTAACTCACCTCCCTAAGGTTCACAAAGTCCAGGTAGAAGCAGAGCTGAGGCGCTGCTCCGCTGGTCTTTGCAATCTGCCCTCCCCTGCCCTCCCCCGCTGCCTAGGTTTTCTTTCTCACTGTCCCTCTTCCTCCCTCCATTCTCTTTACTTCTTTGGTCCATGCGGTCCTCCCTGGTGAAGGTTAAGGCTGCCCACCATTCTTTGCTCCACCCACTTCCTCTGAGGATCGCATTTTAGAGAGGAGAAAGTGGCTTTTATGGTCTGGACCAGAAGAGGTACCAAAGAACATCGGAAGGACAGATTTGTTTTGTCTTATCTTTTTGAGACAGGGTCTCCCTGTTACTAGGTTATAAAAAGGCACAACCCCCAAATAAAAGGCACATGAAGCTTAAGTCACTCCAGGAACATGATTTACTTCCATGTGGGCTGCCAGAGCAGGCACCTGCAGACACGTGGCTAACAGGAGCAGCACGGCAGGGGCAAGATGGCGCCTGGGCACCAGGGCAGGGCCTCAGGACAGAGGAAGTGGTCAGAAGGTTGACAGCCTCTGGAGGAAATGGGCGTCTGTGTGCCCCTGGGGATTCTGGGAACCCCAGACCTAACACCTGTAGCCCCAGCTGTCCTGGAACTAACTCTGTAGACCAGGCTGGCCTTGAACTCAGAGATCCCCTTGCCTCTGCCTCCCAAATGCTAAGATCAAAGGCATGTACTACCATGCCCAGCAGAAGGGAAGTTTTGACTTGGACTTCTGCTGTGATTTCTCTGGGTCTCCACAAGCTGCAAATATGTTCTGGGAATGTGGAGATGGCACTGCAGGTAAAGGCGCTGTTGAGCCTGATCATCTGTGTTCAGTCCACACATGGAAGAAGAGAACTGACCCCAAGTTTCCCTCTGTGTGGCCTGCACCTCTCCCCAGTAAATAAAATTGAAGAGGACTAGCAGGCCATTTAGAGCAACTCCATTGTTTTAGAGAAAAACTCCATTTTGTGCTAAAGATTTTTTTTGGAAATTGTGTCATTCTACAAAGAGCCAAAATGGCAGGCAGGTGGTGTTTACTCAGATCGACCCTTGAACTAGGATTCTGCAATGAGTTTGCAGAAGAACAATGGAAACTGGGAGGCAATTGAAGTGAGTCGACTTTGGGACAGCAGGGACAAAGAGAGTCAACAGAACAGGGATGAGTCAACAGAGATAGCAGGAAGAGGGGACCATCTCCTCTGCTATTTGCAGATAACATAGGAAGAATGGGGCCCTAAAGTTAGTCATCAAAATAGTCACCTGTAATAACCCCAGTAATAACTAACCCAGAGCCCACCAGTATGTGAACTTTATGTGAACTTTGCCTTTAACTCCTGTATAGGATTTCTCGGGTCACCCTCCCACCTGTGTGTAGAGAGAGAGTGGACCCCAGTGTGATGGTTATCAATCTGCCCTTTTTATCCAAATAAACTTCGCAATTGGTCTTTTTTCTAGATAAACTCCGTGAAAAGCAGCTGCCTGTCTCGGTGATCTGGCAGGGACTCCCTGGTCCCTAACAAAATAAAAAAAATCACCTTTTTCTCAGAACGGGGGTGTGGCTCGGTGGTCGCTGTATAGGCCTGTCATCTAAGATGCCATCTTCCTGAGCAGAGTTGTTCCTGCTTCCTAGGAGCTAACCCCTCTCCCCATAGAAGGAGGGGCAAGGAGATTCATAGGACACTCCCCTGAGAATCCAGCCACACTTTCCAGCCTGAGATAAGCAATTCAGCCTTAAAGGCATGTGGCCTGGGGGAGGGGCTGGAGTACGAGGACTGAGGAGGACTCAGGGAAGATCTCTTTTTATTTAGCCATGGGAAAGTCCTCATCCATGCTGGTATCCATCCTTGGGCAAAGAGTTCTGATGTGGCCTTTGAAGGGTCAGCCACGCTCCTAGGAGTAACCACTTACCTCCTGCTCTGTAAGTCCAATGAAGTCATTGGTCTCCCAGGGTGCATTTTGGTGGAATTGTACCTTGATTTGTTGTTGGGAACAGGGGAGGGTGGATGGATATTGTTTACACCCCCCACCCCACCCTTCCAGAAGATATTTCAGCAACTGGTGGAGCCTGTAACCAGCACAGGCTAGGTCCTAAGTCCATCCCCAGCACCAGGAAAAGACCCGTTGTTGCCCTAGTAGGTCTTGACTTCCAATAGAGAAGTCTAGCCCCACCTCCATAGCTGGCTTTGACCTTAAAGTTCACCAGCTGTATTAGTCACTTTTCTGTTGCTGTGATAAAACACCATGACCAAGGAACTTATAAAAGGAAGAGTTTATTTGAGCTTACGATTGACGGTTCCAGGGAATTAGAATCCATTGTGGCGGGAGGCATGGCAGCTGGATCTGGAGCAGCAAGCCGAGGGTCACATCTCGCAAAGAGCACAGGAAGCAGAGAGAGGGCGACTGGAGACCACGAGGCTTGTTAAACCCACTAAGCCTGCCCCCAGTGACGTACTTCCTCTAGCACGGCCACACCTTCTAAGACCTCCAAGAACAGTGCCACCAACTGGAGACAAATGTCTGAATACTTAAAGCCTATGGGGGACACTCATTCAAACCACCACATTCCACTCCCTGGCCCCCATAGGCTCATGACCATATAAAATGCAAAATGCATTTAGTCCAACCTTAAAAGTCCCCATAGTCTTTACCAGTTTCAATGCCATTCAAAAGTCTACAGTCCAAAGTCTCTTCTAAGACTCAGGCCAATCTCTTAACTGTAAGCTCCTGTAAAATCAAAAGGCAAATTACAAACTCCCAACAAACAGTGGAACTGAATACACATTCCCATTCCAAAAGGGAGGAATAGAGGCATAGTGAGGAAATACTGAACCAAAACAAGACCAAAGGCAGCAGGTCAAACCAAATCCAGTAGCTCCATGCGCAACTTCTGGGACTGACTTCCAAAGGGCTTAGAATGGCTCAGCTCTTACCGCTTTGCTTGCAACATACATCGCTTTCTTAGGCGGGTACCACTCCCTGTATGCAGCTCTCCATGGCAAATATCACACAGTTCTGGCAGCTATTGAATGTCTTCGTGGGTCCCTCCACTGCCACAGGCGTCACATTCACATCTTTCACGAAATGGCCCGCTGTCAGGGCCGTTCTTATTCAGGGGACCCCCTGCTGTCAAACTCTTCCTGGCCTCTTTGTCTCTCTGAAACTGTGGAGGACGAACTGATGACCCCTTCACTCTTGCAACCTTCACGCCTCTAAAGCCAACACCACGTGAATGAAATTGCCGAATCTGGCTAAAAGTTCAGGATGGACTCTCTCCTACTTTAACCACATATGCAAATTTTCTCTGACCTGGTAGCTTTTTGGAGGATTAGCTGGGTGTTTTCTTGCCCTGAAGGTACTGATGCTTTTGTTTACTTGTAAAATCTCCAGGCCTCTCCTTAATCACTTTATTCTCCTTATGAAAGGGAGCCTCCCCTTCACAGCCCTGGCGCACACCTTTAATCTTCCTATGTACTTTTCAGATCCAAACTATACATTTTGCATTTCTTCCTGCCCAATTTGCTCCTTTTTCACTGTAGATCTGTAGATCTGTATAATATTCACATTAAAAGCCACGCCACCATTCCTATGTTAGGCTGTCTTGAAATAACCTCCACCAATAAATTAGTCCATTGCTTTTCCAACTTAGCATCAGGCAAGCAGTTGGGCTGTGGGCAACTGCGGCCAGACTCTTTGATAAAAAACCCAGTTGCTGCCTAAGTATATTCCGCTGGAACTACATTCTTTGCAGCAACGCTTTCTTCCAGGCCTCCACTAGAATGGTCCCTTAAGCGCTGCTTACAGTAGCAACACCCCCCCCCCCCCCCGCTTTTTCTAGCCCAAAGTCCAAAGTCTTCCACAGTTTCTCCAAAATACCACATGGTCAGGGTCTTCACAGCCAACAGCCCACTCTCTGGGGACCAAATAACTGTATAGTCACTTTTCTTTTGTGGTGATACAAGCGACATGACCAAGGAACTTATAACAGGAAGAGTTTTTTGAGCTTACGATGGATGGTGTCCAGGGAATTAGAGTCCATTTGTGGTGGGAGGCATGGGTGGCTGGATCTGGAGCAAGCCGAGAGTCACATCCTGCAATGAGCACAGAGCAGAGGAGAGGGCCACGGAATACCATGAGGGCTGTGGGTAAACTCGACTTAGCCTTGCCCCGGTGACAATACTGTCCTTCTAAACCTCCAAGAACAGTGCCACCAACGGAGACAAATGTCTGAATACTTACAGCTAATGGGGGACACTCATTTCAACGGCACACACACCACATTGTGGAGAAACTGCAGAGAGAGAGAATACCTTCCCTCCTCAACAGTTACCTAAGATGCCACCACCTGTTCATCCATGAACCTAAGCGTGGACGAAATGCACAGGAAGCAGAGACAGCAGCCCTTATGTCAATTATTTTTTTTTTTTACATAAAGTTATTTTTTATTTTTTAAACAAATCAAGACCGCATGTTCATTTCCCACCCTTCCCACCCCTCCAGAGGCTCATGCATTTCTGCCAAACATGCTTTTCATCTCCGTAGTCCTCAAGATATTTCTCAATAGTCTCCATGAGGGAAGTTGACTGGTGTTTGAGCAGAAGTTTAATGGTTCAGTCAGTACATCGGGATTCTTGTGCCAGCCAGTGCCCTCCATGGGAGACATTAGAATTCACTACAAGTGACAGAAACCCAACTTGTAAGTATTAACTCCAGAAATCAGCAGAAGATTGCCCAACAGACTAAAATCCTGACCAGCCCCGATGTAGGTCGCAGGCTGAACCGAGTGTTTAGTATCTAACTGTGAATGTGACCATTAGTAGGCCTGGAGTGACATGTGCTCAGCAATAAGGGAGCTGCTTGTCCACAGCTATGCCAACCTGAGTTGTCCCATTGTCCTCTGAGGTCTACACATACGTAGCATGCACCATGGCCCCACACAGCATATGCCACAAACACATAGGCTCCCCCCCCCAAAACAAGCCAAAAACACAGACACACTAATAAAATAATTTAAGGAAAAAAAAATGACCCTTAGCATCTGGGAGAAGTGTCAATCAATTTTCCGACCCAGCCACCAAAACCTAAAATACTTATTCCTTGTCCCTGTGTAGAAAATGTACTGGCCTCAGGGTTAGGCTGAAAGAGTCTCTAGGTAGGGTGTCTTCACGTTGGCTGTGGGTGCAGAAAGCAGATCACGCCGTGGCACTGGGACTCTGGCTCTCTCCAGCTCTCTGCAGCAGACCACGCCGGGGCACCGGGACTCTGGCTCTCCAGCTCTCTGCAGCAGACCACGCCGTGGCACCGGGACTCTGGCTCTCCAGCTCTCTGCAGCAGACCACGCCGGGGCACCGGGACTCTGGCTCTCCAGCTCTCTGCAGCAGACCACACCGTGGCACCGGGACTCTGGCTCTCTCCAGCTCTCTGCAGCAGACCACGCCATGGCACGGGACGCTGGATCTCCAGCTCTCTGCAGCAGACCATGCCATGGCACCGGGACGCTGGATCTCCAGCTCTCTGCAGCAGACCACGCCATGGCACGGGACGCTGGATCTCCAGCTCTCTGCAGCAGACCACGCCATGGCACGGGACGCTGGATCTCCAGCTCTCTGCAGCAGACCACGCCATGGCACGGGACGCTGGATCTCCAGCTCTCTGCAGCAGACCACGCCATGGCACGGGACGCTGGATCTCCAGCTCTCTGCAGCAGACCACGCCATGGCACGGGACGCTGGATCTCCAGCTCTCTGCAGCAGACCACGCCATGGCACGGGACGCTGGATCTCCAGCTCTCTGCAGCAGACCACGCCGTGGCACCGGGACTCTGGCTCTCTCCAGCTCTCTGCAGCAGACCACGCCATGGCACGGGACGCTGGATCTCCAGCTCTCTGCAGCAGACCACGCCATGGCACGGGACGCTGGATCTCCAGCTCTCTGCAGCAGACCACGCCATGGCACGGGACGCTGGATCTCCAGCTCTCTGCAGCAGACCACGCCATGACACGGGACTCTGGCTCTCCAGCTCTCTGCAGCAGACCACGCCGGGGCACCGGGACTCTGGCTCTCTCCAGCTCTCTGCAGCAGACCACGCCATGGCACGGGACGCTGGATCTCCAGCTCTCTGCAGCAGACCACGCCATGGCACGGGACGCTGGATCTCCAGCTCTCTGCAGCAGACCACGCCATGGCACGGGACGCTGGATCTCCAGCTCTCTGCAGCAGACCACGCCATGGCACGGGACGCTGGATCTCCAGCTCTCTGCAGCAGACCACGCCATGGCACGGGACGCTGGATCTCCAGCTCTCTGCAGCAGACCACGCCATGGCACGGGACGCTGGATCTCCAGCTCTCTGCAGCAGACCACGCCATGGCACGGGACGCTGGATCTCCAGCTCTCTGCAGCAGACCACGCCGTGGCATCGGGACTCTGGCTCTCCAGCTCTCTGCTGTGCTCTTCTCAGTGCTGGCATATGCTGTTGTTGCATCAAAACCTGCATCACATTCAAGTTGTAAATCACTGGAGGAAGTGGGTTTTCTTAGGTTTATGAAAACTTCCAGAAGCTTCTAGTAGACCTCACATCTCCATGGCCCCAACTAGGTCGTGGCTCTGTTGGACTTTTGGATTGCTTGATCAATTACCCAAGAAGAATGAGTGCGCGCGTTCCGCACACACACCATGGCAACACACACACACACACACGCATAGCCTTAAACACACAGTTGCAATGTTCACATGCCTTCACATTCAGATACACTTTCATACACGTACACACTCATGTACACATGCCCACTGACCTAGCCATTTATTCATAAATACTCTCATACTAACACACATTTCTACACATGCACTCACACACATATCTATGCAACACACACATGTTGTCACAAACACAATGTAATAAAAAAAAGAAAAACTTTCCAGGTGTGGTGGCAGGCTTTAATCACAGTACTGGGAGACAGACACAGCAGATACTCTGTGAGTTCAAGGCTAGCCTTATCTACATAATGAGTTCAGGCCATCTGGGGCTGCAAGGGAGACCTGTCTCAAAAAGAACAAAGAAAACAAAAAAGCTCAGGCTAAGAATTAAGCTCAGAAGAATGCAAGTGTATAAGGCCGTGGGTTTGACCCCCAACATAAAATGACCATGGCCGGCACGTGATCAGAAGTTCAAGGTCGGTAGCAAGGCTACGTTTGTTCATTCCAGGCCAGCTGGGTAACTTAGACCCTGCCCATTCAAAAAAGCAAAACCAAACTCAGTCTGATGGCTGGAATAGAACTCAGTGGTAGAGCAGTAGTCTATCAGTTACAGGGCCTAGGTTCAATTCCTGATGCTGAAAAAAAGGACAAAACTCCATCTGTCCCATTGAATAATAACTAACGTCCCTGCAGTCATAGCTAACATCTCTGGAAAGCAACCAGTGTGGGAAGCAGAACCGTTACAATGCTCACTCCCTTAGTCCTCGCCGCTGTGATGTGGGTGCTGTTGCATGACTCCACAGTACAGAATCCTGTGCATCCTGGGGCTTCAGACTGCAGTGTAGTCGCAGGTTTAGATTCAAATTGATCTCTTAATCCCTCAGATATCTTAGGCAAGTTGCTCCAACTCCATGCCCTAGGGTTAAATGAATAAATACTATACCTTGGACATAGTAAGTACTCCATATGTATTGGCCACTATTATTAGTTCAAAGGATTAGGCTGAGACCTAGGGAAGCAGATAGTATGTTCAAGGTCACATGAGAAGTTAGAGGCTAGCTAAACTGAAATCTTACCTGAGAGTTCTGCAGCCTACAGGCCTGACAAGTTGTGGTTTCTTTCATTCTTCAGGAAAGAAGCCCAGGGTGGGGATCTATGAGAGATAAGGGAAGAGAAGAAAGAGAGAAGAGAGAGAGAGAGAAGGAGAGAGAGAGCAACAGAGACAGAAGGGTTTGGTCCTGGCTTGGACCCCTCATACGGTCCATACATGCAGAAAACCATCACTGAGGCTGGCTCCATAGCTGTGCTGTTACGCGTCTTTTAACACGCCTCACGGTAGACACCGACAATGCTGGATTGCTGGGGTTCTAAGGCAGCATGGCTATTGAAGACATGTAGAAGCGTGTCACAGTGCCTCAAGGTTCCTGCTATGGACCCACTGTTTGACACTCACACACCTCTGCCCCCAAGTTTAGACCTTGAAGTCCTAGCCCTCAATGTGATGGTATTTGGAGGTGGGGCCTTTGGGAGTTGATTAGGTCCTAAGGGTGGATCCCTCAAGAAGGGGATTCAAGTTCTTATCACAGAGGCCCCAGGAAGTGCCTTGTCCTTTGCACAAGTGAGGACACCAAGGAAGTCCACTGTCTGCAGAGCAGGAAGCCACCCTCACCAGACACTGGGTCTGCCAGCCCACAGACCTTGCATGTCTAGCCTCTAAATTGTGAGAAAAGAACTTCTACGGCTTACAAGCCCTCAGCAGCTGACCCAACTGGGAGATGCCCATTGGCTCTGAGTCTGGCCCCGCTTTGCAAGCATGCGCTGCAGGCTGAGTCCTCTCCTGCAGCCTTCTTCCTTTCCGTCCTCCTTTCCTCCCTTACTAGGGTCAGGGCCACATTGTGGGTAAAGCTTTCCCCTGCGCTTTCCTGGACCTCTCGTGTCCCTGTTGCCTCATGTATTTCTCTCTCAACAAACCTCTAGTGTTACCCTGTTTTGGCAGGAGCATCTTGGAGAACTAAAAGTGACTGTGGTGAAGCCCAAGGCTCAGTAGGGTAGGAAAGGAAGAAGTCGTGACCAACACTGTCATATGATGCTGTCCCTCCAAGTCCGCTTCTTTCCTCTAATGATGTCATGGGTCTAGGTGGCTGTGTTTCTAGGACCTGGCCAAGAGCTCTTTGGACCAATGATGGACATCTGTCCAGATCTGGATTGAAGTCCTCTCTCAGGGACTTGAGGATGGAGAGAAGGAGGGGAAGAAAAAAAAAAAAACGTGGGGGGGGGGGGGGGGGGATAAAGCACAGGTGGGCAAGCCTCGTGACAAAACGGAGCCAGAAGTAGACACAGTCAATGGACAGACAGAGGACTGAATTGGGCAGAGGTCAATGTCCCACCCTGTACCTTACATGGCCCCCACGTTTGGTGGCTTCCAAGGCCCAGCTAGATGTATCAGCTCAGCCTGGGTCACAGGCTCTATCTCCACTTGTAGCAGAGCCTCATCTTAAATGGACAGAATTTTAGAGCAAGAAGGCCCGCCCCTTCAACATAACTTATGGTGGAGACCCAAAGCAGGACATTCCCTCCCTGTATGGTCACCTTTGCCAAGATCTGTGGTGATGAATTTCCATAATTCTTGCTCCAGTCCAAGGTAGGGAGGGAAGCGGACTCTTAGCAGAAGGACTTCTACCTTCTTCAACAGCCCAACCACCCCACCACCGACACCCCCCGCCCCACCCAAGCAAACGAAACCCGCATACCCCCCACCCCAAAACCACCAACCCACCCCCCCCCGCCCACCAAACAGACCAACAAAAACCACCCCCCCAAACCAACCCCCACCCCAACCCCCACCCAAGACACGCCAACACCCCCCCCCCCAACCCACCAACACCCCCCCACCACACCACCCACCACCCACCCACAAACCCACCCCCCCCCCCCCACACACCACCCACCCCCCCCCCAACACCACCCACACCCACACCCCACCCCAAACCAACAACACCAGCCCCCACCCCAAACCCACACCCCCCACACCAACAAACACAGCAAAACCTTTGCCTAGCCTGTGGATGCTGACACCGTCGCGGAAAAGCCCATCTGCCTAGACGCTTCGGGCCAGACCAGGGTGTTACTATCACAACAGGGTCTACACGGTGAGGACACCATTTCTTATGGGTTATCTTTAGTTTGTTGTAATTATAGTAAAGGCAGCTTAAGGAAAAAAGGTTACTTAGGCTCACATTGAAGGGATGTAGTTCCTCATGGTAGGAAGTAATGACGGCAGGAGCTTGAGATGTAGAGGACAATGTGTCCACAAACAAGAACCTAGATAATCCCTCCCAGGTGTTCCCAGAGCCTTGTCTCCTACATGAGCCTAGATTCCTTTTTTTTATTATATTTTATTTATTTCATGTAAAGGTGTACGAATTTTTGCTCATGCATTCCTGTGCACACTGACTTCAACGCAGCGGAGGTGCAAAAACAGTGTCGAAGCCACCTAGTAACTGGATTTCTCCTGGATT
Organism: Rhizomys pruinosus; assembly: GCA_009823505.1. Taxonomy (NCBI): domain Eukaryota; kingdom Metazoa; phylum Chordata; class Mammalia; order Rodentia; family Spalacidae; genus Rhizomys; species Rhizomys pruinosus. Next base: position 3,864,999 of record VZQC01003012.1, on the reverse strand, counting down.
TGGAGTTTCAAACGGTTCTCGCCGCCATGTGGGGGCTGGGGAATCGAACCTGGGGTCCTCTGCAAGAATCAGCGCTCTTAACCTAGGCCATCTCTCCCAGCCCCGAGCCTAGAGTCTGTTAAGTTGACCCTAGTAACTATCACAGGGACCAAACTTTCAGCCCTAAGGCCAGACCTTGTCCACCGTACCCTAAAAAAACAATAGGGAAGGTTAGTGTCTTGAGCACAGTCCCCAGGAGCTATGAACAGGGAACCTGCACATGCACACAGAAGCCTGCACATGCATGCAGGAAGTCTGCACGCCCATACAAATTACAAATCTGCCTGAGTCACAATTCAGTAGCCACATCTCCTGGAGCCCCAGCTAGGGGCCACATTGGCTTATCAATAACACACCCACGTTTCCACAAAGAGAAAACGGTTCAGAAGGTTTCTCCTTCTCGGAACTTGTTGTCTTCAGTTAAGCTATTCTTTGTATCACACCAAAGCTGCTCTCCTGGAAAATTACTGAACTCAGGTCCCGTAGATTGAGTCATGTCCTTCTCTGATTCATCCACAGAAGCCTTAAGCCCCATTCAGATTGTGCTTGAGGTGGGCCTTAGGTTTCATAGCCACCATAGGTTACTACCAATTTTGTACCTGAGTTAAAAGTAAGCATTTTAAATAGTCTGTATGGAACAGCTTGCAGTTACAATTTATTCTTAAGAATCAGTATTCTGATGCTATTTGGAAGCTTATTATATGTCATCTAGGATTAGTAATTACATTATGTAAAATACTGGATCCCTTCAGTCTTAAATTACTACATACCCAAGCCCAATCGGGGATTTACAGTTGAGGTCTTCCCATCAGCCACTGGAAGCCAGGGGCTAATGGGCTAGGAGAGGCATGCAGTACAAGCTGACCTGTGCTCCCCGGTTCCAGTGCATTCGTCTTGTTTGTTTTTCTGCTCCTTAGGGTCTTATGGCCAGACTCACAGCAGATTAAATGGCAACAACATTTGTTTTGCAATGAGCAAAGAGCAAAGGTCCCTTTAAATTTAGCATTTTAACTTCATTAAAAATTTTTTATTCCAGCACATAGAACATGCTGTGAAAAAGGAGTCACAGAATGACAGCACAGCCCCTGTCATCTGGGAGGCTAGATTTAGAGCCATTTTCGAAATGTTCTGCACCACTGGGCTTAGGAAGATTTTCCTTTTCATGTATGCAACATTATGAACCAAAGACCAAATGTAAGACGCTAGTTTTAATATTTTTTGTTAACACCATATTGTTGAATGGCATGGTGCCAGTGGCAAGGGAGAGCGAAGGGTGCAAAACCTGTTGTCCATATGCTGTGGGATGAGTAATAACCACACGAGGGGAAACAAGGAATACTGGAACCTAAAGAGTCTGAACTCTGTGCTGGGGAGATGGCTGCATGGCAAAGTGCTTGAGGCACAGCACGAAGACTCAGGTTGATCCCCAGAACCAATGAAAGCGGTTGTGTGTGTGTGTGTGGGTGTGTGGTGTGTGTAGTGGTTGTGTGCTCACAGGAATCTGAATTTTATTATTAATTAATTTATATTTTATGTGTATGAATGTAGTGTCTGCATGTGGGTGTGTGCACCTGGTGTCATGCAATTCCGCGAGGTCAGAAGAGAGCATAGGATTTCCCTGGAACTGGAAATAAAGACGGTTCCCAGTCAACAGTGGGTGCTGGGGAGCAAACCCAGTTCCCGCATGTAAGAGCAGTCGGCGCTCTTACCGCTAGGCCATCTCTCCGCCCAGAATCTGAATTTTGGAAACTCAGATCCCAGGAGGGCTCAGGGACCACAGGGAAACTAGGCTAATGCTTCCAGATATTGACTCTATGGGGCTTCGAAGGCAGGACTGGAAAAGTCCAGTCACCTTGAGAAGTCACCCAGAAGGACCTTCTGGGCACAATGGTAAGTAAGAGTCACTCTGAGGCAGTCTGACTTTTCATTTGGGGATTATTACCTCCAATCTTCCCATGCATGATTCTGGCATGTATTTATTACCCTTCTCCCAAATGGCCTTCTGAGAACGGAGCTTGCCTCATTCATTCATATCTAGGTTTGGGTCTGAGCACAGCCTTGGCTCTCGTTCTCCTTCTTTGCCTGATAGACCATTTTTTTCTTTAGTAGGAATCATGTGTCTAATCTTTTGAATGGCATTTCTCCAGATGAGATGCCCTGGCAAGCTATAGCAGGGAGATCTAGGATTCTTGCTGATACCTTCCCAGGCACCGAGAGAATCAGCTACTCATGATGGCAGGGCCTAGGAACTTGCATTTTCACAGGTACTTCAGGTGAACTTTTCTTGGCACCGGGGACTGAACCTGGAGCCTCATGCTTAAGCAAGAGCTTTACTACTAAGCTAATTCTTCAGTCACTTTAAAGATCTTTCTCCCGGGCATGGTGGGACGGCATTTAAGCCCAGCATCGGGGAGGTAGAGGCAGGTGGATCTCTGTGGTTTAGGGCCACCGTGGTCGTAAAGAGCAAGCTCCCAGGCCCAGCTAAGGACTAAGAGGAAACTATTCCAGGCGGGTTCTCACTAACCGGTCCAGGTTGCCTTTGAACACCCTCTGTAGCCCAGGCAGGCCTTGCTTGCATCCTCCTGCCTCAGCCTCCAAGACCTGGGATCTAGCCAGCCACCACCACACCCCAAGCTGAAGTGCCATTACTTTGAAGGAATCCAGAGGAGGCACTGATCCTTGGAAGACAGAGTAGTTGCCTTCAATGCTTCCCCAAGCGAGCTAGAGAGAGCGGCCCCCTGAGAGCAAACACAAACTTTCCTTTGCAGCGAGTTGCGAAGGCCCAGCCTGGCTCCCACCTGGCTCTCAGTGTACTTTTGGGCCCTGCTGTTTTGAGATCAGGTGGTATTTACGTGGATGAATAAAATCTTCATATTACAAGAGCAAAACCCTGAATTGAAAAATCTGTTATAAAACCAGTCTAGCTTTGTGAAAGAGCCAAATCTAAATGACTTTGGGGTAAGGCTGCCAGGAGTTCCACCGTTAGCTCACGTAATTAAGAATGACTGCCATGCTAACTGCTGTCACTGTATATTTCCCTTAATTATTTGGACATTTGCCCCGCCCCCCACTCCCAGTGTATATATAGTTAGGAGGTGCCATTAAGGATGAGCTTCCCAATTTTGTGCTCGTTTTTCTCCATTTACACCCCTTCCTCTCCATGCATCTCTGCTCCTCTCGATTCTGAAGGTCTGAGTTGTACCTAGCCCCCAAGGGGGTTTCCCCAGCCCTTTGCATTCTGGTTGGAGAAGAACCAGCAATGGATGCAGGATAGGAGAGGTCAAAGTAGCTTTAACTACAGTCTCCTGCTGCCCCCCGCAGGGTCTCAGTGCAGATCTTCCATTGCTGCAGATCTTGGGCTCCGACTGTCTTGTATAACAGCAGCACACACATCTGACCCAGGGAAAGTGACAATTTCATGCTGCTGTTGTCCCTGGATCTGCACCTCTTAACTCTTCTGNGTCTCTCCAGCTCTCTGCAGCAGACCACGCCGGGGCACCGGGACTCTGGCTCTCCAGCTCTCTGCAGCAGACCACACTGGGGCACCGGGACTCTGGCTCTCTCCAGCTCTCTGCAGCAGACCACGCCGGGGCACCGGGACTCTGGCTCTCCAGCTCTCTGCAGCAGACCACGCCATGACACGGGACTCTGGCTCTCCAGCTCTCTGCAGCAGACCACGCCGGGGCACCGGGACTCTGGCTCTCCAGCTCTCTGCAGCAGACCACACTGGGGCACCGGGACTCTGGCTCTCTCCAGCTCTCTGCAGCAGACCACGCCGGGCCACCGGGACTCTGGCTCTCCAGCTCTCTGCAGCAGACCACGCCATGACACGGGACTCTGGCTCTCCAGCTCTCTGCAGCAGACCACGCCGGGGCACCGGGACTCTGGCTCTCTCCAGCTCTCTGCAGCAGACCACGCCGTGGCATCGGGACTCTGGCTCTCCAGCTCTCTGCTGTGCTCTTCTCAGTGCTGGCATCATGCTGGTTGGTCATCAAAAACCTGCATCACATTCAAGTTGTAAATCACTGGAGGAAGTGGGTTTTCTTAGGTTTATGAAAACTTCCAGAAGCTTCTAGTAGACCTCACATCTCCATGGCCCCAACTAGGTCGTGGCTCTGTTGGACTTTTGGATTGCTTGATCAATTACCCAAGAAGAATGAGTGCGCGCGTTCATGCACACACACACATACACACACACACACACACACACATATCCATACACACACATGCACATGTTCACATGCCTTCACATTCAGATACACTTTCATACACGTACACACTCATGTACACATGCCCACTGACCTAGCCATTTATTCATAAATACTCTCATACTAACACACATTTCTACACATGCACTCACACACATTCATGCAACACACACATTTTCACACACACAAATGTAATAAAAAAAAGAAAAACTTTCCAGGTGTGGTGGTGCATGCTTTTAATCACAGTACTTGGGAGACAGACACAGCAGGATCTCTGTGAGTTCAAGGCTAGCCTTATCTACATAGTGAGTTCCAGGCCAACTGGGGCTGCAGGGAGACCCTGTCTCAAAAAGACAAAGCAAAACAAAAAAGCTCAGGCTAAGAATTAAGCTCAGAAGAATGCAAGTGTATAAGGCCCTGGGTTTGACCCCCAACATAAAATGACCATGGCCGGCACGTGATCAGAAGTTCAAGGTCGTTATCAGCTACTTTGTGAATTCCAGGCCAGCTGGGGTACATGAGACCCTGCCTTCCAAAAAGCAAAACCAAAACTCAGTCTGATGGCTGGGAATATAACTCAGTGGTAGAGCAGTAGTCTATCAGTTACAGGGCCTAGGTTCAATTCCTGATGCTGAAAAAAAGGACAAAACTCCATCTGTCCCATTGAATAATAACTAACGTCCCTGCAGTCATAGCTAACATCTCTGGAAAGCAACCAGTGTGGGAAGCAGAACCGTTACAATGCTCACTCCCTTAGTCCTCGCCGCTGTGATGTGGGTGCTGTTGCTGACTCCACATTACAGAAGCTGTGCAGCCTGGGGCTTCAGAGCTGCAGTGTAGTCTGCAGGTTCTAGATTCAAATTGACTCTTAATCACCTCAGATATCTTAGGCAAGTTGCTCCAACTCCATGCCCTAGGGTTAAATGAATAAATACTATACCTTGGACATAGTAAGTACTCCATATGTATTGGCCACTATTATTAGTTCAAAGGATTAGGCTGAGACCTAGGGAAGCAGATAGTATGTTCAAGGTCACATGAGAAGTTAGAGGCTAGCTAAACTGAAATCTTACCTGAGAGTTCTGCAGCCTACAGGCCTGACAAGTTGTGGTTTCTTTCATTCTTCAGGAAAGAAGCCCAGGGTGGGGAATCTATGAGAGAGAGGGAGAGAAGAAAAGAGAGAGAGAGAGAGAGAGAGAGAGAGAGAGAGAGCAACAGAGAGACACAGAGAGGTTTGTGTCCTTGAGCTTGGACCCCTCAGACGTCCTACAGGCAGAAGAACCATCACTGATGCTGGCTCCAGAAGCTGTGCTGTGACTCTCTTGTAACACGCCTCACGGTATACACCCATCAATGGCTGTATTGCTGGGTTACTAAGGCAGCATGGCTCTGAAGACATGTAGAACTGTCACAGTGCCTCAAGGTTCCTGCTATGGACCCACTGTTTGACACTCACACACCTCTGCCCCCAAGTTTAGACCTTGAAGTCCTAGCCCTCAATGTGATGGTATTTGGAGGTGGGGCCTTTGGAAGTTGATTAGGTCCTAAGGGTGGATCCCTCAAGAAGGGGATTCAAGTTCTTATCACAGAGGCCCCAGGAAGTGCCTTGTCCTTTGCACAAGTGAGGACACCAAGGAAGTCCACTGTCTGCAGAGCAGGAAGCCACCCTCACCAGACACTGGGTCTGCCAGCCCACAGACCTTGCATGTCTAGCCTCTAAATTGTGAGAAAAGAACTTCTACGGCTTACAAGCCCTCAGCAGCTGACCCAACTGGGAGATGCCCATTGGCTCTGAGTCTGGCCCCGCTTTGCAAGCATGCGCTGCAGGCTGAGTCCTCTCCTGCAGCCTTCTTCCTTTCCGTCCTCCTTTCCTCCCTTACTAGGGTCAGGGCCACATTGTGGGTAAAGCTTTCCCTGCCTTTCCTGGACCTCTGCGTGTCCTTTCCTTCATGTATTTCTCTCTCCACAAACCTCTAGTGTTACCCTGTTTTGGCAGGAGCATCTTGGAGAACTAAAAGTGACTGTGGTGAAGCCCAAGGCTCAGTAGGGTAGGAAAGGAAGAAGTCGTGACCAACACTGTCATATGATGCTGTCCCTCCAAGTCCGCTTCTTTCCTCTAATGATGTCATGGGTCTAGGTGGCTGTGTTTCTAGGACCTGGCCAAGAGCTCTTTGGACCAATGATGGACATCTGTCCAGATCTGGATTGAAGTCCTCTCTCAGGGACTTGAGGATGGAGAGCTGGACTTGACAGTCTGGATAAAGCACAGGTGGGCAGCCTCGTGACAAAACGGAGCCAGAAGTAGACACAGTCAATGGACAGACAGAGGACTGAATTGGGCAGAGGTCAATGTCCCACCCTGTACCTTACATGGCCCCCACGTTTGGTGGCTTCCAAGGCCCAGCTAGATGTATCAGCTCAGCCTGGGTCACAGGCTCTATCTCCACTTGTAGCAGAGCCTCATCTTAAATGGACAGAATTTTAGAGCAAGAAGGCCCGCCCCTTCAACATAACTTATGGTGGAGACCCAAAGCAGGACATTCCCTCCCTGTATGGTCACCTTTGCCAAGATCTGTGGTGATGAATTTCCATAATTCTTGCTCCAGTCCAAGGTAGGGAGGGAAGCGGACTCTTAGCAGAAGGACTTCTACCTTCTTCAACCCTTTCCTAGGCCTGTGGATGCTGCTGCAGGAAAGCCATCTGCCTAACGCCTCGGCCAGACCCAGGGTGGTTACTATCCCAACAGGGTCACACTGGGGACACCATTGGTTAATGGGTTATCTTTATGTTGTTGTGATAAATATTATAGTAAAAGCAACTTAAGGAAAGAAAGGTTACTTAGGCTCACAGTTTGAGGATGTAGTTCCTCATGGTAGGAAGTAATGACGGCAGGAGCTTGAGATGTAGAGGACAATGTGTCCACAAACAAGAACCTAGATAATCCCTCCCAGGTGTTCCCAGAGCCTTGTCTCCTACATGAGCCTAGATTCTTTTTTTTTTTATTTTATTTATTTCTGTATGTGTACGAATGTATTGTCTGCATGCAAGTCTGTGCACCCGTGACGTGCAACGCCGCGGAGGTCAGAAAACAGTGTCGGACTCCCCTGGAACTGGAGTTCTCCTGGAATTGGAGTTTCAGACGGTTCTCGGCCGCCATGTGGGTGCTGGGGATCGAACCTGGGTCCTCTGCAAGAATCAGCGCTCTTAACCGCTAGGCCATCTCTCCAGCCCCGAGCCTAGATTCTTTTAAGTTGACCCTAGTAACTATCACAGGGACCAAACTTTCAGCCCTAAGGCCAGACCTTGTCCACCGTACCCTAAAAAAACAATAGGGAAGGTTAGTGTCTTGAGCACAGTCCCCAGGAGCTATGAACAGGGAACCTGCACATGCACACAGAAGCCTGCACATGCATGCAGGAAGTCTGCACGCCCATACAAATTACAAATCTGCCTGAGTCACAATTCAGTAGCCACATCTCCTGGAGCCCCAGCTAGGGGCCACATTGGCTTATCAATAACACACCCACGTTTCCACAAAGAGAAAACGGTTCAGAAGGTTTCTCCTTCTCGGAACTTGTTGTCTTCAGTTAAGCTATTCTTTGTATCACACCAAAGCTGCTCTCCTGGAAAATTACTGAACTCAGGTCCCGTAGATTGAGTCATGTCCTTCTCTGATTCATCCACAGAAGCCTTAAGCCCCATTCAGATTGTGCTTGAGGTGGGCCTTAGGTTTCATAGCCACCATAGGTTACTACCAATTTTGTACCTGAGTTAAAAGTAAGCATTTTAAATAGTCTGTATGGAACAGCTTGCAGTTACAATTTATTCTTAAGAATCAGTATTCTGATGCTATTTGGAAGCTTATTATATGTCATCTAGGATTAGTAATTACATTATGTAAAATACTGGATCCCTTCAGTCTTAAATTACTACATACCCAAGCCCAATCGGGGATTTACAGTTGAGGTCTTCCCATCAGCCACTGGAAGCCAGGGGCTAATGGGCTAGGAGAGGCATGCAGTACAAGATGGGACCTGGCTCCCCGGGGCCAGTGCATTCTGCTTTTTGTTTTGCTGCTCCTTAGGGTCTTATGGCCAGACTCACAGCAGATTAAATGGCAACAACATTTGTTTTGCAATGAGCAAAGAGCAAAGGTCCCTTTAAATTTAGCATTTTAACTTCATTAAAAATTTTTTATTCCAGCACATAGAACATGCTGTGAAAAAGGAGTCACAGAATGACAGCACAGCCCCTGTCATCTGGGAGGCTATATTTAGAGCCATTTCTAAATGTTTCTGCACCACTGGGCTGTAGGAAAGATTTTCCTTTTCATTATGCAACATTATGAACAAGAACCAAAAATGTAAGACAGCTAGTTTTAATATTTTTTGTTAACACCATATTGTTGAATGGCATGGTGCCAGTGGCAAGGGAGAGCGAAGGGTGCAAAACCTGTTGTCCATATGCTGTGGGATGAGTAATAACCACACGAGGGGAAACAAGGAATACTGGAACCTAAAGAGTCTGAACTCTGTGCTGGGGAGATGGCTGCATGGCAAAGTGCTTGAGGCACAGCACGAAGACCAGTTAGGATCCCCAGAACCATGAAAGCAGGGTGTGTGTGTGTGTGTGTGTGTGTGTGTGTGTGTGTGTGTTGTGTGTGCTCACAGAATCTGAATTTTTTTATTAATTAATTTATTTTTATGTGTATGAATGTACTGTCTGCATGTGGGTTTGTGCACCTGTGTCATGCAATGCCGCGGAGGTCAGAAGAGAGCATCGGATTCCCCTGGAACTGGAGCTAAAGACGGTTCTCAGTCACCATGTGGGTGCTGGGGATCAAACCCAGGTCCTCTGTAAGAGCAGTCGGCGCTCTTAACCTCTAGGCCATCTCTCCAGCCCAGAATCTGAATTTTGGAAACTCAGATCCCAGGAGGGCTCAGGGACCACAGGGAAACTAGGCTAATGCTTCCAGATATTGACTCTATGGGGCTTCGAAGGCAGGACTGGAAAAGTCCAGTCACCTTGAGAAGTCACCCAGAAGGACCTTCTGGGCACAATGGTAAGTAAGAGTCACTCTGAGGCAGTCTGACTTTTCATTTGGGGATTATTACCTCCAATCTTCCCATGCATGATTCTGGCATGTATTTATTACCCTTCTCCCAAATGGCCTTCTGAGAACGGAGCTTGCCTCATTCATTCATATCTAGGTTTGGGTCTGAGCACAGCCTTGGCTCTCGTTCTCCTTCTTTGCCTGATAGACCATTTTTTTCTTTAGTAGGAATCATGTGTCTAATCTTTTGAATGGCATTTCTCCAGATGAGATGCCCTGGCAAGCTATAGCAGGGAGATCTAGGATTCTTGCTGATACCTTCCCAGGCACCGAGAGAATCAGCTACTCATGATGGCAGGGCCTAGGAACTTGCATTTTCACAGGTACTTCAGGTGAACTTTTCTTGGCACCGGGGACTGAACCTGGAGCCTCATGCTTAAGCAAGAGCTTTACTACTAAGCTAATTCTTCAGTCACTTTAAAGATCTTTCTCCCGGGCATGGTGGGACATGCCTTTAATCCCAGCACTCGGGAGGTAGAGGCAGGTGGATCTCTGTGAGTTTAAGGCCAGCCTGGTCTACAGAGCAAGCTCCAGGCCAGCTAGGACTAAAGGGAAACCTATTTCCAGGCGGGGTCTCACTAACCTGTCCAGGTTGCCTTTGAACACCCTCTGTAGCCCAGGCAGGCCTTGCTTGCATCCTCCTGCCTCAGCCTCCAAGCACCTCGGATTCTAGCCAGGCACCACCACACCCAGCTGAGTGCCATTACTTTGAAGGAATCCAGAGGAGGCACTGATCCTTGGAAGACAGAGTAGTTGCCTTCAATGCTTCCCCAAGCGAGCTAGAGAGAGCGGCCCCCTGAGAGCAAACACAAACTTTCCTTTGCAGCGAGTTGCGAAGGCCCAGCCTGGCTCCCACCTGGCTCTCAGTGTACTTTTGGGCCCTGCTGTTTTGAGATCAGGTGGTATTTACTTGAGGAATAAAATCTTCATATTAACATAAGCAAAACATAATTAGAAAAATCTGTTATAAAAACCATTCTGCTTTTGAAGCCAAATCTAAATGACTTTGGGGTAAGGCTGCCAGGAGTTCCACCGTTAGCTCACGTAATTAAGAATGACTGCCATGCTAACTGCTGTCACTGTATATTTCCCTTAATTATTTGGACATTTGCCCCGCCCCCCACTCCCAGTGTATATATAGTTAGGAGGTGCCATTAAGGATGAGCTTCCCAATTTTGTGCTCGTTTTTCTCCATTTACACCCCTTCCTCTCCATGCATCTCTGCTCCTCTCGATTCTGAAGGTCTGAGTTGTACCTAGCCCCCAAGGGGGTTTCCCCAGCCCTTTGCATTCTGGTTGGAGAAGAACCAGCAATGGATGCAGGATAGGAGAGGTCAAAGTAGCTTTAACTACAGTCTCCTGCTGCCCCCCGCAGGGTCTCAGTGCAGATCTTCCATTGCTGCAGATCTTGGGCTCCGACTGTCTTGTATAACAGCAGCACACACATCTGACCCAGGGAAAGTGACAATTTCATGCTGCTGTTGGTCCCTGGATGCTGCAGCCTCTTTAACTCTCTCTGCACCCCTGTACCTAATTCTCTCCCTTTTTTCCCTCCTCCCTCCCTCCCTCCCCCTTTCTTTCTTTCTCTTTCTTTCTTTCTTTCTTTCTTTCTTTCTTTCTTTCTTTCTTTCTTTCTTTCTTTCTTTCTTTCTTTCTTTCTTTCTTCTTTTTCCCTTCCTTCCTTCCTTCTTTCCTTCCTTCCTTTCTTTCTTCTTTCTTGTCTTTTTGAGACACAGTCTCCCTTTAGTTCCAGCTGACCTGGAACTCGCTATGTAGACCAGGCTGGCCTTGAACTCACAGAGATCTGCCTGCCTCTGCCTCCCAAGTGCTGGGATTAAAGGCATGCAGTGCTATACCTGGCGCTCTCTCTCTCTCTCTCTCTCTCTCTCTCTCTCTCTCTCCTTCCTTCCTTCCTTCCTTCCTTCCTTCCTTCCTTCCTTCCTTCCTTCCTTCCTTCCTTCTTTTTTTGTCCTCAATCTCATAGAGATCCACCCGCCTTTGCCTCCTGAGTGCCCGGACTAAAGGTCCCACACCTGGCCATTGTTTATGTATTTTTGAATTGGGTCTCCCTGTAGTCTCAGCTGGCCTGAAACTCACTGTAGACCAGGCTGGTCTCTATCTTGCAGAGATCCACCTGCCACTGTCTTCCTCCTGAGTGCTGGGATTAAAGGCACTTGCTACTATATCCTGCTTTTTTTGGTTTTTATTTTTATTTTTTTAATAATTTTTAAAAATTTTATTTATTTTCGCATGTGTATGAATATACTGTCTGCATGTAGGTCTGTGCACCCGTGTTGTGCAATGCCACGGAGGTCAGAAGAGGGTGTCGGATTCCCCTGAAACTGGAGTTAAAGACGATTTTCAGCCACCATGTGGGTGCTGGAGATCTAACCCAGGTCCTCTGTAAGATCAGTCGGCGCTCTTAACCGCTAGGCCATCTCTCCAGCCCCATTTTATTTTAAAGACAAGGTCCCATCTAGCTTAGGCTGACCTCAAACTTATGTAGCCAAGGATGGCCTTGAACCCTTGACTCTCTTGCCTCTGCCTTCTGAGCACTTGGATTACAGGTGTTCACCACCACACTTGGCCTGAGTCTCTCCTCAAGGGCCTTGCTACTGTGTTGCTTTGTATTCATGGGTTATGTGCAAATATGTCTGGTCCATCCAGATTATGGGGTTAATTTGAAAATATAACTACTAAGTTAAAATGTTTCTTTTCTTTTTTTTTAATTTATTATTTTTTATGTGTATGAGTGTACTGTCTGCATGTAGGTTGGTGCACCCGTGTTGTGCAATGCCACGGAGGTCAGAAGAGGGCGTCAGATTCCCCTTTAACTGGAGTTAAAGACAGTTCTTAGCCACCATGTGGGTGCTGGGAATCGAACCCAGGCTCTCTGCAAGAGCAGTTGGTGCTGTTAACTGCTGAGCCATCTCTCCAGCCCCTAAAATGTTTATTTTGAAATATGTAAGTATATATGTGAATATATCCAGAAACATTGAAAAACATACAGGCGGATCTTTGTGAGTTCAAGGCTAGCCTGGTCTACAGAGTGAGTTCCAGGACAGCTGGGGCTACAGGGAGACCCTGTCTCAAAAAGACCAAAAAACAACAACAACAACAAACAAACAAATAAAAAACCCATATTTTTAATATAAAACATTCATTTTCATACTGAGTGCATATAGTTTGATTTCTTTTAATTTTTAAATACATATGTGTGTGTGTGTGTGTGTGTGTGTGTGTGTGTGTAGGTATGTGCACATGAGTGTAGGTGCCCCAGAAGGCCAGAGGCATCGAGTACCCTGGAGCTGGAGTTACAGACAGTTATAAAGCCACCCAACTTGGGTGTTAGGACCCCTACTGTGGTCCTCTGGAAGAGTAGTATGTGCTCTTAAACACTGAGCTGTCTTTTCATCCCCCAAAAGAGACTGCATGAACTAGACGGAGAGGCAAGCAAAGGAAAATTGGTAGAGAGGGGAGAAGAGGAGCCATTGGACTGCCATTAACTGTGAACCTGCAGTTCTTTGGGGGAGAAATGGGCAAGGTGGATTTTAAATAAACTTCCTACAGATTTTCCCTCTAGCTACTGTCCATCAAGAAAATTTTCGGTTGCTATTCACATTTCTTTCCAAGGCTGTGGTGTTTTGAAGCATGCCTGCATATTCTTTGACTTTTTTGTTTATTTATTTTTATTTTAGTTGTGTAAGTGTTTTGCCTGCAGGAATGTAAGTGCACCATGTTGTGCAATGCCCACAAAGGCCAGAGAGGGCAATGGATCCCCTGGAACTGGAATTACAGGTGGTTATAAGCCACCATGTGGATGCTGGGAACTGAACCTGGATTCTGTACAAGAGCAGTCAGTGCTTTAAGGTAAGAAGAGCTATCTCTCTAGCTCGACTTTTTTTTTTTTTTAATGTGTATGAATGTATTGTCTGCATGTAGGTCTGTGCACCTGTGTTGTGTAATGCCGTGGATGTCAGAAGAGGGCATTGGATTCCCCTGGAACTGGAGTTCTGGAATTGGAGTTAGAGACGGTTGTCATGTGGGTGCTGAGGATCGAACCCGGGTCCTCTGCAAGAGCAGTTGGCACTCTTAACCGCTAGGCTATCTCTCCAGCCCCGATATATATATATAGAAATATAGGTTTTCTTTTTTTTTTTTTTACGAGACAGGGTCTCACCAGGGAGTCCCCTGGCTGTCCGGAAACTCCACTATTAACCAGGCCATAGATTCCCTCAACTCACAGAGGTCGTCTGCCTCTGCTTTCTGATACTGGGATGAAAGGTGTGCAACACCATGCACAACAATGGGCTCTCTTTGACATTTTTGCTTTCCCTGTGGCCATGCTTCTAACAGAAAATGCAGAAAAGTCACTCCAGGACTTGGAGACGCCATCAGAAAAGGTGATAAGGTTTCTAAGGACCTGCTTGCTCACTCTACCCTCCTCCTCCCCCTCCCTCTTTCTTATTCCTCTGGCTCTTTTTTTTACAATTTTGTTTATTTTTAAGGGATTCTACAATAAAAGGGCACGGTTGTTTTCAGATAACTTGTTTTGTTACTCAGGTTTGTGTCATACCATTAGATACCTGGTGCAATTGTGCCAAGAGCTAGGTACAAATTTTGGAACAACCCCAGGTTCCATAGTCCAGTTGGAGAAACTTGTATGCACAGGCATGTTGATCAATTTTCACTCTGTCTCTTATTCCCTCCCACCGTCCCCTGGAATTATGCAGTAAGCACTCCTATGGGAAAATGACATCTGAGTGTTACAGCCACAGCCCAGGCAAACCGAGGTGTCGGTTGGCAGCCATTACCATCGTCCCACCAGATGTTAGAATGAGTGACTGGTGTCTGCAGTCTCACTCTTCAAGCACACCCAGTGAAGCTAAATGGGGTGAGCCAAGGGGTGCTAGTTCAAACTGCTGAGTTTGGGGCTGTTTGCTATTAGCTCTCAATGGCTGGAACAAAGCACGTAATGCCAGACTTGCATCTCTAAAACTTGCTCAAAGATGGCCCTGTGCATATCAGGACCAAGGCAATGGTTTGGAGACAGAATTTCTATCCATTTAGCAGCTTTTGGAAAAATCCCCTAAGGGACAGTTATGCAGGCGATATTATGATCAACATCGTGTACCTAGCACATAGGAAGTAGTTAATATGAATATATTTAGAGGTTAAAAAAAATAAAAGCCACCTTGGGAATGGGGAATGGTTGCCAAGGGCATCTTTTTTTTTTTACTTTTTTTTTTCTCTTTTTTTTTTTTTTTTTTTTTTTTTTTTTTTTTTTTGCATGCAGGTCTGTGCACCCATGTCGTGCAATGCCGCGGAGGTCAGAAGAGGGCGTCGGATTCCCCTGGAACTGGAGTTCTCCTGGAATTGGAGTTTCAAACGGTTCTCGGCCGCCATGTGGGTGCTGGGGATCGAACCCGGGTCCTCTGTAAGAGCGGTCGGCGCTCTTAACCGCTAGGCCATCTCTCCAGCCCCAAGGCACATCTTTTAATAACAATAATCTTTGGAAGAGGGGATTGATGCCTCTCAGGTTATCATTCAGCTCAGAGCCTAGAGGAGTGGGTGTTGCAAGTTTGGATCTGAGCTTGTTGGCTTGTTGAATAGCAAAGGGAGCCAGGAGATAGCTCGATGGTGTCTCTCTACGAAGGAGGGAGAAAAGATGGGTTTAAAAGCCAGTAGTGGAAGTTTTCAGAGAGAACAATGGCGTCTTGTTTTTTTTTTTTTTGTCTTTTTATTAAGATCTCAAGTTTTATACCTGAAGTACAATTTCTCAGTCCTTACTAATTATTTATTTCTGGTTATACTTTCCTTTTGGATGTTTAAGGCCATACAGTTAGCCCAGATTAACCAAGATTTTTGTTTTCTCAAGGTCAGTTGAGGGTCTAGTCCACTCAGGTTTTGGTGGTGGTGGTGGAGCCTGTCTTCTTGGTTTTTTTTTTATTTAAAAATATCTTCTTATTTTTATTTATATGTAGCAATATATTGCCTGCGTGTATGTAAGTGCACCAGTGTCATGCAATTCTCATCCATGTCAGAAGAGGGTGTCAGGTCCCCTGGAACTGGAGTTACAAATGGTCGTTAGTCACCATATGGGTGCTGGGAATCAAACCCACATCCTCTGCAAGAGGAGCTGTGCTTTTAACCACGGAGCCATCCCTCCAGCCCACACTGTCTTGTAACAGGATAGCTTTAAGTGCGATAGCTGTTGTGAACTGATGATCCTGAGGTGTGACCAGGGTGGGCTTTGTGTGGACAGATTCCAATTGTTCAATAGGACAAAGAAAAAAGATGGTGGAGAGTTCCCAGGACAGGGCGAGCAGCTGTAGGTCCTGGGATAGCAGTGGAGCAGAGAACGATCACAGAGAAGTTTCTGGTGGCCAAGTAACTGACAAGAATTTTCATAACAAAGATGTGTGGTGGGTATTTGTATGTTGTTGTGTATTCTGTGATGTAGAGCCATTCGTTGTCCACACGTCTCAGTGAAATCTGCCTTATGTGTGGTTTTTCATTGGTGGTGTTTAGGGAGCAGAGGAAATGGTGCAGGGTCTGGTATGGGGCAGAAAAGGGTCAGAAGACAGCACTATGGAGCAAATGTGGTTGTGGAACTGGAAACCACTAGAAGCTTCCCAAGAACCCCCACACCTTTCTTCTTCTCCATTGAATCCACATGTTAACCAAGTGCTCCATCCCTAAGACCTAGAAACCCCCTTTTAAAATTTTTATTATTATTATTATTATTATTATTTTTTAAGCAGATTAGCTTTAAATCGCGTCTGTAATACAAGGTGTTTTCCAGCTCCTTCAAATTGACTGGACGCAACTCCGTATTCTGAACGTTTTTAATTCCCGGAGTTGTATCACGTATGCTTTCTTTTTTTTTTTTTTTTCACATAATTTTATTTATTATTTTTAACAAATCTAGACCCATGTTCCCTCTCATTCCCCCACCCACCCGAGCTCGTGCATTGGCTGCCAAACATGCTTTCCATCTCTTAGTCTTTCTCAATATTTTCCATGGGGAAGTTGACTGTTTTGAGCAGAAGTTCACGTTTTCAGTCAGTTCTTTGATGGCAGTATTTTTCGTTGTTGTTGTGTTATCTCAAAATGCATTATGTCCAATCTGCTTTGTACAGTAAGCTCAGGGGCCCCCACACGAAGAAATACTTACAAATGGGTAAATGGCACTAACATCCACGATGAGGATACCATTCGTCGTTTTTGTTTTTCGTGGGACTGTGTTACTTTCAACTCAGCATGGATGTCTCTGCTCCAGCCATTTTCTTGCAAGACTGTGCATGCGTATTTCTTTACTGCTGCATAGAATCCATGTGGTAGATGACCACATTTTCTCTATCCACTGCGTCAGCTTGAGGGGCATTTAGGGTTTGGTTCCCGCCCTGTGCTATTGTGGAAGAGAGCTGCAATAAACATTGCCGTGCCAAAATGTATCTCTGTGGTGGCGTAAGTCCTTGAGGGTACATGCCTAGGAGTGGTATGGCTGGGTCAGATGGCAAGTTCATTCCAGTTTCAAGGGTCTCGCCACTGCTTTCCATAGTGTGTACAAGTTATCATTCCCACCAGCAGGATGAGTGGTTCCCCATTCCCCACAACTCTCCCGCACTTGGTATCATTTTTTCTCTGTCTTAGCCAGTCTTATTGGAGTTTTTTTAATTTTTTAAAGTGGTTTTCATTTGCACTTCCTTATTGATCAGTGTTTGAGCAGTTTCTTGAGGTTTCTCAGACATCTCTAATCGCCTCGCTTGGAAGTCTCTGTTCAGAGTCTGTTGCTCCACTATTGAGCAGTCATTTGTTTTCTTTTATTCTTTGTTTTTTGAAGTAGTTTATATATGCGCATTTCAATGCTTTGTCAGGATGATCTGCAGTGAAGGTTTCCTTCCCACTCGTGGGATTTCTCGTCACTTCTTGATTGTTTCTTTTGATGTACAGAAGCTTTTGAGTTGATGAGGTCCCATTTGTCAATGTCGACCTTAATTCTGTGCAGCTGCTGTCTGATTTAGGAAGTCTTTTTCCACGCCTATGTCTTGTAGTCTTCTGCTGCCAACTTTTCTTCTAACACCTTCAGGTTTGGGGTTTCACGTTGTGTCTTTAATCCATCTGGAGTTTGACTTTTGTACAGAGGTGAGAGGTAGGGGTTTAATTAATTAATTCTTCTACAAGTGGTGATCCATTTTGCCAACACCACTTGCTGAGATTGCTGTCTTTTTCTCCATTGTGGTTTCTTGGCCCCTGTCAAATATGAGATGCGTTGAAATTGTATGTGCTCAGATTTGGATCTTCGGTTTTGTTCCATTGGTCAACAGGTCTGTTTTTGTGCCAGTACCAGGCTGTTTTTATGACTATAGCCCTGTAGTATAGTTTAAAATCTGGTATAGAGATCCCTCCTGTGTAGATCTTTTCACTCAGGATTGATTTAGCTATTCGGGGTGTTTTGTTTTTCCAAATGAAAATTTTTATTATTTTTATGTGTATGAGTGCATTGCCTGCATGTGTATAAGTGCACCTGTGTCCTGCAATGCCCTAGGGGGTCAGAAGAGAGCATTGGATTCCCCTGGAACTGGAGTTACAGGTGGTTTTTAGCTGCCATGTGGGTGCTGGAAATCAAACCGGGGTCCTCCCCCCAAGTAGCCAGTGCTCTTAACCACGGAGCCATGTCTCTGAAACCCCCTTTTAATTGGTTGCTTTAGAGCTAAGATATATACTACAGCCTATTTAAAGTGACCACAGCACCATTTCATATAAGATGCATAAACCTTGCCATAATTCTATGCACTGCTTTTCATTGCTGTGACAAAATACCTGACAAAGACATGCCATCTTAAGAAAGGACGAGCTCACTTTGCCTCACAGTTTGAGGAGATGGGTGGGATGGCATGGCAGCTGGAGTATGAAGTGGCTGCTAACACCGTAACCTCAACCAGGAAGCAGGGACAGAGGACTTAGCGCTCAGCTCTCTTCCTTCCCTCCTTTTTATGCAGTCCAGAACCTCAGCCCATGTGAGGAGGCTGCTGGGGCGGGTCTTCCATCCCAGGTAAACCTCTCCAGAACAGGAACACCAGCACAGGCGCCCCGAGGTATCTCCTAGATGATTCTAAATCTAGTCCAGCCGACAGGGACGCTTCAGCATCACAGTGCTAGCATGCCACTCACCACCCCACCCTTCCACTATGGTCACTATAAACCTTGCATCTGCATGGATTACCTCCTCAGATTTAGAGAAGTTATGAGAAAAACTTTTAGGCACCTCTTCTTTTTCCCACGCTCCTCATTTCCTTATGAATGTCTGAGTTTCCACCTACTATCATATCCTGTTGACCAAAAGAAATTTCTCTAGACTTTTTTTGAGACAAGGTCTCTCTCTCTCTCTCTCTCTCTCTCTCTCTCTCTCTCTCTCTCCTTTTTGGTATTTTTGAGACAGGGTCTCCCTTTAGTCTCAGCTATGTAGACCAGGCTGGCCTTGAACTCACAGAGATCTGTCTGCCTCTGCTTCCCAAGTGCTGGGATTAAAGGCGTGCACCACCACGCCCCGTACTAAAAACGGTTTTTAGCCACCATATGGGTGCTGGGAATTGAACCCAGATCCTCTGCAAGAGCAGTCAGTGCTCTTAACCACTGAGCCATCTCTCCAGTCTGAGACAGGGTCTTGTTCTATGGCTGGTCTGGAACTTGCTATGTAGACCAGGCTGGCCTCAAACTCACAAACTCACAGAGATCTGCCTGCCTCTGCCCTCAGCAGTATTGGAATTAAAGATTTCTGGGTTGACACCGTAACATTGTCTCTTTCTCTGATTAGATTTCCTATATTATTCACTTATCCTTTAATTTTTTAAAATTTATTTTATTTTATTTCTTTTTGTATGTGTATGAATGTATTGTCTGCATGTAGGTTTGTGCGCCGTGTTGTGCAATGCCTTGGAGGCCAGAAGAAGGTGTCAGATTCCCCTGGAACTGGAGTTAAAGACGGTTCTCAGCTGCCATGTGGGTGCTGGGATCGAACCCGGGTCCTCTGCAAGAGCAGTTGGCGCTCTTAACTGCTAGGCCATCTCTCCAGCCCCTATCCTTTAATTTTTTTTTTTTTTGGTCTTTTTGAGACAGGGTCTCCCTGTAGCCCCAGCTGTCCTGGAATTCACTCTGTAGACTAGGCTGGCCTTGAGCTCACAAAGATCCACCTGCCTCTGCCTCCCGAGTGCTAGGATTAAAGGTGTGTGCCACGACGTCTGGCTCCTTTAATTTTTTGACATTTATTTATTTATTGAATGCACATGTGTTTGCCACTGTGCACGTGTATCAGAGAACAGCTTGCAAGTCAATGCTCTCCTTCCACCATGTGGGTCTTACAGATTGTCTCAGCCTTCAGTTGCTGTCAGAAAACACTCTGACCAGTACCAACTTGGGAAGGAGAGAGTTTATTGTCTTACATCACAGTTCATCACTGAGGGAGCCCAAGGTAGGAACTCAGAGCAGGAACATGGAGGCAGGAGCTGAAGCACAGGCTATGGAGGAGTACTGCTTACTGGCTTGTTCCTCTGGCCCATGCTCAGCCTGCTTTCTTTATTTTATTATTTTATTTTATAATTTTATATTTTATTTTATTATATATTTTATTTTATTATTTTAATTTATTATTTTATTTTATATTTATTTTATTTTGTTTTATTTTGGTCTTTTTGAGACAGAGTTTCCCTGTAGCCCCAGCTGTCCTGGAACTCACTATGTAGATCAGGCTGGCCTTGAACTCACAGAGATCTGCTTGCCTTTGCCTCCCCTGTGCTGGGATTAAAGGCAGACAACACCACACCTGGCTCAGCCAGCTTTTTAAATATAATACAGAACAAGTTACATAGGGGTGGCACTGCCCACAGTGGGCTGGGCCCTCCTGCATCACTCAACAATCAAGAAAATACGTGCTGGGCAGGCATGGTGGCACATGCCTTTAATCCCAGCACTTGGGAGGCAGAGGCTGGTCGATCTCTGTGAGTTCCAGGCCAGCTGGGACTACAAGGAGACCCTGTCTCAAAAAGACCAAAAAGAAAAGAAAAATACTCTATAGACATGGCCACAGGCCAGTCCAATGGAGGAAATTCCCCAATTGAGGCTCCCTCAACCCAGGCGTGTCAAATTGACACTCACAGTTAGGACCAGGTCAAAAAGAGTTAAGCAGCTCTCCAGCTGAAGCAGGCCTGGTTCCCATGGTTACTCCTCCGCCTTGAGCTCAGCTGCTCCCATGACCCCCTCTCCTGTTCTGACCACAACTTCGAGAGGACATTTCCTGCCACTCTGCTGTTGCATTATTAGTTCCCAGAGCTACCTGAGATCAGGATGAACTTTCCCAGACCTGAAAGAGTTCATCCACAGCCCAAGGGGCTTCACGCTGCTAAACACAACTTTTGTTTCTGCCAAACAGATGGCTCAAGCCAACTTCTTTCTTTTGGTTAGATGCTCTATAGTAAAGAACAAAGAAAGGGGTACAGAACAGGTGGACTGATTCAATGAAAGACTGCCTGGTCCGCAACCACCAATCAGAGAAAGGGCCACTGTAACCGCAGTGGAAATCCCCTAACTGGGAATAAAAGTGGAAGAAGATCGGACCTCAGGGCCGCTGCCTCCCACTCCCATAGGAGCACGGCCTCATCTCGTCGACCCGACTCTGACATTCTGTCTTGGTTGTTCTAACTTTGTTTGTGTAACTTGCCTTTTGATTTGTGATTAAAACTTTTATCCGCTACTATCTGGGGCCCCTCGGCAGTTTCTTTTGTGAGTGTGGCAGTTTGAGTTCAACAACTCTAAAGCTATCCACAGTCCAGTCCAATGGAGATAATTCCCCAGTTGAGGTCCCTCAATCCAGGTGTGTCAAATTGACAACTAAAGCTATCCATCACAGGGACTGAACTCTGGCTGCCAGGCTTGGCAGCATGGGCCTGTACTCACTGAGCCATCTCACCAGCCCAAGAGTGTTCTTTATGCCCTTGCTATCACTTGGATGTGTTCCCAAGTTATGTGTTGGAACTTCATCCTGGAAGGAGCTGTGTTAAGAAGTGGGTCCTGGGGCTGGAGAGATGGCTTAGTGGTTAAGAGCGCCGACTGCTCTTGCAGAGGACCTGGGTTCGATTCCCAGCACCCACATGGCGGCTAAGAACTGTCTTTATCTCCGGTTCCAGGGAAATCCGACACCCTCTTCTGACCTCCTAGGCATTGCACACACTTACATGCAGATAGTACACTCATACACATAAAAAATAATAAAACAGGGGCTGGAGAGATGGCCTAGCGGTTAAGAGCGCCAACCGCTCTTACAGAGGACCCGGGTTCGATCCCCAGCACCCATATGGCGGCCGAGAACCGTCTGAAACTCCAATTCCAGGAGAACTCCAGTTCCAGGGGAATCTGAGACCCTCTTCTGACCTCCGCGGCATTGCACGACACGGGTGCACAGACTTGCATGCAGACAGTACATTCATACACATACAGAAATAAATAAAATTTAAAAAAATAATAAAACAAATATTAAAAAAAAGAAGTGGATCCTTGACTGGGCCTGGTGGCACACGCCTGTAATCCTAGCACTTGGGAGGCAGAGGCAGGCGGATCTTTGTGAGTTCAAGGCCAGCCAGGTCTACATAGTGAGTTCCAGGACAGCCGGAGCTACAGGGAGACTCTGTCTCAACAAGACCAAAAACAAGAAAAAAGAAGTGGGTCCTTCTGGACGTGGTGGTGCGCTCCTGTAATCCCAGCACTTGGGAGGCAGAGGCAGGGGGATTTCTGTGAGCTCAAGGCCAGTCTGGTCTACATAGTGAGTTCCAGGACAGCTAGGGCTACAGGGAAACCCTGCCTAAAAAAAAAAAGTGGGTCCTCGAAGATGCAGAGCTCTCATGGATAGCTTCATGCCTTTCTCAAGGGATCAGGTTAGGTATGGTGGCAGTTGGTGTCGGAACGGAAGGTGTTCATTGCCTGCCTGTCCCACTCTCTGGTGTGTACTCTCTCACCACATGCTGCCTTCTGCCCTGTTATAGTGCAGCAAGAAGGCCCTCACTGCCTGTGGCCCCTCAACCTGGGACTTCGTGCTCTCCAGAATGATGAGCCAAATGATTGTCTATATAAATTCTATATAAATTCTGTTACAGCTGGACATGGTGATGCAGGCCATTAATCCCAGCACTCAGGAGGCAGAGGCAGGAAGATCGGTGTGAGTTCAAGGCCAGCCTGTCTACATAGCACGTTCTAAGCCAGCTGGGACTACAGGAAGATCCTGTTTCAAAAAAATACCCCCAAAATACTATGTTTCAGCAACATGAGATAGCAGGGACAGTTTTGGAATATAGTGACATTTAAATAAATAAATAAATAAATAAATAAGTATATATGTGAAAATAGCTGCTAATTTCAGCATCTGGAACAGGGCCGATCACTCCTTTCTTGATGGGTGAGGCTTTATACTTATTTTGTTTTGCTTTGTTTCTTGTCTTTTTGAGACAGGGTCTCCCTCTAGCCCCAGCTGTCCTGGAACTCACTCTGTAGACCAGGCTGGCCTTGAACTCACAGAGATCCGCCTGCCTCTGCCTCCCAAGTGCTGGGATTAAAAGTGTGCACCATCACACCCAGCTTATGTTTTTATTTTTTTATGTTATTTTTATTTTTATGTTATGAGTGTATTGCATGCATGTATTAAGTACACCTGTGTCACACAAAGTCCACGGAGGAGGCTTCTGAAAGAGGTCAATAGATTCCCCCCGGAACTGGAGTTATAAACAGTTGTTAGCCACCATGTGGGTGGTGGGGATTGAATCCAGGTCCTCTCCAAAATCAGCTAGTGCTCTTAAATGCTGAGCCATCTCTCTGGTCCTCTAGATGGGTGAGGTTTTATGTATTATTTTTTATCTTGGACATTTGAAATTCTGAATTTGCTTCTCTGAAATACACACACACACACACACACACACACACACACACACGTAGTCTTTTTGAGACAGGGTCTCCCTGTAGCCCCAGTTGGCCTGGAATTTGCTATGTAGACCAGGCTGGCCTTGAACTCACAGAGATCTGCCTGCTTCTGCCTCTTGAGTGCTGGGATTAAAGGTGTGCCCCACTCTAAGTTGCTTCCTCTGAAGTATATTGATGTTTGTTTATTTATTTATTTAAAATTTTTAATTATTTATTTTTTTAATGTGTATGAACGTACTGTCTGCATGTAGATTTGTGCACCCGTGTCGTGCAATGCTGCGGAGGTCAGAAGAGGGTGTCGGATTCCCCTGGAACTGGAGTTCTCCTGGAATTGGAGTTACAGATGGTTCTTGGCCGCCATGTGGGTGCTGGGGATCGAACCTGGGTCCTCTGCAAGAGTGTCGGCGCTCTTAACCGCTAGGCCATCTCTCCAGCCCCTTATTTATTTATTTTTGAGACAGGGTCTCACTATGCAGCTCTGGGTGGTCTGGAACTCAGTATACAGACCAGGCTGGCCTCAGTCTCACAGAGATCCACTTGCTTCTGCCTCCTGAATGGTGGAATTAGAGGCATGTGTCAATCTGCCTTGCCCAAGTTAAACTTTGAAAAGATGATTTACTTCTTTTAATTCTCATCTATAAATTCTATCTTAAAAATTGTGCTTTCATGCTGGGCATGGTAGCACATGTCTTTAATCTCAACACTTGGGAAGCAGAGACAGTTGGATCTCTGTGAGATGGAGGCCAGCTTGGTTTACATAGCAAATTCCACACCAGTTAGGGCTATAGAGAGACCCTGTCTCCAAAAAAAAACCACCAAAAAACCAAAGCACTGTGTGTGATGGGCGTGGACACTGCTTTTGGCCTGCTTTGACAGTGTATCTTAGGGATTCACGGTGACAGCACCTTGACTACCCCAAGCTGGGGGAGCTTGGTAACCCCCAGCTCTAGGAGATGGGTCCTCAGTAGCTGGAGCAGGGCAAAGTTTCCCAGAAAAAAACCATAGGAACCATCAGCCAAATTCACATTTCAGGAACAGGAAACCATAAACCTACCCTTTGGGGAATAAACTTGCATTAACATTTGTTGGTTAGCTGAAATTCAAATCCAAGTGTGCAGCATCTATTTTTGCTCGCTAAATCCGACAACCCCTTCCATATGGGGCCCCATAAAGTACGGCTGTTTTGTCCCCCATGTCTGACCAGAAGCTTCAGCGAGAGGCCTCCCGGGCTCCTGTCCTGGCTCCTGGCTCCGGTGCCAAGCTGGCTCATTACCTCGGCTGTGGTCCGCCCTCCCCAGTCTCCACCCCCACAATCCTCTCGCAGTTACTTTCTTTTTTCCTCTTTCAGTGCCAACATCCTGGTGCAGATCCATTCTGAGCAGTGAGCCTCTCCCACAGCCACAGCACCACATGGATCCTGTGGCTCTCTGAGAATCTAAGGGCTGGCTCTCGGGGACCCCAGCCCCAGCACTGCCTCCTGGCCCCTCCCGCTCCCGCTCCCCTCCATCCCGCTCACTCTCCTTCACTCTTCTCCTAGACACTGGTTCTTTTTAGTTTTTTGAAAAGGCCAAGTTCTTTCTCACCTAAGGGCCTGTACCCCTCCTTCTTTCTAAAGTGTTCTTCCCTGGGTCTTCTGAAGTGACAGACACATACCAAGGGAGTGAGTGCCCCTTTTGGAGACGTCTGCTTCACACCCAGGAACGTCAGGCCATGGCACAGAGCAGCAACAGGAGCGGCGAGCCTGTGGGCTGGCATTGGACCTCTGTCCTGTGGCACTGTTGGTAGGAAGAGGAGACACCCTGTGCCCCATCCATATCGTGCATGGCTCCCCACGCACTGCCCTTCAGTCCAGGAGGCTCTTGCTCAGCCTTCGGGGCTGGCTTTCTTCAGGCCAGGAGCTGAGGGTTAATGAATGAGATCTGTAAGGAAGCCCTTGATATGACTCTTTGGATGGGGTAATAGGCATGTGCCCCATGCTGATGATGGAGTAATAGGCATGTGCCCCATGCTGGTGATGGGGTAATAGGCATGTGCCCCATGCTGGTGATGGGGTAATAGGCATGTGCCCCATGCTGATGAGCCCAGCCAGCCCCAGCAGTCACCTGATCAGGAAGGCATTCGTCTTTTCCCTGCCTCAGGTCCCTGGCCTCTCCCAGGATTCCTGCCTTACTGCCAATGTCTCCTTGCACTTGAGTCTATGCCTCACTGTCTGAACCCAAACTAATGAGGCAGGTAGCAAGGCATCATATCAGCCTCCTTGTCAGTTTTAATTATTACTTTTGTATGCATGCACGTGTACATGCGCATGCACATGTGTACTCGTATGTGAGAACAGGCATGTTCGTGCCACAGCATGTATGTGGAAATCAGAGGGCAACTTTCAGGAGTTGGGTCAGGGTCTCTCTGTGCCCCCTAGTCCAGGCTGTCTGGCCTAGGAGCTTCTGGGCATCTCCTGTCTCCTCCTCCATCCGGAAGGAGCGCTGGGATTACAGGTGCGCTCCACTGCATCCAGCCTTTCACACCACTTCTGGGGCTCGAACTCAGGTTGTCAGGCTTGCATTCCATGAGACCATATTTTCAGGCAATAAAAAGCAAGCTATGTGGGCTGGAGAGATGGCCTAGCGGTTAAGAGCGCCGACTGCTCTTACAGAGGACCCGGGTTTGATCCCCAGCACCCACATGGTGGCCGAGAACCGTCTGAAACTCCAATTCCAGGAGAACTCCAGTTCCAGGGGAATCCGACACCCTCTTCTGACCTCCGCGGCATTGCACAACACGGGTGCACAAACTTGCATGCAGACAGTACATTCATACACATACAGAAATAAATAAATGCCGGGCGTGGTGGTGCACGCCCTTAATCCTAGCGCTTGGGAGGCAGAGGCACGCGGATCTCTGTGAGTTTGAGGCCAGCCTGGTCTACAGAGTGAGTTCCAGGACAGCCAGAGCTACAGGGAGACCCTGTCTCAAAAAGACGGGGGGGGGGGAGCAAGCTATGTAAGCTCCATTCTGTCCTGCCTCCACGGCGTCCTGAAGCCCAGCACATCTGTTTATGTGATGGAGAAGATGAACTATGGACACCAGGTCTGAGGTCACTCACAAGCAGGACCAGGGGTTTGGTCATTTGTGAGCTGAGAGGACCAGCTCGGAGCAGCCACCAACCAGTACGTAATGAGAGTGTCTACACCTGGATTCCATGTGCCCCTGTGCGTCCCTGTGCAGATTTGGAGATTATATGTGGGGGTGAGATCAGACATTTGCATCATAAAGGGTCTCTCTATTGGAGCGAAGGCTGGGAGTGAGTTAACTTTCTCACAGAAAGCTGGGCCTTTCCATAGCTGGGTCTCCATGGAAATTAGTTTTCAGAGAGAAAGGAGCTATTTTAAGGACAACGGAAGACAGACCTGGCAGGCTGGGGTTAGGGAAGGTGGCTGTGGGTGATTTTCTCTGTGGCTCACTCATTACTCTCCTATCAGGGGGTAACAAATGCCATGGGGAAGCCACAGAAATGCTGGAGGGGGCGCAAAGGCTGCCCGTCCAGGCCCACAGCTAGCCTGGCAAGGCGGCAGCTGCCCTCTGAACCCATGGCTTGGCATGGAGATGCTCAGACAACCATGCCAGGACCATTGTTATGGAAACAGGGAATCTGGGCTGTGACCAGCTTCATATAACCAAACAAAGAAGGGTAGATTTGCCTCTTAAAGAGTGACTATCAGTCCACAACTTTGGGGGTGATGGGTCATCTTAAGGGGGTGACAGTTTGTAAGGGAAGCTTGTTAACTGACCTGCCTTTTGAATTACAAACCTTGGTGAACGAGCTAACCAGGAGGGTGATATCTGGCTCCCCTTCCTCCCCCATAGGAGGGAGAGCTGAGCGTTAAGGAGTTAGAATTGTCAGGAAAGGAATTCTAGAGAAGGTGCTCAGGGAGTTCAAGGGTGGGTGGTGGACTAAGAGGTTAAAAAGACGAGGATAAAGCTTCAGTTGCAGTGTTCCCAGTCGTGGACATCGGGGGCCCCAGCTGACCGTCCACATAGCAAAGCTAGGTTCTTGAGACATCTGTGTTGCAAGAGGATGTAGAGTCTGCTCAGGTGATTAGTGCTCAGACCCAGGGGATGGGAGCACAGGCAGGCACCTCCACCCTGGGGAGCTCCTTGCTTGTTGTTCTTGTGGGTGAGCAGCCATAGAAACCTCATGTGGCAAACCAGGCCACTATGGCAGCAGCTGGCTTCCCATGGGGAACAGGCAACAGGGTCCTGGTCCTCAGCTCTGGGGTCACGTGCCCTAGGGTTCTCAGGAGAAGTGAACAGGGTAGGGGATGCCTATGCCCCTTTCCCTTTGCTCTGAGCTCTAGAACATCGAGGCCTCTCCAGCTGTCTCTCTACCCTGGCTCTTGGTCTACTGTGTCAGAATGCTGGGGCCTAGAGATGGGGCAAGGCTCTGTGTGGGGACCAGGAGGCGAATCTTCAGGACAGGCTGTGTGGAGGCGAGGGGCTGAGGTTCCGTAACACTCTCAGCCTTGGGTTGGACAGTCCACAAGGGCCATCATGGTAGAAAGTGGATGTCTTTCTTGGTGGCTGCCAAGGATACCACTCCCATTCTCTGGAGTGGTCTAGACCCCAGGCTTGGGGTTTGTGAACAGGACAGATGTGGAAAAGCTGGAGATGGTAAAATGGCGGTGCAGGCCAGGCCCATGGCACCACGTTAGTGATGTGAAGCCGCATTTGTGCTGTTCCTCTGGCCTGAGGTTGCTCTGACCTGGGAGCCCATGCCCCAGCTGCATGCATGTGTGTGCACTGTGGCAGGTTTGTGTGTGTGTGTGTGTGTGTGTGTGTGTGTACTGTCCCAGGAACAACTAACACTTGTAAAAGCTAGGAGGAGCTTGTGGTTTGTAGGACAGCAGGTGTCAGAGGACACTTGTGGATGCTGGGTGGCTGCAGGGTATTTGGAATCTTATGCAGATACACATATGGAAGGATGGAGAAATGCCTTTGTCCCTGACAATGCCCAACTTGAAACTGTCTCCATGGGACTGGATCCAAAGTTCCATCTGGTGAGGACACTGTCTTCCTGTCACCGCCATGAGCCTTCAGCTGCCTCCCTACCCTCCGCTTGCCTCTATTGTGCCCATAGCCTAGGAAAGAATTGTATATGGGTGAATGCCAAGTGAGAAAGGCACAATTTATTGATCACACAGTCTGGGCACACAGGGCATGCCCCTGCTGTCCTGCTCCAACACACTCAGAGTCCACTTTCCTATATCAATTCTATTATATAAAAAAAGCAACACAAGAAAAAACATCACCATCCTTTTCTCCTGCTAACCAAGGATGCAGGGCTGAAGCCACAGATCTTGGGTAGAGCCATGGTATTTTGAGAGCTTGGGACCAAGGCTCACCCTCCTTGGCAGCAGGCTTAACTGTTCAGCCATCCGGAATAGAGGAGACTCTTCCTTTGCATGACAGGAGAAGTTCTGGGGACTCAGCCCAACCCAGATCTTAGAGGCAGTTGTCAGCCTTTAGTGGCACAGGGGAAGCATGGTCTGTAGACTCATCAGGGGTCTGACATGGCTGGCCCAGGTTAAGGCCACATCTCTTGACTGAAGAACTGAAGCTGATTTCTGGCTCCTGATAACAGAAAGAGATCAGGCTGATCCTTGAAGTCCTGCAGCTGAGAATATCTTGCTCAGGGAGGTTTCTATCCTTCATAATGCTTTAAACTTCTCAGTGCATGTGATTTGGGACTGGTGGGTCTGGGCACATGGTTCAGGTTGGCTGGGACCTCGGCTCTGGAGGTCATCCTGACAAACATTCATAAAGCACTTAGCACAGCTTGTGGTGCATGGCTATTATTATTATTATTATATTATTATTATCAATATCTTCTTCCTCGGGCACCTCAGTTCCTTCGTTCTGAATGGTGAACTGGAACAAGAGCCTGGGGACCAGGGTCTGAGACCCAGGTGCGGCTGCCTGTCGCCCATCTGGTACGTGTTCTCCATCAAGCCTCAGCAACCGCTGCCCAGTGGCACCCTCGGCACACTTAGCCTTGCACCAAAGCTAGGTAAGATGAGCCAGCAGGAAGCCTGGGAGAGGCTTCAATCAGCTTCATGCTGGTCCTCCGGGCGCCCACCGCAGGCTGCTCACCAAGGGTTTCACTGTAGGATGAAAAGAGAAGGGCTGTCAGGGCCTCACTGACTAGCTCCAGGCCATTGATCCTGAGTGCTGTGGACTAGGTCAGGTCCCTCTGCATGAAAACTGGCAGTCTGTCCTAAGTACTTTGTAGGCTAATTTATACTTATCTTATGAATATAATATATATGTAACTGATATACAAATATCTGTAATACAAAATTATGAGCAACGAGTCACAAATGTAAAGATGACATACAGTGACAGCAAATGACAATTTAATCCATCAATCTATACAACAGATACAATTCATACACCCCTCCCCACCTCCTCTTTTTGAGACAGGGACTCCCTATAGCCCCAGCTGGCCTAGAACTCAGCATGTAGACCAGGCTGGCCTCAATCTCACAGAGATCTGCCTATCTCTACCTCCTGAGTGCTGGGATTAAAGGCGTGTGCCACCATGCCTGGGCCTCATAGTCCTTTTTTTACAGATAAGCTGAGGCTTAAGGCACAAAGCTGGGAAGCTGAGACCTGGAGTTTAAACCCAACACAGAACTAGGAGCCTAGCTGTTTATACCACTTGCCTATTGTGCACAGGTCCTGGGTTTGGTCCCCAGCATTGAGTAAAATAACTGAACCACCAATAAATAGTCTGGTTCTAGAGTTCATTCTTTTTTTTTTTTTGGTGCTAGGGATTCAGTTGAGGGCTTCATGTGTGCTT
Source organism: Rhizomys pruinosus (assembly GCA_009823505.1). Lineage (NCBI taxonomy): Eukaryota > Metazoa > Chordata > Mammalia > Rodentia > Spalacidae > Rhizomys > Rhizomys pruinosus. The sequence goes on along the minus strand of VZQC01003012.1, from coordinate 3,834,822 downwards.
AGCATGTGTTCTACCACTGGAGCTACAACAGCTCCTAGACAGTGGTTTTTCAGATAGTACCTTACCATACAGCCTTCAACCCTCCAAAGTGTTTGGAGTATAGGTGTACCACCATGCCCACATCTAAACTCTGTTCTTAACTACTCATAGTTTTTTTGTTTGTTTCTGTTTTTGTTGTTGTTGTTGTTTTCTTTTGGGGTCTTTTTTGAGACAGGGTCTCCCTGTAGCCCCACCTGGCCTGGAACTCACTATGTAGACTAGGCTGGCCTCAAACTTAGAGATCTACCTGCCTCTGTCTCCCAAGTGCTGGGATTAAAGGCATTTGCTACCATGCCCAGTTTACCACTGATAGTTTTATTAAGGAAAAAAATCATTTTATAGGAAGGCGATATTCTATCCAAAGTCTCTAAAATACTAGGAACGTTTTTTTTTTTTTTTTTTTTTTGTCTTCTTCAAGACAGAGTCTCCCTGGAGCCCAGCTTGTCCTGGAGCTCACTTTGTAGACCAGGCTGGCCTTGAACTCACAGTTTTGAGACCAGCTCGCCGAATGTGCCTCTGCCTCCCAAGTGCTAGGATTAAAGGCGTGCGCCACCACACCCAGCTTGGAACATTTTTAAGTGCATATATTAATACTAAGGATGATGAAAATAAAATACAAATGGGTTGGAGAAATGGCTCTGGCTGCTCTTGCAGAAGACCTGGGTTTGGTTTCCAGCACGCACGTGGTGGTTGACAACTGTCTGTAACTCCAGTTCTAGGGAATCCAATGCCATCTTCTGACCTCCATGGGCATTGCATGACACGGGGGCATTTAAATACATGGAGGCAATACACTCATACACACACTGAAAAAATAAATAAATATATTTCCCAGCTGGGACTAAAGGGAGATCCTGTCTCAAAAGTACCAAAATAAATAATTAATTAATTAATTAATTAATTAATATTTAGGGGCTAGAGAGATGGCTCAGCAGTTAAGAGTACTGAATGCGGGGCTGGAGAGATGGCCTAGCGGTTAAGAGCACCAACTGCTCTTGCAGAGGACCCGGGTTTGATCCCCAGCACCCACATGGCGGCTGAGAACCATCTTTAACTCCAGTTTCAGGGGAATCTGACACCCTCTTCTGACCTCCGCTGCATTGCACAACACAGGTGCACAAACATATGTGTCTATACCAAGTAACCTACCGATACCTATTAGTACTGTTATAAAATACCTATATATCTAATTGCTTGGGCTTCATTAGTAGGATCAAAAGGTTATTCCTGGACAAACTGTCAGCCATGAAAGGAAACAAGCCAGAAATGTGACCAGAGTCCAAGACAACAGCTCCAGAGAAAGTAGATGTTTTGCTTCTCATCCTACCTGTGCTCCTTTTCTTAAGCCTAGGGAACGATCTGTGGAAGAGGGGGGGTGGTAGGATGTTAAGGGCTGCGATTGGGGTGAAGGTGAAACTACAACAATAAAGACTGGAAACTCATTTGATACAACTTGGATTGAACATACAAGCCCCCCCCCCCCCACTGGATGGTGGGACCCATGGGCTGTGTGGGTTTGGGCACAACTGCCTGAAAATTGGTTTTACATGAAGGATGCTTGTACTCATAAATTATCACTTATTGCTAAAAAAATGAAAAAAAAAAACAGAAAGATGCAAGGCAGTTATGGCAGAATGCATGATCTGGGATGGGGTGGGGTGGGGTGGGGTGGGGGGAAGGGAAAGGGAAATATGCCTGAACTGAATTGGAAAATAATGTATAAAATACACAAAGCATCAAAAAAAACCCCAAAACGTACATGCAGACAGTACATTCATACACATAAATAAATAAATTTAAAAAAAAAGCACTGAATGCTCTTGCAGAGGACCCAGGTTCAAATCCCAGCACCCACATGGCAGCTGAGAACGTCTTAGGCTGGGCGTGGTGGCGTACACCTTTAATCCCAGCACTTGGGAGGCCGAGGCAAGCAGATCTCTGTGAGTTCAAGGCCAGCCTGGTCTACATTGCGAGCTCCAGGCCATCCAGGACTAAAGGGAGACCCTGTCCTCAAAAGACCAAATAATAATAATAATAATAATATAAATAAAAATAAAATAAATATTTTAAAAATAAAATATGTATGATTAGATCTATTCTCTTACTTATAGGGGTAGGAATTTATCCCCAGGATCTCCTCTGTCCCTTTCAAGAATTACTGCTGGGGTAGTGTAGTCACGGACACAGGAGATAGAGGCCAGGTCAGCCCTTCCTCATAGAGCAGGCCTCTCCCAGGCCACTCCCATGCACACACACACACACACACACACACACACACACACACACACACACACACGTGGCCCGGCATACCTGCATGGCCGTCCTGCTGAGCAGCACCTCCTCGTGGCGGTGCTTGCTGTGGTGGGGGAGCTCTGTGTTATCCCGGTAGTCGCGGCCTCTGGAATGCTGCAGCTGTAGGACTGCAGGGCTCTTGACGGGCAGGGGTGGCCGTGGTGCTGGGGTGGGTGTCGTCTGCTGGCTCATCTCTGACCTGGAAGGCTTGATGGGCCTCTTGACTGGTACTGGGGCTTGGGAACTGGCCGAGGCCTTGGGCTTCCCTTGGCTCTTGTCCCCACTGGTCGTCCTGCCCTCAGCAGGGGAGGAGCAGGTGAAGGAACGGACCCGGGGAGTAGGGCCGAGGACAGGTACAGGGGCCTGCTTGCCTGTCCCCTTGCTGCCTTCAGCCTCCTGAGTTTTGGGGAGCAGGATGCTGGGTGACGAGATTCCCAGGTCTGGGCATGGCGGGGGCTCCTTCCGCAGCATCTTGGGGGACTCCTGCTCTTTCCTGGGAACCGGCTTGGGGAAGGAACTCACAGACCCATACAGTGGGTTCTCAAACATCTCTGGCTTCGTCAGCTGCAAGTCCTCCTTCAGCAAAGGTTCCGTGAGGTTTTTCCCTAGGTCACCAGATCTGGGGAGAGGGGAGGAGAGTGAGAAGAAGCGTGTGCACAAGTCATACAAGATGCCTTACGCTCCTGCCCCACGTCTGCCCCTCCAAGATGGACTGGACCCATACTTGTGAGCCAAAAAAGAAACTGCTCCTCAAGTTCTTTTCACCAGAGTGGTGTTGTCACAGTGGTGGGAAAAGTGGCTAAGACATCTCCTTCACTTCGTCGTTCACGGTGGGAAGGAGAAACTGGGCGGTGTGAAGAAAAGCGGAAGGTCAGAGATGGGTGCTGGGGAACCGAGGCAGTGGGAAGCCAGCCCGTCTGTGCCAGCAGCGGGTGCCGGCCCCGACTCCAGGGAAAGCAGCGCTGCCCTCTTTTGCCTGGTTTCTAACTGCTCCAAGTTCTCACTCGAGGTGACCAGCTGCCGCTGAGCAGGTTAGAGAATGAGGACTGGGAACACATTTCGCCTTCCAGCTAATGGCCTGAATCTCCCAGGACAGTGCTCGGGGTTCTGCTTGCTGCAGAAAGGACGCCATTGTGGAGGAAATGCGCGTACCAGGGGCTCACTGGTCTGCTTGGCTGAGGGGACTGTGAGCAGCACTGTTCAGAGGGTGCTGGGACTCAAGGAGGAATGTCCTGTTCCTAGGTGCCGATGAGACAAGGCGGCGGAGGCTTTGGGAGAGGAACCTAGCTTGTTACTTAAAAAAAAAAAAAACCTACATTTATAAGTGTATACATGAGAGAGAGAGAGAGAGAGAGAGAGAGTCAGAGTGCAACTTGTGGTCGCTGGTTCTCTTCCGTCAAGTGGGTTGTGGGACTCGCAGGGCCTTTGGCTGCTGACACATTTGACGGGCGTGCACCCTCTAATGCTTTGGAAAGGCCTGGAGACCACTGTGTAACTAGCAGTGTGGACAGATGCCAGAAACCCTCTCCTGCTCCTGTTGCGGCCATCACAGCCAGGCCAGAGCCCTCCGGAGGTGGGCCGCAGTCTGTCCCCATTTGCTATATCTGTTCTGCCCAAGTGCCCATGTCTCGTGTTTATCCATAAACTGTTTTCAGCCAGGGGCGTCTTAAGAGTTATAACTATTAGAACGGCAGAGACTGTAATCATTTTGAGACACATGTAGATCAATTTTTGTGTTTGGATTAGGTTCTAACACTTCACACAAAAAACAAAATCCCATCCGGTCGTTTGTTAGGTGCACGCCCGATATTAATCCTCTCCGCTCGCATCTGCAGCGGCATTCGTAGTCGTTTTGAGATTCAAATCCAAGCCTTTTCTACAGGGTGAGCTCCAGGAAAGCTGAGGACTACATGTGGAGACGCCTGATCTCGAAAAGACAAAAAAAAGAAAAAAAAAAAAAATCAAAAAAAAATCCCCCTCGCGCTCCACAGGGCCCTCCAGGGAGTGGAAGATGCCTGAGGAAGCACTGGTTTTAGAACTGTCGTCAGTAAATACAGATTTTATGAGCTTGCTTTTCTTGGCACTACAGCCATCCCCAATCCTCTTTAAAACCAAGTTGTACTCTTTATTTTGGATGTGGGCAGAAGCCAAAGTAGGAGGTAGAACAGACCAGAACTCTTGAGGCTGCCATCTAGGGGGCACTGTGAGAAAGAAAAGCGTTACTTCAGAGGACACTTACCTTGCCTCCTGGGCCCTTGGGCAGGGGCCTCGGTTGGCTGTGGAAGATGGAAACTTCTTTGGAGACAGGGGTGGCTGGGACGGAGGGGTCAGTGGACCCTCTCCCCTTCCAGGCCCCAGGGAAGAGTCTGTGGGTGGCTGGTCATAGCTCCAGGTTGTGAGCTGCTGGTCTGGGGATAAGGATGACTTCCCATGCAGGGGCTGTCCGAAGGTTCCCACACCCATATAGTTGGGGTTGATGATCTCAGTGAGACTGGGGGCGCCACATGCAGGGACCCTGTGGGAGGAGGAGGAGGATGACTGAGGACACTTCCCTTCTTGGTTTGTACGAGGCTAAGGACAGTGTCCCTGGGGTCCTCAGCCCCTCAGTACTTTCATTTCTGGGGCAGTGGGTGCTTATACTTATTCATGTATATATGCAACACAGGAAAGAAAAATAAGAGGCCAAGTTGAAACAAGAGGGAAGGTTGGGAACCATGGGCAGAAGGTGTGGTCTTTGAACTGAGACTGGATGATATGCAGGAGAGAGAAGGAAGGAAGAAAGAGAAGATGCTTTGTTCAATGCCAAGGTGATGCAAAGGCCCTGAGGTCAGGGGCAGGGTTTGGTCTGTTGCAAGACTCTTTGAAAGCCAGGCAGCAAATCGGATAGTGGCACAGAACCTGCAGGCTCAGAGCTGTGGGGAGGGTGGTCAGAGAGGCAAGGAGGGCATTTTCAAGGCAGACTCTAGACAAAGCCCATATAGGACACAGTTTCACATTCTGTGCAGGGCACCAGAATGAGATGAGATGAGTATGATGTCACAGAGATCAAGGCTAGAGGTGCTAACGGGAGGTTGGCCTCAAACTGTGAGGAGAGCGTCCAGACATGGTGAAGCGACCTTGCGGTTACACGTCGCACCCTGCCACCATGTCAGGGGCAACTCAAGAGCCTAATGAGCAATGTTCTGAGAATATAGCTTGTAAGGAGCTTTGCAGATCCCCTCTTCCCACATAGCCAGGTCACCAGCCTTCCTCTTACCAGTGCCTGCTACTGCCAAGTCACCAAGGGAAAAGGAAGAGCACTGTTGAGCTGCAGTGCAGTCCTTGCGAAAGCTGCAGGGAAACAGCAGCAGCCTCACTGTGACCATCTGCAGTTGGAGTGGACTAAGGAGCAGGTTAGAGGTAAGCACTTCCGTGTGCAGAGCCAAGGGCTGGAGGGAAATTCAGGATGGGGCCGAGAGGAGAGGAACAGCTGCAGAGAGACCAGAACCCTAGCCAGCAAGTGGAGGCAGTCCTGGTACTGAAGACCACTGTCTTCTAATAATGCAAACTGGAATGTCTGAGCTGTTCCCAGTTGGGTCTCTGGATACATTTTCTCCCTAGTCACTGTGCTGGTTAGCTTTAACTGTTAACTTGACACAACTAGCATCACGGGGGAAAGAGTCTTAGTGAGGAGTGAGCTAGATGGGGCTGACCTGGGGGCATGTCTGTAGGGATCGTCTTGATCCTTAAATGATGTCAGACCATCCAGTCCACCGTGGGTGGTGTCATTTCCTAGGCTGGGGCCTGAACATGTGAGTGAAGAAAGCAAGCTCTTTCTCTGTTCCTGGCTGTGGATGTGATGCCTTAAGCCCTTGTTCTGACTTCCCTACAACGATGGACTGTAACCTGCAGTTTTAGCTGAATAAATCTTTTCTTTCCTATCTTGCTTTTTGTTAGAGTATTTGTCACAACAACAGAAATAAAGCCAGAATGGTCTCAGATGAGGATGACGAACGCCGATGTGCCTGGCCTCACGGGACAGGGCAGGCAGAAAAAGCGTCTGGCGCTCTTGAACTGTTTCAGTCCCTTCTCCCTGGACTGCACATCCTTCCACTACCTAGTGATGCATTTCTAGGTCAGTGGTGAATTTCTAGGTGGTCAGCAAATACTATTTCCAACACAGTAGAATCTCCCAGACTTTGTCAGCCACGCTAACCTCCCCAGAGATGTGGATTTGTACTCGGGGTGTGAAGCGGAGGCAGGAGAGTGACTCCCCTGGGCCTCAGTGCTCCTTCTCCTCCAGCCTTGGCTTCCTACTTCACTCTCTCCCGGACTCTGGCCCACACAGCCCTGCTAGTCGTACAGAGCCTCAGCAGGCTTGCTCTACCTGCTGGCAGGCTCCCACTGCCTCATGGGGTCATGGCTGGTGAGGTTCTTCAGGTACTTCATCCCACTGGACTCATCCCTCTCTGTCTTCACAAAGTCTGGAAGAAAAGGGCCAGGAAAAGCATGTGAGGGCTGGGCTCACACACAGGACAGACGTGGCAAAGTGGTGTCCGTTTGCAAGCCAAAGCTGGACAGTAAATAGTTGCTATGTGGGTAGGGCTTTTTGCTTTGTTTTGAGACAGGATCTCCCTTTAGTCACTATGTAGACAAGGCTGGCCTTGAACTCACAGAGATCTCTCTGCCTCCCAGGTGTTGGGATTAAAAGGGAGGCGGGGGGGGGGTTAAGCCAGATTCTGAGGCTTTCAAATTCTCAGGTTCGGTGACTGATTAATTATGCCTGCCAGGGTGGGGGAATGGGCGGGAACACGGGTCTAGATTTGTTAGGAAAAAAAAAAGCCACATTAATAAAAATGCACGACACGGGTGCACAAACTTGCATGCAGACAGTACATTCATACACATACAGAAATAAATGAATGCCGGGCGTGGTGGTGCACGCCTTTAATCCTAGCACTTGGGAGGCAGAGGCATGAGGATCTCTGTGAGTTCGAGGCCAGCCTGGTCTACAGAGTGAGTTCCAGGACAGCCAGAGCTACAGGGAGACCCTGTCTCAAAAAGACCAAAAAAAAAACTGCATTCCAGGGGGCTAGGGGAGGACCAGCAGCCAGTTCTGGAATGATGTCTAAAGTGGCACCTTCTCACTGCCAGGTCTGCAGCTGCACAAAAGCTGGTACCACAGGATGTTCCCTATCTGGGGAGATTGAGCTCCCCACAGTAGAGCCCTCAGTTGAGGCCGAAGTGTCCTGTGGCATGCTAGAAGTGTGGCCTCAGTGATGACTGACTCTACCTGTCAGTCATCTGACCCCAACTTCCTGTGCTAAAAAATTGCTCGAGAATGCCTGGGGATATAGTTCAGTGGTAGGAGATCAACCCACACTCCTGTAAGTAATTCCTTGCCCATGTGTCTATAAGCAAGCCCAATAAACTGTACTGGTTCAGCAGGTTACACTAGGGAACTCATATTTGAGGGGCAGGGGGAGGCTCTGTCATTGGCCCCAAATCTAATGGTGTCCTCTCAGAATAAGTCACATAACAGGTAGTGAAATCTGACTCTGGGTTAGACCCAGGGACAGGTGGGGGCTGCAGCAAAGTGACAGGTTTCTGAAGGAGGATCATCTCTGAGGAACAAAGCTACCATGAGGAGACTATGTAGGCCCACAGCAGGGATGCACAGAGTCAGGGTGAAGGGCCTGGGAAGGGGGTAGACATAGGGCCCTGGGGTGCTATGGGAACAGAGGATGAGGCTAGAGTGGAGGGCTCACCCTGCTGGGCAAAAGCCTGGAGCTCAGACCTCTGCCTCTGCTCCTGTCAATATGGCTGCCCCTTCACGGCCAAAGGGTGGTTCCCATAAGTGCTTATTCATCACTGGACACCCAGGTCTGGGAGCTTGACCACGACCTGCTCCGACTTCAAGAGACACTGGGGTGTCCATCTGTTTAAGGGTCCTCCTTGAAAAAAAAAAAAAAAAAAAAATTATGCCTGCCATGGCTCCAGAAGTACTTATGGGTACCTACGGCCCAGTTGTCATTTCACGAAATATTTCCAACTTGTTGGTTCAGTCAGGGCCAAAATAGGCAAACTTTTTTTTGGGGGGGGGGGAGTCAGGTTTGAATAAAACAAACACAACTATGTAACTCCATAAGAGTACTCAGCACTCAGAGTCAGTCTGTTCACAGGCCTTAAGGGAAGCTGGGACCAGCAGCTTTATTTCCAGATTAGACGCGTGGCTGCTAGGTGCTAACTCTCCATCTCTCCAACCCACTGTCCTACTAAAGGAAAGAGCTCCCACAGGACACACGGGAGCCAAGTGCACAGGGGTGTCAGCCCTCAGAGCACCAGAACCTCCCCCAGCACAAGGAGCTCCACTTCCCATGTAATGAACGCTCCTCTTGCTGTAACATGACAGACAGACAACCACTGTGCCTTCCAACACCTGTTCCATGACAGACAGACAACCACTGTGCCTTCCAACACCTGCCTAGATGAACCTATTTCTTCACCTTTGCCTAGCCACTTTCTAGGCATGTGACCTTCAGCCAGTCACCTACGCTCTCTGTGCCTCAGTTTCCCCACCTGCCTAACAAGCATAATCACTCTTGGCTCACAGGGCTGTTGTGAGAGATAAATGAGATTTCTCGCTATGTGCCTGTCCACGTCACACAGGCTAGCTTTGAACTCACGATGCTCCTGCTTCAGACTCCTGAATACCAGGATTACATGTGTGTGCTATCATGCCCAGCTGCTTAAGAGTCTTTCTTTATCATGTGCCATTCTGAGGGCACAGAGGACAGAACACTGGCTTTGTTGAGAGAAAGCGCATATCTGTCCCTGACGCATGTGCGGAGCCCTGGGAGGGCTGGCCTACCGTAGAGCTTTTCCCTCTTCTTGCCCTGAGAAGTCTGCAGCTTAATCTCCCCCTGGAAGTGGCCAGTCATCTCCCCGTGGTGAGTGAGCGGTGTGTAGATAGGCAGCTGAGTCTCCGTGGCCTCCAGTCGGAGGGCAATGCACCCCTCACCTGGGGAGAGGACAGCAAGTGGCATCAAGACCTTGACATGGAGCAGCCCAGAAGCAAGCCTGGAGATGAGCTCTTCCACTGGAAGACAGACTCTTGAAACAACTGCCCAGGCAGGACTAGCTGACAAACCCTCTAGACCAGTGCCTTAGCAATGTGGGGCAAACGTCTCAAGCCTCTCAGCAAAAAGAATGGATTAACGTGAAAAGAAAAATTAAATCTTTGAAAATCCATCTGAGAAACAGAGTTAAATGCTAATCTGATTGCTGAGAGGAATATTCACATCCTAGGGTTTGAAATGGGACAAGAAATAACAAAACAAACCAGATAGGCAGGTAAGAGCATAACGGAGCCTAAAATTTTTAACTGTTTTTTTTTTTTTTTTTAATGTATATGTTTTCCCTGCATGGGATCAAAGTGTACCACGTGGGAGCACTGGAGTTATGGATGATTGTTAGCCCCTATTTGGGTGTTGGGAACCAAGTCTAGGTCCTCTGCAAGAGCAGTATAAGCTCTTAACCACCGAGTCATCTCTCCAGTCTCCAGTTATACAAAGAAAACATTGAAACAAAAGGGAAGTGGACTGGAAGCTGATTGGCTAGCAAGGAGAGCTTCAGTTCTGCACCATGGGCTGAAGAGCTGGCTGGGGACAGGAGAGGTACCAGGAGAGGTACAGTGGTGCAGGCAGACTTGCGTTCAAGTCATAGCTTAGCCGATGACTATCTGTGTGACCTGGACAGGTTATTTGACCTCTCTGAGCCTCAGTTCACCCATTTACTCACTGGGGGAACAGTACCTGCTTCTTTTCAGGATTAACTCATATATCTGCAGCTTGCCTGGCAAGGATAAGAGGGAGGGATCAAGGCAGCTGGCAGCTGTGCCAGAAGCCACAAGGGGCAGGAATGGTGACTCCTAGAAGTCCCTCAGGCAGTCCTGGGACAGAGAAAGAGATAGCAGAAGGGCATAACATGGAGTGGCAGGTGGACGTGTTTGGAATGCTGAACCACCCCGTCCCTCACTTCAGACACTGTGGCTAATGAGCAGAAGAGTCTCCGGGCCTCAGATCCTTACCATAGGATTCATCGCTGTCCGATGACTTAATGCTGATCAGGATGTGCTGATCCAAGAGGTACTCAGGGTCAGAGATAATGGGCTTCAGCTGCAGGGGAAAGACAGGATTAGAAGCCACAGGTGGGGACAGATGGATGAGGGTCCCAGGTACTGATGTCAGGAACACACAGGATGGAACTGAAGATGCTCTTTCGACACAGAATTCCTGGCTCTCGATGCTCAAGAGAGAAAACAGGAGCCTCTCTGTACATTCTGCCCAGCTAGGTGGGAGACTGCGTTCTTTCTTGCCCTCCAGGTCTCCTTAGCTCAGCTGAGCTCCCAGGCCCTAAGTCCTTCACCTCCACCTCCACCCTCCCTTCCCTCTTCTGCATATTCCAGGGGCCTAGGGGAGGGACCAGCAGCCAGTTCTGGAATGATGTCTAAAGTGGCACCTTCTCACTGCCAGGTCTGCAGCTGCACAAAAGCTGGTACCACAGGATGTTCCCTATCTGGGGAGATTGAGCTCCCCACAGTAGAGCCCTCAGTTGAGGCCGAAGTGTCCTGTGGATTGCTAGAAGTGTGGCTCAGTGAATGACTGACTCCTACCTGTCAGTCCTGACCCCAACTTCCTGCTGCTAAAAAATTGCTCAGAGATGCCGGGGATATAGTTCAGTGGTAGGAGATCACCCACACTCCTGTAAGTAATTCCTTGCCCATGTGTCTATAAGCAAGCCCAATAAACTTACTGGTTCAGCAGGTTACACTAGGGAACTCATATTTGAGGGGCAGGGGGAGGCTCTGTCATTGGCCCCAAATCTAATGGTGTCCTCTCAGAATAAGTCACATAACAGGTAGTGAAATCTGACTCTGGGTTAGACCCAGGGACAGGTGGGGGCTGCAGCAAAGTGACAGGTTTCTGAAGGAGGATCATCTCTGAGGAACAAAGCTACCATGAGGAGACTATGTAGGCCCACAGCAGGGATGCACAGAGTCAGGGTGAAGGGCCTGGGAAGGGGGTAGACATAGGGCCCTGGGGTGCTATGGGAACAGAGGATGAGGCTAGAGTGGAGGGCTCACCCTGCTGGGCAAAAGCCTGGAGCTCAGACCTCTGCCTCTGCTCCTGTCAATATGGCTGCCCCTTCACGGCCAAAGGGTGGTTCCCATAAGTGCTTATTCATCACTGGACACCCAGGTCTGGGAGCTTGACCACGACCTGCTCCGACTTCAAGAGACACTGGGGTGTCCATCTGTTTAAGGGTCCTCCTTGGCCGGGCGTGGTGGCGCACGCCTTTAATCCTAGCACTCGGGAGGCAGAGGCAGGCGGATCTCTGTGAGTTCAAGGCCAGCCTGGTCTACAGAGTGAGTTCCAGGACAGCTGGGGCTACAGGGAGACCCTGTCTCGAACAGGACAAAAAAAAAAAAAAAAAAAAGGGTCCTCCTTTATTTATTTTTAGTTGTTTTTTTTTTTTTTATGTGTATGATGTACTGTCTGCATGCCGGTCTGTGCACCCATGTTGTGCAATGCTGTGGAGGTCAGAAGAGGGTGTCGATTCCCTGGAACTGGGTTCTCCTGGAATTGGAGTTAAAGACAGTCCTCAGCACCATGTGGGTGCTGGGGATCGAACCTGGGTCCTTTGCAAGAGCAGTCGGTGCTCTTAACCACTAGGCCATCTCTCCAGCCCCTTATTTTTAGCTTTTAAAAACATTTTATTTATGAGTCGGGCATGGGTGCATGCCTTTAATCCCAGCACTCGGGAGGCAGAGGCTGGGGGATCTCTGTGTATTGGAGAACAGCCTGGTCAACATAGGAAGTTCCAGGTCAGCTAGGGCTACAGGGAGACCATGTCTCAAAAAGACGAAAATAAATAAATTTATTATTATTTTGACCTGGCCTGGTACTTGATATGTAGACTAGGCTGGCCTCAAACTCACGGAAATCTGTCTTTCCAGTCCCCTGTTTTTAATTTTTAAAACTATTATTACTCTGTGTGTGTGTGTGTAACATACATATGGAGATCAGAGGGTAACTTTGTGATGTCTTTGTCTCCTGGCAGGTCAGGAACTTGCTAAGTACTTCCTGCCATGAGACTACCTTAGGGAGTTGGGCATAGCCCAAAGCCTGTAATCTCAGCACTGGGAGGAGAGGCAGGAGGATCACGAGTTCAAGGTTCGGAGCTATATACAGAGTTTGGGCCATAATAGACCCTGTCTTGCTGGGCGTGGTGGCGCACGCCTTTAATCCTAACACTTGGGAGGCAGAGGCAAGCAGATCGCTGTGAGTTTAAGGCCAGCCTGGTCTACAGAGTGAGCTCTAGGCCAGCTGGGACTAAAGGGAGACCCTGTCTCAAAAAGACCAAAAAGAGAGAGAGAGAGAGAGAGAGAGAGAGAGAGAGAGAGAGAGAGAGAGAGACACTGTCCCCAAAACTGAAAATAAAATTAAAAAATAACAAAATGGGGGCTGGAGAGATGGCTCAGCAGTTACAGACACTGACTGCTCTTACAGAGGACCTGGGTTCAGTTCCCAGCACCCATGTGGCATCTCACAGCCATCCATAACGCCAGTGTCAGGGGATCTGAAGTCCTCTTCTGACCTTTGTGGGCACTGCATGCATGTAGTGCACTTAAATACATGGACCCAGGACTCCTGGACATGCCCTGACCTGATCCCACAAACATTAATAGTAAATGAGACCAAAGGGGAATGGGCGTCTTAGAGACCGAAAGCAATTCAGGAATGTGGGGTTTGCTTGTCTGGGCTGAAAGGTGTGACCTAAGTCACCTCGAGAGGGAGGGTCTGGGATAGCTGCAGCAGCTCCACGCTGGGCGTTGGCTGCAGCAGCTCCACGCTGGGCGTTGGCTGCAGCAGCTCCACGCTGGGCGTTGGCTGCAGCAGCTCCACGCTGGGCGTTGGCTGCAGCAGCTCCACGCTGGGCGTTGGCTGCAGCAGCTCCACGCTGGGCGTTGGCTGCAGCCATCTCCCTGAAGCATGCTCTTTTCTCCAGTTACCTTGGGAAGGGTCTCCCCGAACCTCACCACCAGCTCCCCTTCCTTTCCCTCTTCATTTTCTCCTTCCTGACTCTTGACAAAACCTGTTGGAGAGCAAGAAGCCAGTTTGCAGACAGAGTGCAAGGACACAGACAGAAAAGACTCCCAGGACGGCCCTCCCATCTCCCCTTTTGATATCTCTAGGGCCTCACCATCATTTAGGGGTCAGACTTGCTGGGGATTCTGTTTTTGTGCAGGAAATGGTCATTTGCCAACACAGTCTAATTATTTTTAGGTATATCAAAGAGATTCCCCCTCTTTTTTCAATTCCTCTTTGCAACAAAAGAATTATCACATCAGCAGGCATGAAGACTGGGAAACATGACAGCCCGACCCACGCCATTCAAGACGGCAGCCTTTGAAATTCTAATTTAAGCCTTCTAATACGCTGTTTCCATAGAAATCTATGCAAATGTCTGGATAGTTTATTAAAAACACCTGCACAAAAACCCCTTCTCCTTGTTGGAAGAGTTTTGACTCGGTCTGCAGAGAGCTAGGGCTTGGGGACGTGGTGGTGGTGAAGGCTGTGCTAGCCCCAGGAAGGGCTGGGCTGGGCTGGGCTGGAGAAGGGAGGTGCAGGAAGGCGTGCTGTGGGGTGGGGCGGGGATGCCAGAATCCTGGCTGGCAGTACTCCTGGGTTCTAGAAACAAGGGGTCCCTCCTGTCTGCAGAGTTGTTCTTCTCCCTCCCCTGCCACTCTCCAGAACATTCCTGAGAGAACAGGAAAGCATGTAGACCTCCCGTTCCACAGAGCTTCCTACACTATGCCTAGAGGTGTTGGATAGATAGGTGCTTCTAAGCAGTGTGTGCTAACACTGCCTCCTGAGATGGGGTCCCCATCCGGCCTTGCTTCCAGGCTCAGTGAGCCACTGCAGGAAGGCACTGTGGTGTGGAAAGAGAGAAAGAGAGGCCAGGGGAACCGTGGGCAGCAGTTGTTCAGGGCCTGCCTGGTCTTCAGATCTCTGGAGCTTTGCCCAGGGCTCTGGCTGAATCAGAGCCCAGCTTGGGAGAAGCTCACGTGGCTAAGAGTCTGCCTCGAGAACATTGGGAAGAAGCCAGGTACTCAAAGGGACCCAGGAGTTAATCTATCAGTTGCTGCCCCTGGCACCGCGGCTGAGGCAGTGGCCGCACAGACCACGGGAGTAGGAAAGGGAGCTCACAACCAGGGGGTACACCCCACCTGAAGTCCACTTCTCGGAGCCCAGTGAGGCCCGTCCACGGAAAGCCCATCCGCCAGAGAGAAAAGAAACAGGGCAAAGCCTCATTCATGAACAGGCATTTACGAGAAAGCATTAGCCCACAGGGTGTCTGGCAAGCCACTTACTCTCCAAGCAGCTTGAGTGGAGCTCCAGGTAGAACTTGGTCTGAGACTTGGTCTTGAGTGTGGCGTAGCACGCCAGGAACTCGATCTGCCCTTGGCTGTCCACAGTGCCAGGGCCTGGAATAGGGGAGACCAGGGATTGAGCTGCAGAGTGCGCCTGCAGATGGAGAGTCCACCTAGCTTCCCATCACCCTGAGCTCACTCCTAGGGCCCAAGGACAGAGAACGTCCAGGTCGAAGGAGAGGTTTCCCTTGACGTAAAGTATTATGAACCATTACCCGAGCTGAGTATCCTTGAATGATTGCCACACCTCTTTGACCAGTCACAGGCTGGCCATGTCAGGTTCAGAACAGAAAGAGTAAAAAATTCAAGGACATTGGGCATGGTGGCACAGAGGCAGGTGGATCTCTGTGAGTTCAAGGCCAGCCTGGTCTACAGAGTGAGTTCCCAGGCCAGCTGGGACTGAAGGGAGACCCTGTCTCAAAAATACCAAAATAAATAAATAAATAATAAACAAACAAATAAATAAAAAAATTCAAGGACCTAAGACCTGTTCTCAGCTCTGTCACCAAAACTGTGTTGCCTCAGGCAACCCCTCACCTCATTGTGTAGTCAGTCTCCCAACTCATTCTGTTTTGTTTTGTGTATCTTTCTAGATAGCCCAGGCTTACTTAGGGCTCACCATGTAGCCAAGGCTGGTTTCAAACTTGTCATCTTCCTGCCTTGGCTTCTCAAGTACTGGGATTACGGCATGAAACACCACAGCCAGCTCTCCCACTAGTTCTTACAGAGTTTGCACAACAGAGGTTCAACATGCAAATCTGTTCAGTTTCCTAGTCCACAGTGGGACACCAACCCTCACTTCCTGATGCAGTTATTCCTAGGCCTCACTCTGGGCTCCAAGGACTCGTTGGTACTCATCTACTGTGATCATAATTGCGTTAATTTCAGAAGCATCTTAAGCTATTTTTTGAGACAGAGTTTCCCTGTAGCCCCAGTTGGCCTAGAACTCATGATACAGATAAGCCTGGGCTTCATTCTCAGATCCACTTGGCTCTCCTCCAAGTGCTACTATTAAAGGTGTGAGCCACTAACTCTGGCTTCAAGCTGGTTTTTGTCACCGTTGTTTTTGTTTTGTGAGACAGGGTGTCATGTACCCCAGGCTGGCCTCAAATTCAGTAGGAAGCCAAGGATGACTTTGAACTTTTGACTCTCCTGCGTCTACCCTAAGTGCTAGGACTGCAGGCATGTGCCGCTATGTCTGATCTTAGGTAAGTAGTAAGTTGATTTGAAGGAAGTGTTCTGTTTTTAATATAAATTCTAAGCCACTTGAAAGCAAGAACAAGTGTTTCCTTCCTCCCTCCATGTCTTCTATCTTTCCTTCTTTCCTTTTGCCTAAACTCCACAAACCCTTAGGCCAGACTCCGCTTAAACTGATGTCCCACCAAAGCTCAGTCCAGATGACCAACATTTTCAAGCATCTGCCATGTGCTGAGTCCCAATAGAAGTCCCACTCTCAAGCCGGAGAGTGAAGATGTTTCACCCAGCGACAGGGGGAGGTGGCAGAGGCTCCACCACCAAAGCTGTGGAACTCACAGAAAGGGGGGAGGGGTAGGAACAGGGAAGAGGTAGAACTTACAGACAGCCATACTCGGGAATAACAGTGGCCAGATATCGGAGGAAGGCAGGAGAGAGGTCAAGACTTGGATGGACAAGAGAGGTCACACTAGACCCTAAGATGTTTGGCCCAACAATAGTAGAAAGAACATCCAGAAAGACAGTGGTCTAGCCTCATCTATGTCACTCAACACAGAGTATACAGAATGAGACAGTTATTCTCTGCCTGTAGTTGGGTTCTCCACATCCAGCCTTCTTAAATTATCCAAGTTATCTGCTGTGCAGAAGTAAGGAGTGAGCAGAAGAGGTGGTCACCCAAGGCAGGGCTGGATGGACCTGTTAGTGGGTGGGCTGGGCTGGAGAATTTGAAAATGTACCTGCACTTTTAAGTAGCAATTCCCTGTAGTCTTTCATTCATCCACATCTACCTCCTCAGTTCTCACCATCCACCTACCAGGCTCCCACGATAACATTTACTTAATATTTTCTTTAATTAGACTCAGTTTTTAAACTTCAGTGCAATTAAATAAAATACACATGAGTGGGGGAGACCAAGTACTTGCTTACTCAGAAGAGATGTATTTTAAACACATTAAAGTAAATACATCACTAATAAATGTGTGCACATGTCTCTCTGCCCCAGACTCTCTGTTGCTGCAAATAGCCCAACTGATTTACCCAACTTTTCAGACTATGCCAAAATGAGTTTCAAAAGTAAGTTCTCTAGATTGAAACTGGGATGTGGTCTGGACACAAGAGACCAGAGGGACAGATTGCGGGTTGTGGGGAAGACGGGCCTGCCTTTATCCATTGCTGTAATCAGAAGATGAGTGCTCCAGGCCCTTTGTCTCTGAGGGAGACAGAGAAGCTGATGCTGCCCACTGCTTACCGTTCTTGGAGACAAACTGTGACGTGACTCCTGCTTCGAATGTGGCAAAGACAGGGCTGTGGTCACTTGTCATGATGTCACTGGTACTGCCTGCAAGGGAAGGAGAAGTCCTTCTGGTCAAATCATGGATGGGGAGCCCATAGCAGAGATAGGTGGAGATCTATGCTTGAGCCCAGGAAGTGAAGAACCTGCGCCAGCCTGCTGGATCAGGAGTTAGCGCCATGGCTCTCAACGCTGATGACAGCCAGCCAATCCCAGACCTGAGCAGTTCCCTCCTCAGTGTGTCCAGATGATTCCAAGTGGCAGAGATGAGCTGCCTAGCCCAGAGGACTGTGAGCAAATGGTTGGTTGTTTTAAGGCACTGGGATGTAGGGGGTTTGTTATACAGCAATAGATGCTGCTATGTTAATAGCTGGAAGGAAACCAGGCTCCCAGGACTCCATTCTTAAAAAATTTTTATTTTATATATATGAGTGTACTGTCTGCATGTACACAGGTGCACCCATGTTGTGCAATGCTGTGGAGGTCAGAAGAGGGCGTCAGATTCCCCTAGAATTGGAGTTAAAGAGAGTTCTTGGCCACCATGTGGGTGCTGGGAATTGAACCCAGGTCCTATGCAAGAGCAGTTGGTGCTCTTAACCACTGAGCCATCTCTCCAGCCCTGGACTCTTTCTTGAGCTCTGGACATGGCCTTCCCTTATCTTTCCCCAAACTTGGCCTCCTGCACCTCCAGCTCCTTAAGCCCTTCCACCATATCTTCTGGCACTCAATGCCTGGCCTTCCAAGGAAGACTGCAGGTGAGGCTGCCTTTCTTCTCGGCCCCTCAAACACTGGGTCAGAAGTGGGATGTGTGCCTTCTTTGCTCCTAATTTCCACTTCCAGACCTAGTTCCACTCTCCTTCCCCTTTTCCTAAAACCTGAACTATGAGACAGTTTTAAGTGCCAAGGTCCAAATGGCGAGTGTCAGTTCTGTGAGCCACTATTATGTGGCTCCCTATGGAGGCAGCTAGCTGATGGAGGAAATGACAGGATCTTTGTAGGGACAGGAGTTGAGAGGACCTTCAGGCTGTAGGATGTGTGGAGGAGAGAGCCATATGATTGACCCTGTGCACTACTGCAAAGAGGTCACGGGCGGTGTGGAGTGGGGCTAGCAGGGAGCCCTCAGGGAGGGGCTGGGCAGAGGACGGGGGATGGGTATTTTCGGGCATTTCTATTTAGTCGGTTTTAGCAGTAGTGGAGATTGAACCCAGGGCCTTAAACATGACAGGCAAGCATGCTACTACTGAGCTATAGCTCCTGCCCCAATTTCAGGTACGGGATGTACAGTACCACCTTGTCCGAGGCTGTGAGTGTGAGAGATGCTGCCTTACCAACACATCTAAAAGTGTTGTTGAAGTTCATTGAGTGAGGTCACTTCTGGGAGAGAGGACTCAGGACCCAAGAGAATGCCTGTGTTAAACAGGCAACAGAAGATGTGCACAGATGAAGGGAATAGACACTATTGTTATTTGTGAGAGAAATCATCTCCAGGGAGGGTGGTACCATGAAAGTGACCACAGGGCAGTGGCACGGTTCCTCCAACTTATTTCCTCACTCTGGAGATGGGCATGGGTGGGGCCCAGCTGGACAGGCCTGACTCATGAACTGCCTCTTGTGTGTGTGTGTGTGTGTTCTCTGGTTTTGAGTTCCTGAAATGTGGTACATTGTGGAATCAGAGTAGCTCTCCTTTGAGTGTCAGTTCCTGGAAATTTGCAATGTTTTATTTTTATTTTGTGTGGTTTTTTTTTAATTTTTTTTATTTCTGTATGTGTATGAGTGTACTGTCTGCATGCAGGTTTGTGCACCCATGTCGTGCAATGCCGCGGAGGTCAGAAGAGGGTGTCGGATTCCCCTGGAACTGGAGTTACAGACGGTTCTCAGCCGCCATGTGGGTGCTGGGGATCGAACCTGGGTCCTCTGTAAGAGCGGTCGGCGCTCTTAACCGCTAGGCCATCTCTCTGTGTGTTTTATAAGCATGTATGGAATCGCATCGTGTGCATGCAATACCTGTGGAGGCCAGAAGAGGGCATCAGATCTCCTGGAACTAGAAATATAGACAGCTGTCATGGGGGTGCTGGGGAGTAGTAAGTACTCTCAATTGCTGAGTCATCTCTCCAAGATCCAATGTTGTTTGTTTGTTTTTGAGACAGTGTCTCACTATGAAGACCAGGCTGGTCTTGAAGTCACAGAGGATGCCTGTGCTTCCTGGGAGCTGGGATTAAAGATGTATGCCACCACATTTTCTTTTTTACTTATGTGTATGTTATGTGTGTGTGGATGCCCTGTGGAGGCCAGAAGAGGGTGTCGGATCCTCTGGAGCTGGATTTACAGGTGGTTTGAGATGGGTACTGAGGCAAACTTGGGTCCTCTGGAAGAGTAGCAAGCCTTTTTTTTTTTTTTTTTTTTTTTTTTTTTGTTCCCCTCTTTTTGTGCCCCGTCTGTTCTTGGAACTCAGCGCTGTAGACCAGAGGCTGGCCTTGGACTCACAAGATCCCCTGCCTTTGCCTCCCAAGTGCTAGGATTACCTTAACCAGGCGTGCGCCACCACGCCTGGCTTGCAAGCATCTTATATTTCAGCTGAACCATCTCTCCAGCTTCAGGTTGAGATGTTTTATTTTAAATTTAACATGGTTCCGTCGGGGCTGGAGAGATGGTATGCCTACGGGTTAAGACGCTTACACGCTCCTACAGAGGACCTGGGTTCGATCCCCAGCACCCACATGGGCCGAGAGCCGTCTCTGAAACTCCAATTCCAGGAGAACTCCAGTTCAGGGGAATCCGAGACCCTCTTCTGCCTCCGCGTACATTCACGACACGGGTGCACAGACTGCATGCAGACAGTACATTCATACACATACAGAATAAATAAATAAATAAATAATTAATTTAATTAATTAATTAGTTAAAAAAAATAACATGGTTCTCAGTAAACTGTTCAAAATAATTGAGCTCTGTCAATGTTTAAGGTCTTATTTCACAAATAATGAAAACCATTTGGTAGGTATTAAAAATAAACACACAGGTCCTACAAACACTAGCATACTTTAAATTCAAGGATTTGTAATTGATTCTTTTTTTTTTTTTTTTTTTTTTTTTTTTTTTTTTGGCTTTTCGAGACAGGGTCTCCTGTAGCCCCAGCTTACTGGAACTCCTCTGTAGACCAGGCTGGCCTTGAACTCAGAAGATTCGCTTGCCTCTGCCTCCCAAGTGCTAGGATTAAAGGCGTGCGCCACCACGCCTGGCAATGATTGATTCTTTATTGATTTGTTAAATTTGTTCCTGTGGATGTATATGCATGTGTGCATGCATGTACATGAAGCTGGAGGGTGACCTCAAGTATGCTTCTTCCTCAGGTTCATCTACTTTGTTTTCCGAGACAGGGTCTCTCACTGGTTTGGAGGTTGCTGTAGTTACAGGCGGTTGTGAGCCACCTGTCATGGGCACCAGGAACTGAACTTGGGTCCTCTGCAAAAGCAGAATGTGCTTTTAACCACTGAGCCATATTTCTAGCCCCACCTCGACCCACACTCATATGTGTACACTTGGATATGTATTAGCTGGAACCATGTGACGTTTCCAAAGTTGTCTGTTCTGCACCCATGAAACATCTCTTTTCTTCTTTCTTCTTCTTCTTCTTCTTTCTTCTTCTTCTCGTTCTTCTTCTTTTTTTTTTTTGTTTTTTTTTTTTTGGTCTTTTTGAGACAGGGTCTCCCTTTAGCCCCAGCTGGCTTGGAGCTCGCTATGCAGACCAGGCTGGGCTTGAACTCATAGAGCTCTGCCTGCTTCTGCCTCCCAAGAGCTGGGATTAAAGGCATGTGCCACCATGCCTGGCTTAATATGGTTCTTTTTAAAGGAGCAAAGCTTCTCCTAAAAAGTGCTCTGTGTGGGGCTGGAGAGATGGCTCAGTGGTTAAAAGTACTGACTGCTCTTGCACAGGACCTGGGTTTGGGTCCCAGCACCCACATGGCAGTTAATAACCTTAATCTACAACTCCAATTCCAGGGGATCCAACACCTTCTGGCCTCTGCAGGCATTGCATGCATGGGTGCACTTACATACATTCAGGGAAAACATTTATATACATAAAATAAAAACAAGTAAATTTAAAATATTGCAAAATATAAAAAGTGCTCTATAGTTTAAATGTTTCTCTGATCAAGCTATTTATTGTTTTGCAGCGCAAGGTGGGCAAAGATGTAGCAACTCGTCCAGGCCGCCTGATTCAGGATCTGGGGGTATCTCTTGCCTTCCAGAGAGGCAGTCCAAAGCCCTTCAACTTGCTGCTGTCCTCAGAACCCAAACCTAGTCTATGCACCCCCAGGCTTCCACTCACCATAAGACTGACACACCACATGCACCAGGGGGTAAGACTTCCAGAGGACTCGGTCACACCAGGACGGCAGATTGTACTTCATCTGCAGAAGCAACAGCACAGACAGTCTTGTAGCATGCCAGCTACTTTCATTTTCATTAGTAAAATAGAAATAAAATACTAACTGGGGTGTCTGCCATCCCCCAATTCCTCTGCTGATGGCTGTTTATGGAGTTTCCCCATAGGTAGCTTTAAATTTTTTTTTAATTAAAAATTTTTTTTTTTATGTGTATGAATGTACTTTGTGCATGTAGGTTGGTGCAGCCTCTGTGGAGGTCAGGAGAGGGTGTCAGATTCCCCTGGAACTGGAGTTAAAGACGGTTGTCAGCTGCCATGTGGGTGCTGGGGATCAAACCTGGGTCCTCTTCAAAAGCAGTCAGTGCTCTTAACCACTAGGCCATCTCTCCAGCCCCTAAATTGTTTTTTAAAATGTTTTTTCTTAGGTCAGTGTACATAATAATGGGTTTTACCCTGACTCTTCCATACATGGACCATCGTTCTTTGGCTCCATGACCCTCTCTTATTCCCCCTTCCTCTCCCATGTAGTATTCCTTCTGCTTTCATGTAATATATATTTCGTGTCAACATATATGATATGTACATGTATAGGTATCATGTATATCAATATATATTTATAAATGTAAATAAGAATATTTTAATCTAGATTCTGCATATGAGATAAATGTGATATCTGTGCTCCTGAGTCTGGCTAGTTTCACTTAAGCTTTAAGCTCTTAATCTGCCTCAAGTCCCAGCTACTACTAGACTTCCTGCTTCCGGGTGTACTGGACCTCTGCTCGCGCCTGTAATCAGTCACCTTGACCAACTTCTTTATCCCTTTAGTGTCTCTCGTATCTTAATGTTGGATGTTCTTTCTGTGTTAAATGATCCTCTGCCTGATATATTTTTAAAATTTTTTAATTATTTATTTTTATTTTTTTTTTAATTTATTTTTTTTTTATTATTTATTTTTGTATGTGTATGAATGTATTGTTTGCATGCAGGTCTGTGCACCCGTGTCGTGCAATGCCGCGGAGGTCAGAAGAGGGTCTCAGATTCCCCTGGAACTGGAGTTCTCCTGGAATTGGAGTTACAGACGGTTCTTAGCCGCCATGTGGGTGCTGGGGATCAAACCCGGGTCCTCTGCAAGGGCGTTGGTGCTCTTAACCGCTAGGCTATCTCTCCAGCCCCTATTTTTTATTTATTTTCTATGTGTATGAATGTACTGTCTGCATGTAGGTTTGTGCACCCATGTCGTGCAATGCCACGGAGGTCAGAAGAGGATTCCCCTGGAACTGGAGTTCTCCTGGAATTGGAGTTACAGACGGTTCTCAGCCGCCATATGGGTGCTGGGGATTGAACCCGGGTCCTCTGCAAGAGCAGTCTGTGCTCTTAACTGCTAGGCTATCTCTCCAGCCCCCTCTGCCTGATATTTTAATCCAGTCTCCTCTCACCTCCTTTATCCATTTATTTTAGGAACGTATTTTAGCCATGCCCCTCCCTACTTAACTACCCATCCATCTGTCCATCCGTCCTTCCATCTCCCACTCACCCACCTACTCAATTGTTCAAATACCTACCATGTGACAAGCCTTGTGTAGGGCCTCGGGGTCCAGTGGTGGGCACAAACCACTGCCTGGATAATATCCTTCTGTTGTCAATACTACACCTCCTTCAGGAGCCTGACTGTGACTAACATCTCCATGAATTGATTCTTATTATTCTTGAACTTGCACAAATGGACTTATTCAGTCTATGCTGTGTCTGGCTCTCGTACCTTTTTGTTGCTCATTAAAGTCCCCTCATCTGATAGCGGAAGCAGTATTCATGCTCCACATTCATCTATTCTGCTAACAGCATGGGATGCACCCTTCCAGACTCAGATCATAAATGAAGCTGCTCTAAACAGTCTCACACCTGCCTCTTGGGGGAACGAATGCATTAATTACCCTTGGTATACGAGGGAGTGGACTTAACTGGAATGCGGAGCAGGTGCATGCTAGTTCTCAGATGATGCTAAACATTTTTTTTTTTTTTTGTCTTTTTTGAGACAGGGTCTCCCTGTAGCCCTAGCTGTCCTGGAACTCACTCTGTAGACCAGACTGGCCTTGAATTCACAAAGATCCGCCTGCCTCTGCCTCCTAAGTGCTAGGATTAAAGGCGAGCGCCACCACACCTGACTTTTTTTTTTGTCTGATGCTAAACATTTTTTAATCTTGCAGTTGTTCTGTGAATCCCTGGATACATACAGAAATCAGGCCCCACCCAGACCTCCTGCTCCACAGCTTCTGGGGATGACTCTTGATCCTTCCCTCTTCCATTCCACAGCACTGGCCATGAGCCCTTCCTGAGCATTTTCTTTTTTTTTTTTTTTTAATTTTATTTTTATATGTGTATGAACGTACTGTCTGCATGTAGGTTTGTGCACCCGTGTTGTGCAATGCCGTGGAGGTCAGAAGAGGGTCTTAGAATCCCCTGGACCTGGAGTTCTCCTGGAATTGGAGTTACAGACAGTTCTTAGCCGCAATGTGGGTGCTGGGGATCGAACTCAGGTCCTCTGCAAGAGCATTTGGTGCTCTTAACCGCTAGGCTATCTCTCCAGCCCCTCCTGAGCATTTTCTTTTTTTAAAATAAATTTTATTTATTTATTTTGTATGTGTATCAATGTACTGTCTGCATGTAGGTTTGTGCACCCGTGTCGTGCAATGCCGTGGAGGTCAGAAGAGGGTCTCGGATTCCCCTGGAACTGGAGTTCTCTTGGAACTGGAGTTACAGATGGTTCTCAGCCGCCATGTGGGTGCTGGGGATCGAACCCGGGTCCTCTGCAAGAGCGGTCGGCGCTCTTAACTGCTAGGCCATCTCTCCAGCCCCCTGAGCATTTTCTAATCTCACAATGGAGAAGGCTCCCACACTGCTCACACCTCTTCTCTTTTCTTGCCTCGCTCTTTGGTGATCCATCTCCCACAGAAGGGGCTGTTTCCTCTGCACTGAGAATTCCGAGATCTGCGGACCCAGCCCTGGCACCTCTCTTTTAGTGCCAGTCTTGACTCTACCTTCTGGACATTTCCCCTGACATTTTGTGTGCACGTTACATAACTGCCGTGTCTGCAGACAAGCTCTGTCTGTCCTTGGACCTGGCCTGGCTTCCTGTTCTTCACTTTCTATTAGCAGCAATTAGATCTTCCCCCACACCTGCTGTTCTTGTCTTTCATTTTCAGTGTGTTCCCCTGGATTGGAACCCCATGACTGCCCCTCACTGGCTTATCCTCATTTTCAGCACTCATGTGGACCAACATCCTTCTACGCTGCTCTGATCCCCAGCAGCATTCTGCGGCTTCCTGACACCTGCTCTCACCACAGCCCAACCACTCCTGTCTCAGGCCAGCTCTGCTTCAATTATACTCAGTCAAACCCAGATCATCCCTTTCCAGCCCACAGTGAGCCCCATCTACCTTGAGGTCAGTGGACATTTCAGAAGAGGGTACCTGGCCTGGGTATCCTGGGCCCTCCCCTTCTTCTCTAGTTGGTGTGGAATCCACACATTGCTCTACTTTTCCTGACTTCTCCCTGGTCCCAGGCAGTGCCTAGATCTCATCTAGACAGCACTTGGAGCTTGGGGCTGTGGCTCAGTGGTAGAACACTTACCTAGAAAGTGCAAGGCCCTGGGTTCAATCATCAGGAGTAAACAACAAAACAAACGGACAGCCCTTTGAGCTTTCTGTCTCCTTAGCTCAAGCAGCTCTGAATCCCACCACCTGACACTGCTCACCTCTGGACCCTACCCTAGGCTGGCACCCTGGGTTAAGCCTTCTGGAAGGTGAAGTATGCCAGAAATTCCTGCTTGGCTGGGTGCTCCCTCATGGCTTCTTCAACCTGAAATGCGCCACCCTGTCCCCCTTTATACCTCTTGATTAAACCTCAGCTGTCCTCCAAGGCACCTTTAAGAAGCCTCCCCATCCTTCCCTGCCCTGTGGTCATCCTCCTCTGCCTACTGCCTTATATACTTAGTACCATCATGTTCTGTCTGGGGTAGTCAGGTGCTTGTACTTAGAGTCATCATGATCTGTCTGGGACAGTCAGGCGCTTGCTTATCTTTCTTCCTGTCGACTCTCTGTGGCCAACATTCATTCATCTTTGGAGGAGCAGTTTTTGCACTAAGACACAAGACAGCATATGAGGGTTTCTTGTTTGTTTGTTTGTTTGTTTGCTTTCATATAGAATCTCCTATAGCCCAGGTTGGCCTCAAACTCACCATGAGTCAAAGATGACCTTGGACTCCTGCTCTTCCTGCCTCTACATTCTGAGTGCTATGGTTCCAGAAGTGTGGTACCACTCCAAACTTATTTGATGCTAGAGATTGAACCCATTTTTTGGGGGGAGTCTTTTTGAGACAGGGTCCCCCTGTAGCCCCAGCTGGCTTGGAACTCACTCTATGAATCAGGCTGGCCTCGACTTTACAGAGATCTGCCTGCCTCTGCCTCCCAAGTGCTGGGACTAAATGTGTGTGCCATCACACCCTGCTTGAGCCCAGGGTTTTGTGCATGCTAAGCAAGCAGTCTACCAGCTGAACAACCTCTCTACCCCAGCATGTAATTTCCAATTTTGTCGTTGTTGCTGCCTGGTGATGGAGGAACTGACATGAGATGTGAGTTGGGAAAAGGCAATGGGGACGGCAGGATGGCGACCTCCGGGAGGACTTACCCCGGTCGCTTTCTGCTTTGTGTAGGCATACTTGTCCCGGGTCAGTCTTTCAAATCGGTAGGTGGGAGCGAAGGTGATCTCCTCTTCCTCTGAAAAGTTGATGGTGTTCAGTTTAGGCTCCCTGACCATCACCTTCAGCCCAGCTTCCAGGGGGGACAGAAGAGGGTGGGAGAGGATTCAAGCAAGAGACACCGTGCCCTCACCAAAGTGCAGGAAGACCTTCTGCTCCTTCCTCTCCATGAGCAGCTGGTCGTGGACCAGCAGATCCGCATACTGCTGCTGCTTGATCTTCTGGATGATGGCCTCTGCCTCCTGGAAGACGACGCACCAAGTCAGACCCTGCTCCCCGCACCGCTTCCCACCGGCCATGCCAGGTCCGTGGCCCCAGAGGGCTGGGTTGCGTTTCCTGGCACTCAGACAGACCCTGCATAAGGAAACTTTAGAAGAGCTTCATCACGGCGGTAACTGGCTTCTGCACACTGGCTTTAATATCACACTTAGTACAGTAGTTCATGAGACAAGTGGCATATCTCCTTTGGTTTCTCTCTGGGAACAAGGATGGCCAGTTGTAAACCCACAAGCGCAGGGAAACCGTGGCTCTGTGGCTTCTGAGCTTTGTTCTCCCTGATACCAGGTAGCCTAACTAGAAGAGCTGCTGCCCCATCGGTAGGGTGCACCAGCCTTGCTAAGCAGTCCTCTTTCCTGCCCACTTTCCTGGGACTTTGAGTCAGTAAGTGAAGAGCTGTAACAGTCCTTCCCAGGATGCTACCTGCCTGCCTGCTCGCTCATTCCCAGGAAGGAAAGAAGCTACCAGGTCCTCCTGAGACAAGGCATCAACCAGAGCTGGCTGCGGATGCTGTTTCCAGAGGCCCAGAGTGGGCCGAGAGACAGGGGGTCATACCGAGATGCCAAGGTGAGGGAACACCTGGGGTTCAAGCCTGAGCATCAGTGATGTCCAATGTGCACTCAGCAGTTTTCTTAGCCCCTCAGAGTCCCTGTGCATAAACCAGGTCAGCTCTACTTTGTCCCCTTTGTCTCTTATCGGACTGCAGTGTGCAAACATATTTAAAGTCCCTCAGTGGGGGCGACGTAGGCCACTAACCCTGATTTCTAGACAGAAGGACCCTCACTGTTCCACTTCACGCCTGTCCCCTTCTTCAACTTTTAAGAGCATAAAAAGCAACCATGCCGGCTGGAGAGATGGCCTAGCGGTTAAGAGTGCCGATTGCTCTTGCAGAGGACCCAGGTTCGATCCCCAGCACCCACACAGCGGCTGAGAACCGTCTTCGACTCCAGTTCCAGGGGAATCTGACACCCTCTTCTGACCTCCGAGGCATTGCACCACATGGGTGCACAAACCTACATGCAGACAGTACATTCATACACATACAAAATAAATAAAAATTTTAAAAAAGAGCATAAGAAGCAACCATGCCAATTCTAGACCTGTCTTGTGCTCAAATCCTTTAGACCCTTTTCCTGCTAGTGACCCCATGGTTTCTTGAGATAAGTGAGCTGGTCTCAGACTCCTGCCCCTTCTGACACAGCCTGGTGGGCCGAGACAGTGACAGTGAGGAGGAGCAGCCGCAGAAGTCTTGGGGGAAACAGACATGAGTGGAAGGAAACCGCAAAGAAAGGCCGAGGCTCTGTGACAGGCCTAGCTTCCGGTGGAGCTGCTACCTCCGCCCGGCTCTGAGTGTTCCTGTGTCTCTGTGATCCTCTGCTCAGAGCTGATCCCTGGGCAGAAGTTCCTTACCCAAGTGGGTAGCTCCACACGGTAGTTGAGATCTCCAAGCCAGAAGAGGTGGGTAAAGCGGTGGGTGATGTTAAAGGGGCTCAGCTTCTTGTCGCCCAGGGCCAGGAACCGCAGGATGTTCATGTAGTTTTGGTTTCGCCTAATTAAGGGGAACAGAGGTCATTTGGTACAGGCTCCTTGCTCCACTGTGGTAGCCAGTCAAAGGGGAATGGAGATTCAGACTGAAGCCCTGCCTCAGTGGGCCCCTGGGTGTGCCTGGGAGAACTGGGAACACAAGGCCAAGCAGGAATCTAGCAAGCAGGGAAGGACCTGTCAGTGTTCTAAATGGTTGTGCTCATGCTTGGGCCACCGGCAAACAAAATGGGCTTTGATCTGTAAGGGCGTCCCCAGGGAGGGTTTTCCCTTAGGAATGGGGAAGGCTTCAGGGATTTACTAAGTTGAGGACACAAATGTATTTTGTGAAGTCCCTACTGCGTTACAGTGGAAGCCCAGGACATCTGAGGTCAGTGTTGAGCAGGCTGCAGGGTCCACAGTGGGCTAAGGCTGCCTGGGCACTGGGGAGGGAGTCCCATTACCTGAGCTTTTTTTCACTTCCAGAAGTTAAGTGGCTGTTAACAAACCCCAAAGAGGTTCCATTGAACATGAAGGACACCCCCACAGCACCCTTGTTCCCTAAGGGAAGGAAAAAAGGAAGGAGGTGATCAGAATCTCAACCAGGCAGGCAGGTCAGAATTGAGGTGGGGGAAGGGGTACGAAGGGTATTAAAAGGGTGAGAGAAGGGCTGGAGAGATAGCCTAGCGGTTAAGAGCACTGACTGCTCTTGCAGAAGAACCGGGTTTGATCCCCAGCACCCACATGGCGGCTGAGAACCATCTGAAGCTCCAATTCCAGGAGAACTCCAGTTCCAGGGGAATCTGACGCCCTCTTCTGACCTCCGTGGCATTGCACGACACGGGTGCACAAACCTCCATGCAGACAATACATTCACACACATAAATAAATAAATAAAATTAAAAAAAAAAAAAGGGTGAGAGAAGCGGGCTGAGGAGAGGAGCACGCGAAAGCAGTAACAGGCAGATGACCGCAGTCCCTGCATCCCTGCAGATCGGAGGAAGGAGGCTGCGGCTGTCACCTGCTTCCAAGGGTGGAGATGTTAGTGACCTATGTGCCAACAGATAGGGACAGGGAGGATTAAAACAGCCCAACGCTTTGGGATTTGGAAATGGCAGCCCAGTGAGTGAACTCACCTTCCATGTAGCCAGCTCAAGGTCCCCAGTGAGTCCAAAAACCTTTGCCGAGGCTAACCCCACTCCCAATCCCAATGTCTTGATCTAGTCTGTACGCATTCTTAAAGTGTGTTCCCTAGGCCAGCAGAGCAGCCCCAGAAAACCTGGAGGGGTAAATACCAGATGACTGAATCAGAGATTCTGGGGCTCAGAAATACGTGCTTGATAAATCCTCTAAAGTAAAGGTGGATACACTGCCCACCATCAGCCAAAACAGCAGACGCGTTGGAGGCGGAGGATTATTTTTTACTTTGCTGGTGGTGCGGGGACCCCATCTAGGGCCTGACCCATGCCAGGCACTCAGGGGAGGTGCAGTTGTATTTTGCAATGAGAGCTTTGGACAAAATATGAGCTGCGAAGCAGGGGCCAGTGGTAGAGTCAGGAAGACCAGACAGAGACAGATACAATCCAGGCAGGGGAGTTCTGGGCAGTAGATGAAGCTTGGACCCACCCCACATAGCCTTTGTGGTAGGAAGGAAGGGATGAATGTGTGTAGACACTGGAAGTTGGAGGTTTGTCAGCAGAAAGTCCAGACGCTGTCACATTCAAATGAAGCAACTTCTTTCTTTTTTATTTCTGGGGCTCTGTCATGTTCACGAGGTCAGTGACCAGAAACTACTGGCCTGGTCAGGTCTCCACCCTTGTACACTCCAGTATGCGCGTTCACACACACCTACTCAGACACTCCCATGCATACATGCAGCCATATACATTAATAAACACAGACTCTTATGTAATCGTCAGACTCACATATACACATATAGACATTCAGGGCACACTCGTAATTCACATAGGCACACATATATATAGAGTCATATACACACAGTGTACCTTACCATGCTCACATGCATGCATACATACATTCACACACTGGCTTGCATGCCCACAGTGCCACTTTTACAATTATGCACCACCACTCCCCTCCCACCTCCTCACTCCCCAGTCTGTCCACTCTTTATAAAATATATTTTATTTATGGGGCTAGAGGATGGCTCAGTGGTTAAGAGCACCGACTGTCCTTGTGGAGGACCTGGGTTTGATTCCCACACCCACATGGCAGCTGACAACCATCCCTAACTCTGGTTCCAGGGTTTCTGACGTCCTCTTCTGATCTCCTCAGACACTGCATGACACTGGTACACTTGGTGCAATACACTCGTGGACAGAAAATTTTTAAATAATAATTTTTATTTATTATAGTAATTACTTAATTATTTCCAGCAAATGTTTGCCAACTCTTGTTCTAGGTTCTTGCTAATCAAAGCAATGTCTCTGGCCTGGCTGGCACTGTGTCACCTCAGGACACCACCTAAGACCAACTGAATCAGAACTCACATTTCAGCCAAATCTGCAGAGCTAGTGTAGGCTCTGGATGTTTTTGTTTTTTGTTTTGTTTTTCCCAGGGAAGTGATCATCTGGGTTTGCCCAAGACTCTCGGGGTTTAACCTGGAGAGGGTGAACGGAGCACACACAAGAAGAATTCCCACCCTGCTCACCCAGGGTGTTGGCGATGCCTGTCTTCACATTGTCGGTGCAGACGTGGCTGATTCGGTTCTCATGCTCCGGCTTGGCCAGCACCACGATGCGGATATTCCAGAGCGTGTGGATGGCGACCTGGCAGGAGGGATGAGGCTGCAACACTGGGCTACAGTACGGTGTTGGAACTCAAGAGCACCCCAGCCCTCATCCTGGGGGTGAGATGCCCCATCTATAATCTCTAGCCTTTGTGGGTGAACTTCTAAAGAACCCGTCAGTGAAAGAAAGCTCCCCAGAGATGACACACAGGGCTATGGATCAGTCCTTCAAGCAGGAGTGGGGAAGGTCAGTACCAGTGACCCCATCAACTACTACTTTTTTTTTTTTTTTTTTTTTTTTTTTTGAGACAGGGTCTTCCTTTAGTCCCAGCTGGCCTTGAACTCAGAGATCCACATGCCTCTGCCTCCCGAGTGCTGGGGTTAAAGGCATGTGTCACCATGCCTGGCCCTGTATCAACTTCTAAGTATGGCGCCTGGATGCATCTTTCTGACTATGAAAGTGGAGGACCAAAGAACCCCTAGACATCTTTGGAAATAGCCTGTCCTGACTCCTGAGACACCAAATGGGGCACGTGTCTCAGGATTCTGGGCCCAGCCAGCTGCTCACTGTTTTAAAGGCCATGCTGGTGACTTCCTGCAGAGAGTGTCTGAGTGTCTCCAACCATTCCTTCTCTCCCAGGGGGTCCTCCTGGGTGCCGATCACGTAGATGTCATGAGGGATGTAGTCAGCAGAGTCATCCCGTGTCTTTCCCTGCCCCTTGGAGAGAAACCAGGACGTGATCTTCTTGGGAGGGGGGGCGTTACCTTTAACAGCAAAACCCAACACCAAGTGAGTCAGAGGCATGTCAGGTCAAGGGCATCAGGGGAGTCACAACGGGGGAGGGGAGGATCACACAGTCACACAGACCACTGAGGCAAACACTCCGGGTGAGGAACTCAGTGCTGATACTGCTCAGATGTCAGCTGGGGTCAGAGCTCAGTTCGGTCTCTTTGTAAAGATAAACATTAAGTTTCAAAGAGATCACTGGAAGGACTTCCATGTAGCCCCGAGCTCATTGAATAGGATTGCAAACGTCCAAGGATTTGGGATGACAACAACACAGGAACAGATATATTTAGGATGGAGGTTTCTATCCTACTGCCAGGAAACTACAAAAGCTTCCTGGAAGAAAGAAATGTTCTTGTGGAGAGAGGGGATAAACAGGTGGGGCTCAGTAGAGAAACAGGAAGAGCACGCAAAGCTGCTCCCTCACAGACTGATGGAAGATCTACTCCTAGAGATGCCCTAAGGATGAGTAAACATCCTCCCCATGCCCCCAAAGAGATGTACATCTCTTGCCCCAAAGAGCCAAGAATTGGAATAACAGTCACTCCAAATTCTGCTCCTCCGGAGCTCCCAGTAGACCCAGAGCACTGGCCGGTGGGTCACCACTTGCAGAGACCTTTCCACCGTGCCAGAGTGCAGCAGGACTCAAGCTAGCTCCACGCTTGTGTCTTCTGTGTGAAGGGCACCCCCTACCCTGTGCAATGAGGTGGCCTCGCCTGTCCAACCCAAAGAACTCTCTACTGACAGACAAGGAAACAAAAACGTCCCTGCACCACAGCATGAGTCCTCAGGGCAAATGCTGACCAGCCTAAGAGACACATTTACCCTCTGAGTTTGAATTCCTGAGTTTTAGAACAAGTGTGCCCAGGTAACAGCTGTTGATCTGAGATTCTGATGTAACTGGACATCTGTTTCTAGCTGAATACTTATACCAAAACATTATTTAATATGACATTTAGTAAAATATACATATTTAGCATATCAATGATATGCCAGTATATAAATATACAGTG
Organism: Rhizomys pruinosus; assembly: GCA_009823505.1. Taxonomy (NCBI): domain Eukaryota; kingdom Metazoa; phylum Chordata; class Mammalia; order Rodentia; family Spalacidae; genus Rhizomys; species Rhizomys pruinosus. The sequence goes on along the minus strand of VZQC01003012.1, from coordinate 3,802,045 downwards.
TATATGTTTAGCCCAATATATATTTTGTATCTTAGCCTTTATTTCTAGCTGAGTACTTAACACTAAATAATTATTTATCATATTGTAGGTATATTTTTTATCATATGAAATATATTGTCATACATTTAGCATATATATTTACTATTTATTTGCCTCTAGCAAAACATCTATACTGAGTCTGGAGAGATGGCTCAGTGGTTAAGAACACTAACAGCTCTTGCAGAGGACCTGGATTTGGTTCCCAGCATCCACATGATGGCTAAAAACCATCTGTAACTCCAGTTCCAGGGGATCTGATGCCCTCTTCTGACCTCCTCAGGCATTGTGTAACATGGGTACACTTACATACATTCAGGGAATACACTCATACAAATAAATTAAAAATAATAAATAAAATATAAAAAATTTAAAACATCTATATAAAAACTTATCTGCTATTTATATGGGATTTAAACTGAACATGGCTGGGGCTGGAGAGATAGCTCAGCGGTTAAGAGTGCCAACTGCTCTTGCAGAGCACCTGGGTTCGATTCCCAGCACCCACATGGTGGCTAAGAACCATCTTTAACTCCAGTTCCAGGGGAATCGGACACCCTCTTCTGACCTCTGCAGCATTGCACGACATGGGTGCAGCAACCTACATGCAGACAGTACACTCATACACATAAAGAATAAATAAAAATAAAAAATAAATTGAACATGGCACCTTCTATCTACCTCCCCATCTATTTATCTACCTACATGCCTATCTATGCATCTATCTATCTATCTATCTATCCATCCACCTACCTAGCTATCAGTCCATCTACCATCTATCTAGTCATCCATCCATCTATTAATCTATCAATTATCTATCTACCTATCCATCCATCCATCTATCATCTATCAATTATCTGTCCATCTATCCATCCATCTACCTACCTAGCTATCAGTCCATCTATCTAGTCATTCATTTATCACTCTATCTATCAATTATCTATCTATCTACCTATCCATTCATCTCTCTATTATCTATCTATCTATCTATCTATCTATCTATCTATCTATCTATCATCTACTACCTACCTGCCTATCCATCATCCATCATCCATCCATCCATCCATGTACTTCTCTCTTTACCTTTCCCCTACTTTCTCTCTGGATAAGCCAGGGCTGGGTTTCATTCTTCCACTCTTGGGGCACCCTGTCAAGCAGAACAGTAACCTGCTCTGGCTACTTTTGGGGTACACTAGCCCTAGAACTTATTTTTCTTGTTCATCATCTCTAGAGAGGAGGTTGTACAGAAGGGCTGGAGACTAGGATGATGCAGGAGCACTGGAAGTGTCCCTCCTGTGCCATTTGCAGATACTGAGGCAGGAATGCAGACATAAGGGTGGGGGGCGCTGACAGGGAGAAGGGGTTGTAGGGACGTACCCATGTTCCAGGTGCCGATGAAGATGGTGATCATGTCTGGCTCCGGCTGCTCTGAGTGTTTGTTCTTCATCTGCTGCAGGAGCTGGCAGAAGCCTTCTCTCTTCTGGGAATAGAAGGGCAGACACACTGAGAAGGGCCTCCACCTCCCTGCACATCGTTCTTTACAAAGAACTTGCTCAATTTTGAAAATAAAAAAGGGGTATATATAAAGTTACAGAGCAGTCACCAGGAGAGATGCATCCAAGGCCATGAGCAGGTGGCCTCTTGGACCCAGCCTTCTACTGCAAGGGTGTGATTTGATGAGAAAAATCAGGAACCATAGGCATCCAACCACATCAGGGCACTGCAGCATGTCCACTCATAGGGCATCCGCAAATAACTGTATCATGGACAATCTATAAGCTGTAAATCCATCAAGTTTTTTTCTTTTTTCTTTTTTGGTCTTTTTGAGACAGGGTCTCCCTGTAGCCCCAGCTATCCTGGAACTCACTCTGTAGACCAGGCTGGCCTTGAACTCATAAAGATCCGCCTGCCTCTGCCTCCCAAGTGCTAGGATTAAAGGTGTGCGCCACCACGCCCGGCTCAAGTTTTAAAATTATGGTACAGAAGTACCTTTCTCATAGAGAGGTAACCATGATACAGTATAGGTGTGAAAAGCTACTTGGCAAAAATAGTATGAATTGATTCACTGCAATTTGCCTTTTAAAAATCATGTAGCCAGGGAGAGAGGGTCATGCTTGCAGTTCCAGCACTGGAGACGAAGCTGAGGCAGGAGGCTGCCCTGGATCTGCGGCCAGCCTGTGCTATACAGAGCTGCATGTGTGCCAGGCCAGTCAGGGCTACACAGCGAGAGCCTGTCTCAAAAAAGCCAAATCTAGAACAAGACAAAAACATCTAGAGGGTAGACTTCAGAATCAGTGAGTAGGGATTAGCATTTTTATTTTAAATTTTATCTGTTTTTGCTACTTTTTCACCAATGAGAGTAAGTTGCTTGCTCTAGGATAGAATATTTAAAGGAAGTAGGGCTGGTGAGATGGTTCAGTGGGGAAGGGCACTTGCCACCAAGCCTGGTGACCAGTGTTCCATGTCTGGGACCCAGATGGAGAAAACAGCCTCCTGAAAGCTGTCCTCTGATCTCCATACATGCCCCAAGTAAATGAGTGTAATGAAATGAAAAGATTATTATTATTATTATTATTATTATTATTATTATTATTTTGGTCTTTTTGAGAAAGGGTCTCCCTTTTTAGTTCCAGGCCCCCTTTTTAGTTTCTGCGGGCCTGGAACTAACTATGTAGACCAGGCTGGCCTTGAACTTACAGAGATCCATCTGCCTCTGCCTCCCAAGTGCCAGGATTAAAGGCGTGTGCCACCATGCCCAGGTTATTTTTATTTTATGTGTATGAGCATTTTGCCTACATGTGGGTAAGTGCACCCTTGTTGTGCAGTGTCTGAGAAGATCACAAGAGGACGTCAGATCCCCTGGAACTAGAGTTACAGACAGTTATTAACTGCCATGTAGGTGCTGGGAATTGAACCCACGTACTCTGCAAGAGCAGACAGTGTTCTTTTTTAAAAATTTTATTTATTATTTTTTATGTGTATGAATGTAGTGTCTGCATGTAGGTTGGTGCACCCGTGTCGTGCAATGCTGCAGAGGTCAGAAGAGGGTGTTGGATTCCCCTGGAACTGGAGTCAAAGACAGTTTTTAGCTGCCATGTGAGTGCTGGGAATTGAACCCGGGTCCTCTGCAAGAGCAATCGGTGCTCTTAACCGCTGAGCCATCTCTCCAGCCCCCAGACAGTGTTTTTAACTCCCAAGCCATCTCTCTAGCCCAATAATTTTTTAAAGAAAATGTAAAAGCAACAAGAAAAAGAAAAGAGCTGTCTCCATCTTTCTCACTTATTTTTCCCGGGTTCACAGCAGGGCATGAAGCTGGCTTGTCCCTCTCTTTGTCGTCACTAGGGTGGCTAAATTTAAGTGAGGGCACCCAAGTTCAAGTTGTGCCACATGAGGGCCTGATGCCTGGCTGTCTCAGGTATACAAAGCCAGCAGTCTTATATGTCTCCACGTCATTACTGCAAATCCCACTACTTGCCAAGACTTCACAATTGAAGCCTGTATTTTAGTTGGGGTTGGCTGAAGACTCAGTGTCTCAACCCTTTCAAGTTGGCAGAAGTGGGGCAGAACTAACTGCTTTTTAAACTTATGCCCCCTTTGACCAGAACGCTGCCCAGCCAGGTGATGTTTCCACTCTCTATCATCCGTCTACACACACTGCCTCCACTGTTCCTGTCAGCCGGTGTCTGTCACTTTATCCACTCCCAGGACAGATGGAAGTAGGCACTTTGGGCACTTTGTGAGATTGTCTCTATCAGTTTGCACTGGGAGCCCTCAGTGCCTGACATACAGGGCCAGTCACACATGCCAGGATAGGTGCCCTCTTCCTGCTCTTCCTTCCATTTTTATTGCCTCACGTGAGCTGTGCTGAGAGTGAACAAGTTGAATGCCTCCATGTGGCATTCAACTCACTGGGGGGATTTCTGAGATCTCACGGACAGAGAACCGGCCTCTGGCTGAGCAGAGGTCCTTCCTGAGGCCCACAGTGCCTCTTCCTCTGGTAGCCAGTGCTCACAGGGGCATCTCACTTCTGAGGGGTGGGGCAAGGTGCAGAAACAAGTCCTGGTCAGGACTCGGATTTAAATCCAAAGCTGATCCAAAGGGCTCCCAAATCCAGGCAAGGGAAGCTGTTGATAAAAGCCCCGGGCCAGGCTCAGCACTGGGAAGGAGATGCTAGTGATAAAGAACACCTGCTGTGAGCCTCACTCCAAGGTGGGAAGGCCGCACAACTGGAAATCTACAAATCCCAGCCACCTTAGAACCTGGTCCTTTACCATGAAGTTCAGCCTCCAGGTGTAAAAGAGATGTTCTTTCGCTGAGGGAGCTAGCCATTGCATTCCCTGACACGTCACAGTCCTCCTGACCTCCTTGCCCCATCTTAGACACTTGCCATTACTTACTTTGGAGTCAGCGAAAACATATTCCTTCCTCAGGATCTTCTCCTTTTCTGTCTCCACCAAAATTACCAGCTTGTTCAGAAACTTCTGCGACTTGATGAGCTGTAGGACTTAGAGAGAAATGAAGCTCATGGCTCTCTTCACACACCCCTTAGCCCGCATGTCCACAGTCCGAGGGGGCAGAGCTTCGCCTCCTCCGACCCTCTCATCCCAGGCTGAGTCCTCGGGGCTCATTCATGCTTGGGAACGAGCTGGAGGTTGCCTGGCTGCACAGCTCTCCCTCTTTTTATTCTTCTCCCTCCCTGCCTCTTCTCTGCTCTCCTCCTTCCTGCTTTTGATATATATATATATATATTTCACATAAGAGGAGGAAGATAAGGATGAGGAAGATGAATAAGTTTTTCTAGTGCTGTTGTTTTCCTTGTCTATAGAGCATTTAACCCCACCCCCTGTGTACAACTTCTTTTAAAGAAAAAACAATGGAAATGTAAAGCTGTGTAAGATTTGTTTTTAAACCGTACGGTGCATTTTTTTGTATAGTTAACACACTACCAAATGTGTCTTTAGATAGCTCTGTCCTGGTGGTATCTTCAATAGGCACTAATCTTGCCTGGTACAGTACAGAGGTTGTAAATTAGCAGGGAAATTTAAAGTAGGTGCTTGTTGGTACACAGCACAAATTAGTTATGTATGGGAATGATAGCCTGTTTCATCTTCAGTCATCTCTGATGCAGCTTATATGAAAACAATTGTTGGGGCTGGAGAGATGGCCTAGTGGTTAAGAGTGCCAACTGCTCTTGCAGAGGACCCGGGTTCGATCCCCAGCACCCACATGGTGGCTGAGAACCATCTTTAAGTCCAGTTCCAGGGGAATCTGACACCCTCTTCTCACTTCCGGGGCTTTGTACAATACTGGTGCACAGACCTACATGCAGACAGTACATTCATACACATAAAATTAAATAAAAAAAAACAACTATTGTTCTGTTAATTGAATACTACTCTGTAACTGCAAAAAAATTCCATTTTTCTGACTGTTAGAAATACCAAATATTTTTTCATGTGTTTATTGAGCATTTGTTCTTCTTTTGAGAACAAATGGTCAATTCCCCATTTCCCATTTAATTTGATGAGAGTGGTTCTTTTGATGTTTAGTATTTTAACAACTTGTTTTTTTTTTTTTTTATTTTTTTTTTTTCTTTTTAGAGACAAGGGTCTCCCTGTAGCCCCAGCTGGCCTGGAACTCACAGAGATCTACCTGCCTCTGCCTCCCAAGTGCTAGGATTAAAGGTGTGTGCCACCACACCCAGATAATTTTTAACATTTTTTTATAGTTTAGATATTATTCACAAGTCTGATGTAGAGCTGGCAGATTTCCTCCCATTCTGTAGGCCGTCTCTTCACTCTTTAATGGTTTCCATCACAGGTCAGAAGCTCTTTATTATTTTTAATTTAATTAGCTTTCTTTTTTTAATGTTTTATTTTATTTTATTTATTTTTGTATGTGTATGAATGTACTGTCTGCACGTAGGTTTGTGCACCCGTGTCATGCAATGCCGCGGAGGTCAGAAGAGGGTCTTGGATTCCCCTAGAACTGAAGTTCTCCTGGAATTGGAGTTACAGACGGTTCTTAGCCGCCATGTCGGTGCTGGGATCAAACCCGGATCCTCTGCAAGAGCAGTCGGTACTCTTAACTGCTAGGCTATCTCTCCAGCCCCAGCTCTTTAACTTTATAGCATTCCACTTGTCAATTTTTGCTATTTCCTGAGTTACTGGAGTTCTTTTTTTAAAATTTTTATTTATTCTTGTACGTGTATGAATGTATTGTCTGCATGTAGGTTGGTGCACCCGTGTCGTGCAATGCCAAGGAGGTCAGAAGAGAGCGTCGGATTCCCCTGGGACTGGAGTCAAAGACAGTTCTCAGCTGCCATGTGGGTGCTGGGGATAGAACCCGGGTCCTCTAAAAGAGCAGTCGGTGCTCTTAACCGCTAGGCCATCTCTCCAGCCCCTGGAGTTCTTTCCAGAATGTCCTCACCTATACCTTGGCATACTGCATATACCTTGGTCCCAGCACTTGGGAGGTAGAAGCAGGAAGACCCTGAGACCCTGTCTCAAAAGATGGAGAAGTCCTTGCCTATGCACATATTTCGAAGTGTTTTTCCTACTTTCCTCTAGTAATTTCGAGTCATACATCAAGGTCTTTGACTCTTTTTTATTTTTATTTTTTGAGACAAAATTTCCCTGTAGGCCCAGCTAGCCTGGAACTCACTATGTAGACCAGGCTGGCCTTGATCTCACAGAGAGATCCACTTGCCTCTGCTTCCCAAGTGCTGGGATTAAAGGAGTGTACCACTACACCTGACTTTTCAGCTGTTTTGGTATAGGATGAGAGTGGAGATTTTATTTTAGTCTCCTGTATGTAGATGTCCACTTTTCTACACTATTGTTGAAGAAGCTGGTTTTCTCTAGTGTTTTTGGCTGGCACCTTTGTCAGGAATCAGATGGCTGTATCCTACACTTAAAAGAACTCTAAGCCGGGCTGGAGAGATGGCCTAGCGGTTAAGAGCGCCGACCGCTCTTGCAGAGGACCCGGGTTCGATCCCCAGCACCCACATGGCGGCCGAGAACCGTCTGAAACTCCAATTCCAGGAGAACTCCAGTTCCAGGGGAATCCGAGACCCTCTTCTGACCTCCGCGGCATTGCACGACACGGGTGCACA